>CM021165.1:2925975-3291253 GCA_006506795.2 Hericium erinaceus | reverse complement strand
AATACACTCCCATGGTCGGAATAATAATGGCCACCACCACGCAAATTTTCAGAAGGTACAGACAGGTCCTTGGTATAGTTTCAAGACATGACCGAGCTTAACTGATGCATTTTAGTATTTGGCTCATATCTTGCGAGGTACTCCGAGGTATCCTTAGCAAATGACACTTCCATGGTCGGAATAATAATGGCCACCACCACGCAAATTTTCAGAAGGTACAGACAGGTCCTTGGTATAGTTTCAAGACATGACCGAGCTTAACTGATGCATTTTAGTATTTGGCTCATATCTTGCGAGGTACTCCGAGGTATCCTTAGCAAATGACACTCCCATGGTCGGAATAATAATGGCCACCACCACGCAAATTTTCAGAAGGTACAGACAGGTCCTTGGTATAGTTTCAAGACATGACCGAGCTTAACTGATGCATTTTAGTATTTGGCTCATATCTTGCGAGGTACTCCGAGGTATCCTTAGCAAATGACACTCCCATGGTCGGAATAATAATGACCACCACCATGCAAAATTCCAGAAGGTACAGACAGGTCCTTGGTATAGTTCTGAGATCTGATGCAGCCCAACTAAGCCTAACTTATTACCCTTATTTCTCTACAACCACTTTGAATTATCCTTAGCAGCCACTCCTTCCATGTTAAGATAGATGATGTGTATTATCATGTTAAACTTCAGCCAAAACGATATAGATTTGAGCTAGCAAACATGCATCGTGCTCAGTTTTGCAGGTCGGGGGATAGAAAAAGGCAAATATCTTGAGAACGGCTCCGAGGTATTCTTAGCTCTCTTCAGATCTGAGATCGTGTATCAATACCTCAGAGATCCTGAAAGTTTCGGAGAAATCGGAGAGGGTCACCGTAATGAGGCCTCATTACGGCAGAGCAAATAGCTTGGGTTGAAATATTCTCGAAATGTTTTTTTTCGGATTTATTTAGATTTTTCTGAAGAACTTGGAAGGCTTGTTATAAAAAAAATCCATTAAAAAATGATTAAAAAATCGATTAAAAAATGATTAACAAATCGATTAAAAAAATGATTAAAAAATCGATTAAACAAATGATTAAAAAATCGATTAAAAAAATGATTAAAAAATCGATTAAAAAAATGATTAAAAAATCGATTAAAAAAATGATTAAAACATGAATAAAAGTCGGATTTTATAATCTTACCTGAGTGATGTAGAGAGTCTAGTTGAATAAAAATAATAATGAGATTTTTTCGAATTTTAAAAAAGAGGCAGCAACTTACAGATAGTGGTGGTTCAAGATCAAGAGTGATGTTTGTTCCTGTTGATAGCTACAGGTCTCAAATGGAGTGCCGATGTTTTTTCTCATGCCTTAACACAGCCACAATTTTTGACTTTCTGCTTATGTAAAAGGTGTGCAGATACTTCTTACATAAGCATACCGTGAGAAGAAAATCAAAGTTGTAGAGAAAATTTTTCTGAACAAGACTGCATCGATCTCATATGCACAGCCTCAGTCGTTATGACATAAAATGCAAAATACTCGGCCAAACCCGAGTTTGAAGGGACTTAGCCATGATTTTCGAGATTTTCTGCTTATGTAAAAGGTGTGCAGATACTTCTTACATAAGCATACCGTGAGAAGAAAATCAAAGTTGTAGAGAAAAATTTTCTAAACAAGACTGCATCGGTCTCATATGCACAGCCTCAGTCATTATGACATAAAATGCAAAATACTTAGCTAGATTTAATTGATAAATTTCAGTATTTAGCTCATATCTTATGAGGTACTCCAAGGTATCCTTAGCAAATAGTACTCCTATGCTCAAAATAATAAAGGCTACTATCATGCAAAATTTCAGAAGGTGCAGAATAGTCCTTGGCATATTTCTAGAACATGACTAAGCTCAATTGATAGATTTTAGTATTTGACTCATATCTTGTGAGGCACTCTGAGGTATCCTTAGCAAATAATACTTTCATGATCAGAATAATAAAGACTACTCTCATGCAAAGTTGCAGGAGGTGCAGACAGGTTCTTACTATAGTTTCGAGACATGATCAAGTTCAATTGATAATTTTCAGTATTTGGCTCATATCTTGTGAGGTACTCCGAGGTATCCTTAGCAAATGATACTTCCATGGTTCGAATAATAATGGTCACTACCATGCAAATTTTCAGAAGGTACAGACAGGTCCTTGGTATAGTTTCAAGACATGATCGAGCTTAACTGATGCATTTTAGTATTTGGCTCATATCTTGTGAGGTACTCCGAGGTATTCTTAGCAAATGATACTCCCATGGTTCGAATAATAATGGCTACTACCATGCAAAATTTCAGAAGGTACAGACAGGTTCTTGGTATAGTTCTGAGATCTGATGCAGCCTAACTAAGCCTAACTTATTACCCTTATTTCTCTACAACCACTTTGAATTATCCTTAGCAGCCACTCCTTCCATGTTAAGATAGATGATGTCTATTATCATGTTAAATTTCAGCCAAAACGATATAGATTTGAGCTAGCAAACATGCATCGTGCTCAGTTTTGCAGGTCGGGGGATAGAAAAAGGCAAATATCTTGAGAATGGCTTCGAGGTATCCTTAGGTCTCATCAGATCTGAGACCATGTATCAATACCTCAGAGATCCTGAAATTTTCAGAGAAATCGGAGAAGGTCCGACGATCTAAGCTTGGATCGTCAGGAGCAAATAGCTTGGGGCGAATGAACTGCACGTAAGCGCCATCCCTGAACCAAAGGTCAGAACAAATCGAGCGGAGCAAAACAGGCCACGTACTGGACGACAAGCTTATCCTCCTTGAGCTTGGGGTAGTCCTCGCGGTTGACGTTGGTGAAGCCCCACTTGCACGAGACGATGATCTTCTGGCGACCAGGGAACTTGTTTCATCCACTATGCATACACTTTCTATACCCGCCTGCTTGAGGAGCAGACACCCCTCGAGATGTCTCTTGCAGCTGGCATGCCCGTCTCCCTTCGCAATATACCTGCCAAGTATAATATCACCCTCTGTCTGTGGACACATGGTTTCCACTGCATCCTCGAGAACCTCTGCCGCTCTTCATTAACCTTCAAGATTTCATCTACTATGCATACACCTTCTACACCATCAGCGAGCACCCCGCAGTGCGCATTCACGATTCGTGCACATGTCAGCACTCTCTGCACAGCCGAGCGTCAAGGACGCTCGTCCCTGTCTGGGAGTTCGTACATCTCTGAGTGCTCGTACCTCTCTTTGCCATAGGTGTGCCACGTCTCAGTGCTCTCCACACGAATGAGCGTCCTCGACGCTCATCACTGTCTAGGAGTCCACAGACGTCTTCGGTTCATGTCACATGCAGCAGTGCTCTCTACGTGCGAGCGTCCTCAACGCTCGTCCCTGTCTCGAAGTCCGCAAGCACTGGAGCACGTGTTGCGCACATGGTCAGTGCTCTCTATGCAGCTGAGCGTCAAGGACGCTCGTCTTCGTTCTAGAGCCCACAGATGCTCAAATGCACATGACTCCTCTCTGACACAGGTTATGTGCACCAGCGCACTCTGCACAGCTGAGTGTCCTTCATTGTTCGCCCGTGTGACCGAGTGTGCTGTTGGTGGGCAGGGTGACTAAGGTGGACAGCAGAAAGGGTGGATGCAGGTTGGCATGCAGGGTGGCTAGGGTAGGCAGGGCAGGCAAGGTAAGCAGGACAGGTAAGGTAAGCAGGAGAGGTAAGGTAAGCAGGGCGGGCAGGGTGGACAGGGTAAGCAGGGCAGGCAGGGTAGGCAGGGTCAGCAGGGCGGGCAGGGTAGGCAGGGTAAGCAGGGCGGGCAGGGTAAGCAGGGCAGGCAGGGTGGGCAGATGGGATCCACCCTGCGTCCAACCTGGGGAGTCTCATAACCCAACCGGGGGTCGCCTTCGGCGACATGTGACGTGGCGCGAGACGCGTCATAATCACGTGACATGGAATGTTCTGGAATGTTCCCGTGACATGATGTCATAATGACGTCGTGTGGGAAAGGTTTATAATCCGGAGTAAGTTTGGCCCAAGGTTGAACCGCTAATCACATGCCCCGCGTTATTTGGCCAATCGGGTCTCGATAAGTTATCGCGCGTCATCAAGTTTGACATACAAGATTACAAACGGCTCCCATGGCCCTCCGGGCCAAGGTCGCCGGTGCTTACCCATCATAATTACTAATGCAGGCCTGAAGAGCATATAAGCGAAACAGGTGTTGACTGGACCCCCAGCCAACTGTCGTCTGCAGTAGCTACCTAGTATACTCTTTAGTTAGGATTCGTCACATCCCTTTCCAACCCAACCCAACGAGCCAAACCAAATCAACATCAAACTATATTTCCAAATTTGGAAGTTTATTTTCAGTAGCTCGGTGGCTTTGCATGGGCCAGAGCCTCACCGAGCCAAAAGAGCCAATGCCAATTACCAACCACATATTGAGCCAAGTGGAGCCATGTAGAGCCAGCATTGTGTTAGCCAGCCGCACCCCCGAGCCACACTGAGCCAGACACCTAGCCATAGCTCGAGCCACACCCTAAGCCCACCAAGTGAGGTACTCGGCTCTTTTGGCTCGGTGGCTCGGTGAGCCACCGAGCCGAGCCACTGAAAATAAATTTCCAAATTTGGACATATACTTTAGTGTTGGTTCGGTCTGGCTCGGTGAGCCATTGAGCCAAGGACCGAGCCACCGAGCCAAGAACTGAGCCAAGGACCGAGCTACTCCTCAGCTGGATCAGTGGATCAGTGGCTCGGTGGCTCACTGAGCCAGACTGAATCAACACTAAACTATATGTCCAAATTTGGAAATTTATTTTCAGTGGCTCGGTGGCTCGGTGACTCGGTGGCTCGGTGACTCGGTGGCTCAGTGGCTTAGCTCAGTGGCTTGGTGGCTTGGCTCGGTGACTTGGTGGCTTGGCTCGGTGGCTCGGCTCGGTGGCTTGGTGGCTCATGACTCAAGCTACAGCTAGGTATCTGGCTCAGTACAGTGTGATGTCTAGCTCAGTGCAGCTAGGTGTCTGGCTTGATAACCTTGGCTAGGTGTTTGGCTCGGTGCAGCTCGGCATCTGGCTCAGTACGACTCAGTGTCTGGCTCGGTTGGCTTGGTGTGGCTCGGTGTCTGGCTCGGTGCAGCTCGGTGTCTGGCTCGATAACCTTGGCTAGGTGTTTGGCTCAATGCAGCTTGTTAAGCCAGCATTGGCAGACAAAATGTCACCTTCCTTTTAAAGTAATACAACATACCATTCCTCACTGTTCCTCCCCAACATTGATTGATTTTTATCTTAAAATTGAGACCGCCAATTGCTCTAAAAATTTGCACATCATATCCTAATATGGTTCTGCATATGTGCAAAAAGTTTGAGCCCAATCCGACGAGCGCAAGATTTGTGCTACCACCACTATTTGACTGTATAAGAATGAGCCGAGCTATATTGTGAGATTTATTGACTATAGAATGCAGATACTTGTCGACAACCTGTTTGAGATGACCCAGTCTTATATTGAATCTTGATGGATGACCACCCTGACCTGGAGCAAAATATTCAGGCAAAGAACCTAAATCTAAAAGTAGTGTCCGCTTTGAACGATCTTGATAGTAGTCTTTAAGATGAATATGCCAGTTGGTAACCTGTAAAAGAGGAGGAATGTCCCTTTCAGTGCTTGGAGCAGCTGCATTGTGTTTCAAGCTAGAGATGTGCTGAGGATAGAGAGTGGTGATAAACATATCATAGGCAGAGGTGATGGGAGGAACAGAAAGAGTGGGATCCACAGCAAATACTGGCGTGCATTGGCTGTGACACTAGACCAGTAGAAAAATGTCTGAATGGAGGCTTCAACATCTTTTTTATCAAAAGCTGTGTGAGTACTAGAGTGCACTTCTCTAGAATGCCTAGATACAAGATCAAAGCTGAGAGAAACATATGAGCACTGAGGGCATTTGAAACCAGATTCGATCTTCAATCCTTCAACAGGCCTCTTGTCCAATGGAGCAGGAACATTGAGATCACAATAAAGACCAAAGCGTTGAATAGCCTCCTGTAAAAATTTATCAATGTCAAGATTCTTGTGACCATGGGTTTGCAAATGTTTTTTCAAGTCCTGAGGAAGAAATGCTTTTTTACAAGTAACACAGATGATGAGTTTGTGAACTTTATTGATGACACAACCTAAAGCGTCCAAAGTATTGTTGCTGAAAAGCTGAGATGTAGAGGTGTCTGGTTCTATTTCATCACCTACAAAAATATCAATCATTTGAAATTATACTTGATTAAAAAAATATAAATTCTTACTGAGATGCAAAGTCTGAGTCAGTTTGGCATCAACTAGATCAAGAGACATATTCATAGCATCATCACTAGACAATGACTTGTGATCATCTTGCATGATAGTATCATCTTTTGGTTCTGGAGATGGTATACGTGACACATGCTCTGAGAGTTGACGAGAGGTTGACTGAGAGACCAAAGGGGTATGAGAAGCAGAAGATTGAGGAGTAACATTCCTAGTTGAGACTCCACCATATGGACCAGCTGATGGATGAGTTCTGATAGAACGACTTGGACCAAGACCAGAATTATGATGCTCAGCCTCATGTGATCTGACATGATTGTACATATCACGGGAGTTGTCTGTAGTATGAGGGCAAAGCCAGCAAGTGAATAATCTTGTAGCTTCATCACGTTGAAGTGTATATTTGATGCCTGTATTAATAAATATATTAAAATATATTAATTAATAATAATATTTGAAAAGTTACCCTTAAATGTAATAATAGTAGACATTGTGGTGACTGCAGAGTGATGTGCATTGTATGTTCCAACATTGCTAAACTTTTTGCTACAATGATCACACTTGAAAGTCTTGGCCACTTAATCTTGATGTTAGACATTATTTATATATAATAAAATTTTACATACTTTGTGGAGAAATTAGATCACCAAAGAGATGAAGAAGAAGATTGAAATAATCTAAACAGTTTCATTATATAAAAATTTAATCATATTTTTTTTTAATTTTAGATAGCAACTTACAGATGGTAGTGGTTCAAGATCAAGAGTGATAAAGAGTTGAGGCTATATAAAAGTGTTAGTAGTAAAGTAGATTGGTAGCAAATGAGTACTTACTTGAATTGATGATAGTTGTAGATCAAGAGATTATTTGGATTTGTTTATCAGATGATGCAAACTTCTGACAATGCTTAGTCAGGATGAGTTCCAAAGTAATGCTGACTAAGACACTTAAGAAAAATATAATATAATATAATATAATATAATAATAATAAAAACAGAAAAGAAAAAAGAATACAAGTCAGATTTTATAATCATACCTGTTTGATGTAGACAATCTAATTATGTACAAATTTATTCAGATTTTTTCGAAATTTATAAAGAGATCATGACTTACTGATGGTGATAGTTCAAGATCAAGAGTGATATTTGTTCCTATTGACAGCTATAGGTCTCAAATAGAGTGCCGATGTTTTTTCCCACGCCTTAGCACAGGCACAATTTTCGACTTTTTGCTTATGTAAAAAGTGTGCAGATACTTCTTACATAAGCATACCGTGAGAAGAAAATCAAAGTTGTAGAGAAAAATTTTCTGAACAAGAGTACACTGGTCTTGTATGCACAGCCTCAATTGTTATGACATAAAATGCAAAATACTCGACCAGACCCGAGTTTGAAGAGACTTAGCCATGATTTTCGAAATTTTCTGCTTATGTAAAAGGTGTGCAGATACTTCTTACATAAGCATACCGTGACAAGAAAATCAAAGTTGTAGAGAAAAATTTTCTGAACAAGACTGTATTAGTCTTGTATGTACAGCCTCAATTGTTATGACATAAAATGCAAAATACTCGACCAGACCCGAGTTTGAAGAGACTTAGCCATGATTTTCGAAATTTTCTGCTTATGTAAAAGGTGTGCAGATACTTCTTACATAAGCATACCGTGACAAGAAAATCAAAGTTGTAGAGAAAAATTTTCTGAACAAGACTGTATTAGTCTTGTATGCACAGCATCTGTTGTTATAACATAAAATGTAAAATACTTGGCCAAATTTAATTGATAAATTTTAGTATTTGGCTCATATCTTGCAGGGTACTCCGAGGTATCCTTAGCAAATGATACTCCTATAGTCGGAATAATAATGGCCACTACCATGCAAAATTTCAGAAGGTACAGACAGGTCCTTGGTATAGTTTCAAGACATGACCGAGCTTAACTGATGCATTTTAGTATTTGGCTCATATCTTGCGAGGTACTCCGAGGTATCCTTAGCAAATGACACTTCCATGGTCGGAATAATAATGGCCACCACCACGCAAATTTTCAGAAGGTACAGACAGGTCCTTGGTATAGTTTCAAGACATGACCGAGCTTAACTGATGCATTTTAGTATTTGGCTCATATCTTGCGAGGTACTCCGAGGTATCCTTAGCAAATGACACTCCCATGGTCGGAATAATAATGGCCACCACCACGCAAATTTTCAGAAGGTACAGACAGGTCCTTGGTATAGTTTCAAGACATGACCGAGCTTAACTGATGCATTTTAGTATTTGGCTCATATCTTGCGAGGTACTCCGAGGTATCCTTAGCAAATGACACTTCCATGGTCGGAATAATAATGGCCACCACCACGCAAATTTTCAGAAGGTACAGACAGGTCCTTGGTATAGTTTCAAGACATGACCGAGCTTAACTGATGCATTTTAGTATTTGGCTCATATCTTGCGAGGTACTCCGAGGTATCCTTAGCAAATGACACTCCCATGGTCGGAATAATAATGGCCACCACCACGCAAATTTTCAGAAGGTACAGACAGGTCCTTGGTATAGTTTCAAGACATGACCGAGCTTAACTGATGCATTTTAGTATTTGGCTCATATCTTGCGAGGTACTCCGAGGTATCCTTAGCAAATGACACTCCCATGGTCGGAATAATAATGACCACCACCATGCAAAATTCCAGAAGGTACAGACAGGTCCTTGGTATAGTTCTGAGATCTGATGCAGCCCAACTAAGCCTAACTTATTACCCTTATTTCTCTACAACCACTTTGAATTATCCTTAGCAGCCACTCCTTCCATGTTAAGATAGATGATGTGTATTATCATGTTAAACTTCAGCCAAAACGATATAGATTTGAGCTAGCAAACATGCATCGTGCTCAGTTTTGCAGGTCGGGGGATAGAAAAAGGCAAATATCTTGAGAACGGCTCCGAGGTATTCTTAGCTCTCTTCAGATCTGAGATCGTGTATCAATACCTCAGAGATCCTGAAAGTTTCGGAGAAATCGGAGAGGGTCACCGTAATGAGGCCTCATTACGGCAGAGCAAATAGCTTGGACACAACACTCCTTTGCCTGGTGTGATTCCACGATGACAGCTTGGCATCTCTGACTTGTCTTGAGGAAGTCCACATTTGAAGCAATATGTTAACTTCTTCTTGTAAATAATGTGCCTCTTCATCCAAATCCAGTTGGGATCAATGTCGATACGTTGTCCATTCTTGTCTTTACATCCTTTGACTCTGTCATGTTGTCCATCACGAATAAGACGTCCTTTGAGTGCCCAGCATACTGCACAATGACCTTTGACTCGCATCATAATTCTGTTTAGATGCTCTGACTTCATTGTTTTTTGAGAGCGTGCTTCTCTCATAGTGGCAGCTGAAGTGAGTAGAGACATCTTAGAAGTTGAACTAGTAGCCAAGCTTTGTGGAACAGTCTATATTTTATGATCAGTTTATATAAATTATATATATATATATAGACTTACTTGAGCAGTACTAACAATCTGACTTTGGGTAGTATTTTGTCCTATAGTACTTGTACTTGTTTTTGTCCATGAAAGAGTGCTGGATGTGCAGCTCACTAGTTTGAAATATTATTTTAGTAAAATAGTAATAGAGTAGAAGCATTAATTACCTGCAGAGCTTTGAAATGTTGGTGATATATTCAATTGACTTTCATCCAAAGTAGCAATCAGATTGTCAAACTCTTGTGTTCCATATTCATCATCATCATCATCAACGATTTTGTTGAGCCTTTGGGTAGGTTTGACCTCCAACAATTCATTGAAGGCAGCAATTGCATTCTTCCAAAATGCATTAGTTGGTCCACAGATATCGCAAAGTTGTCCATCTATTAGATCTTTACACTTGTATGCTTTGCCATCCATGCACAATCCAATATGATGTCTTCTGCAGTGCAAGGTATTGTTTAGCCAATTCATCAACATATGACCTTGCTTTGGATCCAGTATCTCAGCAGCATCAGTCGTAAGACCAGTAGGCTTTCCTAGATGAATCACAATGACTTGACAAGGATGACCAGCTCTTCCTCCTCTTCCAGATCCTTGAACAAGATCATAAATGCTGTGAGGAGCTTGATAAAACAGAATGCAATCAACTCTAGGCCAGTCGACTCCTGCAATAAATGCTGAGGTAGCGACCATCCAAACAACAGCTCCTTGACGCCAAGATTCATATTCTGCTTCTCTTTCTTCATGTTTGACTTTGCCAGTATATAGTCCTGCTTGCATCAAGTCACTAAGAACTTGAGCATCTTTTTCATATTTGCAAAAGATAATGCCACGTGATTGAGATTCGAAGAGCTCTTGTTGTGCAAACTTGGCCAAGTTGACTGTCTTGCGCATCAAGGTACATTTATCGTTGTGATAAATAATATGATATGCAAGCTCTGATCTAGCAGTAGATGCACGAATGATGAAGCTGGAGTTGGGTAGAGCTGCCTCATGCTTGAATAGATCCTCGATGGCCACCGGCATAGTACCAGTCAGATAAATACGTTGAATATGCTGCAGAGATAAATTGCGAAGTTTTTGAAACTTGTTTCTGAATTCAGGTGAATGAACAATCTCATGACTCTCATCAATGATCAGTCGAGAGACAATATCTTGGTGATCATGAAGCAATCTAAGCATCACAATAATTAGTTAAAGATGCTTGGAAATATTTGTAAATTACTTACTCCAGAAAAGATTCACTACCAGCAGATTCCATAGCCACAAATAGAACTTGCATACCATCAATACCATGTTCTTTGCCCTTCAAGCTAGCCTTCCATTGCATACAACGAATCCCTAGACTTTCTGCTCGGCGTAGCATATCTTTCAAAATGGCAACATAGGGAATCACCACAATGGACATCTTGTCAGGCTCAGTGCTTCTAGCAGGAACTTCCCACACAATACTTTTACCACCTCCAGTAGGTAGAACGGCAAGAAAATGTTGAGTTCCATGAAGAGTATGCCATAAAAGTTGAGCCTGTTCTGGAGTTTTGAAATCTGCTAAAGGATCACCAAAGGCTTGTCTGAGAACTATCTGAGCATCATTGTACATCTCAGTACTGAGTTCTGCAGTAAGTTGTTTTGACAAAAATAAAGGAGGTGCAGGTGGAAGTGAAATAGGCATATGCTGTGGTCTGAATGCAGGAGTAGAAGTGGCCAACATTGTAGAAGACATAGCATCTACAGGCAATGTAGAAGGAGAGATTATCATTGGATCTAACACAGGAAGAGGAGGAGGAGGAGCTGTAGTTTGTTGTTGCTGTTGCATTTGAAATTGTGCCAATCCAGTAGCAACTGCCTTTTGCACAGCAAACTCCATTTCTACCTTGACTTGTTGCAATCCTGCATTGACTGCTGCTGTAACCAAATCGGCAAGTCCTGTTAAGTTTCCAGCAAGAGATGGAGTACTGTCTGATGAAGAAGATTGAATGGATTTGGAATAAGTCTCTTGTCTTTGTTGCTGCTTAAGAGGAAGAGGAGGAGGGTTGGTTCCAAAACCGAGGACTTCATGCCAATAAACACACCACTCTCCAAAAGTAAGCATAGCATCACTGGTCAAAAATGGTAAACTTGTTATCTCAGTAGCATATGTTTTTCTAGCTTGAGCAGAGTTGTGTCCAGACATCATGTCTCCAACATCATTGCTAGCAAATGGATCATTGTAGGAGGGAGGAATGAAAGCACGTTTGATGGCAATGGCAATGTGACGATATGGATTGACCGAAAGACCAAGATCGAGATATTTGGATGTCCAATTTTCAAGATGACCAGAAAATTTGTCAGATGATACTCTTTCACCATTTTGCATATAGAGAAATTCTGCATAGTTGTCTTGTACCTGAGATCCCCAAAGAATTCCTGCAAATAAAATTTCCACTGGTCTGATGTGAATGAGATAGTACTGATTTAATTTGGCAAGTGCTGATGGAAGGAGCATAGGAACAAAGTTGTCCATTCCACGCACATTGGTGCTCTTGTGATATTGCATGATGAACCACATATCACCATGTGCATAATAGACATTACGCCGTCGAAGACCATTGCGAATACGAACATCCATAAATTCTGTTCCTCTTGGTGGTTGAGTGGGTAGAATGTGGTTCAAGACAGATAGCATCTGATTGATCTCTGCAGTGCAAGCCATGAACTGCAAAAGTGCAGTATAATTCCAAACCAAACGACCATCGAGAATATGTCCAATAGCAAATTGCTTGCTAGCTTCTAATTTCTCAAGTAACTCCATAGGCTTGGTAGTGAAGGTAGCATTGTTGAGCCAGGAGTATCCAGCATAGTCATTGGACATATCATCGACCAAGTTGGAGGGAATTTGATAGTCCAAAGGAACATTATCAGAAAGTTGATACATTTTATGCTGAACATCTTGCACCAAACGTTTTAATCCTGATCGCAGCTTAGCAATCTCAAGAGTATGGCCTTTAAAGGATACTTTAGACATGTTAGAACTCCACACAATTTTAGGTGGTGCAGCTTGTGCCTTGACTAGAGCAGTGGTATAATGCTGAAAGTCTTGGATTGCAGCAAAGGTAGACACAACCTTTTCTGACAAAAAAAGTTGACAATAATGATGACATGCTCTAAAATATATTTTTAATTTTTTGAGCCTGATAATCATTTATTGATCACATACCCCATGGCTTTATCCTCATAATCAGCTTTTTTGAGATCTATTTGGAATAACATAACTGCTTTGATGAGGTAGGTCCAGACTGACAAGTGTGTGGCAAAGAGATTGGGACCAATAAAAGAACCATCTTCACGCAAGCTATCCACAGCTATAAAACATGTAAGAGGATCAAGCCACACTTCATCCCGATCATTGCCTGTAGAGGAAAATAGAGCAAAAGCCAAGTTATGAACAGCCATAGTAGTTGCTTCATCTTCATGATTATCCAGCTTTGAAAGGAGTTGATGTGCCATAGTAAGCTGAGTAGGTATCAAAGGAAGCTCATAGGTAGACTCATGAGTTCCATCAACACAGCGAAGAATCATGGCCAAAAAGCGAGTTAAAAATAGAACAGATCTGTTGTGAGTTTCAGGACGATCATATCCTTTCCATGTAGCACCTGACGATTCACTATACAATAATTTTAGTAAAATACTTATAATAATAATATATGCATACATACGGTGGATATTCTTCTAAGGCCTTGAGAATGAGACGAGATATATTGTGAGATTTGTTGACTATAGAATGCAAATACTTGTTGACCACTTGTTTGAGATAGCTTAGTCTTGTCTTTAATCTAGACAAATGACTATCCTGGCTTGAAGTATATGATTCAGGCAAAGAACCTAAATCCAAAAGCAATGTTCGCTTAGAACGATCTTGATAATAGTCTTGAAGGTGAATGTGCCAGTTGGTGACCTGTAAAAGTGGAGGAATGTCGCGCTCAGTGACAGGAGCAGCTGTATTATGTTTTAAGCTGGATATGTGTTGAGGATAGAGAGTGGTGATAAACATATCATAGGCAGAAGCAGTGGGAGGAACAGAAAGAGTTGCATCTACAGCAAAATAGTGACGTGCATTCTTTGTAATGCTAGACCACTGAAAGAAAGTTTGAACAGATGCAGCTAGTGTTTTTTTGACCAGTTGTGTATGAGCATCAAAATGTGTTGGTCTATAGTGTCGTGAGATGGAATCAAAGGTAGTTGCTGCATATGGACATTTAGGACATTTAAATCCTGATTCAATCTTCAATCCTTGAACTGGAACTTTATTAGAAGGACTAGATATATCAAGATTTTGATGAAGATTAAACTGCTCAATAGTTTCTTGCAAAAATTGAGTAATATTGAGATTCTTGTGGCCATGAGATTGCAAATGCTTCTGCAAGTCCTGAGGAAGATAAGCTCTTTCACAAGTAACACAGATGATGATCTTGTGTACTGTGTTGATAACACAGCCTAGAGTTTCCAAAGTATTATTGCTGAAAAGTTGAGTGGTAGAAAGATTGTGTTGCACATCATCATCTATAAAGAATATAAATTATTTAAAAATATAGTTCATTAATAAATATAAATGCTTACTAAGATGCAAGGTCTGAGTCAGTCTAGCATCAACCATATCAAGAGACATATCCATAGCATCATTACTAGACAATGATTTGTGATCATCATGAATAGTAATATTGCCTTCCAGTCCTGGAGATGGTATACGTGATACATTTTCAGAAATTTGCTGAGAGGATGGATGTGATATTGAAGGGGTATGAGAGGCAGAAGATCGAGGTGTAACATTTCTAGCTGAGACTCCACCATATGGACCAATTGATGGATGTGTTTTCATAGAACGACTTGGACCAAGACCAGAATCATGATGTTCAGCCTCATGTGATCTGATATGATTATACATATCACGAGAATTGTCTGTAGTATGAGAACAAAGCCAACAAGTGAATAATCTTGTAGCTTCATCTCGTTGAAGAGTATATTTGATGCCTATAGTAATAAATATATTATAAACTTTCAATTTATAATAATATTTAAAAATTTACCTTTAAATGAAATGATTGCAGACATTGTAGTGACTGCAGAGTGATGTGCATTGTATGTTCCAGCATTGGTGAACTTCTTGCTACAATGATCACACTTGAAAGTTTTGGCCACTGCATTTTGATGTTAGATATTATATATATATAATAAAATGTTACATACTTTGCAGAGAAATTGAATCACCAAAAAGATGAAAAAGAAGATTGAAATAATCTAAATAGTTTCATTATGTAAGAATTTAATGATATTTTTTTCGAATTTTAGATAACAACTTACAGATGGTAGTGGTTCAAGATCAAGAGTGATATTTGTTATTGTTGATAGCTACAGGTCTGAAATAGAAGGGCTAGTGTTCTTTCCCACGCCTTAACACAGCCACAATTTTCGACTTTCTGCTTATGTAAAAGGTGTGCAGATACTTCTTACATAAGCATACCGTGAGAAGAAAATCAAAGTTGTAGAGAAAATTTTTCTGAACACAACTGCATCGGTCTCATATGCACAGCCTCAGTCGTTATGACATAAAATGCAAAATACTTGGCCAAACCCGAGTTTGAAGGGACTTAGCCATGATTTTCGAGATTTTCTGCTTATGTAAAAGGTGTGCAGATACTTCTTACATAAGCATACCGTGAGAAGAAAATCAAAGTTGTAGAGAAAATTTTTCTGAACACAACTGCATCGGTCTCATATGCACAGCCTCAGTCGTTATGACATAAAATGCAAAATACTCGGCCAAACCCGAGTTTGAAGGGACTTAGCCATGATTTTCGAGATTTTCTGCTTATGTAAAAGGTGTGCAGATACTTCTTACATAAGCATACCGTGAGAAGAAAATCAAAGTTGTAGAGAAAATTTTTCTGAACAAGACTGCATCGGTCTCATATGCACAGCCTCAGTCATTATGACATAAAATGCAAAATACTTAGCTAGATTTAATTGATAAATTTCAGTATTTGGCTCATATCTTATGAGGTACTCCAAGGTATCCTTAGCAAATAGTACTCCCATGCTCAAAATAATAAAGGCTACTATCATGCAAAATTTCAGAAGGTGCAGAATAGTCCTTGGCATATTTCTAGAACATGACTGAGCTCAATTGATAGATTTTAGTATTTGACTCATATCTTGTGAGGCACTCTGAGGTATCCTTAGCAAATAATACTTTCATGATCAGAATAATAAAGACTACCCTCATGCAAAGTTGCAGGAGGTGCAGACAGGTTCTTACTATAGTTTCGAGACA
Source organism: Hericium erinaceus (assembly GCA_006506795.2). Taxonomy (NCBI): domain Eukaryota; kingdom Fungi; phylum Basidiomycota; class Agaricomycetes; order Russulales; family Hericiaceae; genus Hericium; species Hericium erinaceus. The sequence goes on along the minus strand of CM021165.1, from coordinate 3,275,186 downwards.
TGACCGAGCTTAACTGATGCATTTTAGTATTTGGCTCATATCTTGTGAGGTACTTTGAGGTATCCTTAGCAAATGACACTCCCATGGTCGGAATAATAATGGCCACCACTACGCAAATTTTCAGAAGGTACAGACAGGTCCTTGGTATAGTTTCAAGACATGACCAAGCTTAACTGATGTATTTTAGTATTTGGCTCATATCTTGTGAGGTACTCCGAGGTATTCTTAGCAAATGATACTCCCATGGTTCGAATAATAATGGCTACTACCATGCAAAATTTCAGAAGGTACAGACAGGTTCTTGGTATAGTTCTGAGATCTGATGCAGCCTAACTAAGCCTAACTTATTACCCTTATTTCTCTACAACCACTTTGAATTATCCTTAGCAGCCACTCCTTTCATGTTAAGATAGATGATATCTATTATCATGTTAAATTTCAGCCAAAACGATATAGATTTGAGCTAGCAAACATGCATCGTGCTCAGTTTTGCAGGTCGGGGGATAGAAAAAGGCAGATATCTTGAGAACGGCTTCGAGGTATCCTTAGGTCTCATCAGATCTGAGACCGTGTATCAATACCTCAGAGATCCTGAAATTTTCAGAGAAATCGGAGAGGGTCCGACGATCCAAGCTTGGATCGTCAGGAGCAAATAGCTTGGGAGGACTGCAGAGAAAATGATATGTTAGAAGGAGACATGACCAGAAGAAAAGAATGAAGACAAACGCTGGAGAGTGCAAAAGGTGACGAAGCACAGTGTGCTGTGTATTTTGAGAGAGATCACGGATGTGAAAGATATAGGCACGAACAACCTGTTTGAGGAAAGATAAAGGAATGTCTTTGGAGGAAGGATTGGCACATAGATTCAGCAAAGTGTGACGAGCTTGACGATCCTGCTGATAATGTTGCAAATGAAAGTACCATCCAGTGACCTGTAAAAGAAGAGAGAGATCACGTTCAAAAGCATTGGGAGGAGCAACATTGGATGCAGTGATGGTAGGATACATATTCTGCATGAAGGATGAGAAGAGTGAGGCAGTCTCATCCTTGGGAGGATCGACCACAGTCCAGAAGGAATTGTTGCAGACCTCAGAAAGCTGTTGAACATCTGCTTTAATCCAACGCTGAGGTATGGAAACAGTCTTTTGAAGATCGCGATGTATGAGTGACCAACGTTTTTTCATGGTCGAGGTTTTACGGCCTGCATAGTCACAGGCAGTGCAAGACAAGCCAATGTGAATGACAAGGCCAGCCACAGAACAAAGACCAAATGTGGGAGTGAGAGCAGCATCAAGAGTGACAATGCCATGCTCTAACACATCATCCAACAGAAAGCCTTCAAAAAAGCCCTCAGCAGGAATACCATGGTTGGCAATGTGAGAGATGACAGAATTGGGATCAATGGCCTGTTGGCATGAAAGACAGATGAGCACTTTCAGATCTGAGTGAATGGCACAGCCAATCTTTTGGAGAAACTGAGTGGTAATCAGAGTGTTGGTAGGAAGATCTGAAGATAGAAAGAATGTCGATCAAGATCAATCAACAAGTGAGCTAAAAAATAAAATGCATTTACACACCACTTGGCATAGGTGTGAGCACCTGAGTAGGATCAGATATTTCAGAAGCCATGGATGCAAGCTGAATTAAAATGTGAGTGAAAACAAAATGTAAAAGTATGAGCAGACTGACAATGTCAAAGACAATGCAAGATGCTAAAGTAATATGGAAAGATCTTAGATGGTGACAGTAAGAAGTCAAGAGAGAGAAGAGAAAAGGAAAGCAAGAGATAAAGAGTAGATAAAGTATAGCAAACAGATGTAAATAAGTATAAATAGACCTTTCATTGAGAATATTAAATTAATGAGAAAAGTAGATGAAGATGGTATAATGATGACATTAATTGTTTGAGCAGACACTTATACAATGATTATATAATAGATTTTTTGAGTGGACGCTCATAGAATGATTATGTAGTAAATTCTTTGAGTGAGCGCTCATAGAATGATTATATAATATAATATTTAAGTAAAGGCTTATAAATAATTATTTAATAAAGTCTTTGAGCAGACACTCATAGAATGATTATATAATCAAATTTGTAAGTGTATAGTATTAGATATATTATACAATAGAGTTCAACACAAGTGCACTCACAAGTGACCTAGATCTGAACCTAGGGATATTTGATAATCTGACATACATCTGTCTAGGTGTTAGCCACTAGGTAATCTAAACACATGAGTTGGATAGTCATACAGTAGCAGGGCACCTGTAGATCAATTATCCTACTATTGTCCCTCAGTAAACATTCAGTTGAAGACAAAAGTTACTGCTCCACGATATAGCTTATCACTTATATGATAACATGTCAAAATCAGTGACATAAAGACCATAACTTCATTTGATGTGGACGAGATGAATGAAGAGTACAACTCTAGTCTCAAGCTATGATCCGCAAAGATCAGAATATTGAGCTTGTACCTTACAGACATGACCCACTCCTCGAGTTTCACTCGGTCCTTGGTTCAAACTTAAATATATTGTGCAAATCATGCTTGATGCTCTCCAGATGTCATAGATAACCAATGACAGCCATTTCAGACATCCTAGCGAAGTTTTATAAAAAGATACTACATTTTCAGTTCAAGGTGCTTTAAGCTATGCAGATTCTTGGGTGTAACTATGAAATAGCTAAGCAAATATTATGACTTTTTGCAGAGGAGGCAAAGAGCACAAAAAGCAAGAGTACATGCTGTTGCTCACATCAGAGCCCTTCTCGAATGTTGCTGCCTGCGGTATCATGGTCATGTCGTGGTCATGGTGAATGAAAATATAACTAATTACTTATTTTATGTGTCCCTGCAGGACTGCAAGATATTCAACTGAAGTACGAGTTTGCACAGAAGTAGAAAAGAAATACATGCATCTGAACACCTGCTGTAGGGCCCAAGGCATAGTCGGGGCACGTGCAGGCATGGGTGTGATGTTGAAAGTAAATGTGGCCCTACACAGCCAATGAACAAATGATGGTCGAGTCTTGTTGCTATAGCAATAAGACTCAGCCTTTGTTGTTGGTGGTTGTTGGGCTTTCGTGCACTATGTCAGGCAGACATTTGAACACAGTCACAGAAAATAGGTGAGGCTGAGATGATGGGCTGATGAGAGTACTGTTACATACAGGCATGGATTGTTGAAACTACAGGTAAGAGAAAAAATGTGTATGGCATGCAGAATATGAGGAGCGGTGTTAGAGAATGATAAAATGTTAAAGAACAATGAAAATTGAGTCTTGCTTGATAACAAGTGAGACTCCCTTGATCAGAACAGAACAACGAAGAAACAGGCTTTGACACTGACCTTGGAGTCCTCCAGCTCCTGCAAGACTCAGATTGTATTCTTGTGTGATCTGTTTCATAGTCGCAGTCCTTTTGTTTGATGCTTGCAGATACTGGGTCTTAGAGAGTGCGCACCACATGAGGAGTCGTAATGGTGTTGAGTTAAAGTACACAATCATATACGTCATTGCTCTTTGAGACTACAGTGAGCAGCAAACATCAGTAAAGAAGAAGAGAGTAAAAATGATACAAACATATAAATAAATGCATTGTGTTATGAATGTTGAATATCTTGAAGGCTTCAGAAGAAAAAGTTGATAAACTGACCTGTGGGTAACTGGCAATTTTGTGGGTACCTGACCTGGCATGGCTCCAGATCACTCAGTAGTGCAAACTTATACAGATCGAGGTCTGCCCTTTGAACAGGTGAAATACCTGCAGGTTCAGATCTAGGTCACTCGTGAGTGCACTTGTATCGAATCCTAATGCATATAGGATGATTATATAATAAAAGATATGAGTAGATGTATATAGGATGATTATATAATAAAAGGTATGAGTGGATGCACATAGGATGATTATATAATAAAAGGTATGAGTAGAAGTATATAAGATGATTATATAATAAAAGGTATGAGTGGACGCACATAGGATGATTATATAATAAAAGGTATGAGTGGACGCATATAGGATGATTATATAATAAAAGGTATGAGTGGACGCACATAGGATAATTATATAATAAAAGGTATGATTGGATGCACATAGGATAATTATATAAGCAGCTATTTGAGTAACTGTCTATAGAATGATTATATAATCTACTTGTATGTAAAGGATAGCATAAAGTGAACAAGGTAAAAGTTATGTAGGAAAAAATAAATCATGACAAGAGCAATGGCTAATATCAAATGGAAAGCTTAAAGATGTAATGCTAGGAACGCTATGTGTCAGAGACACCTCTGCGTAGAGAGCTGATGAGTGGTTCACGATTGAGCCGAAGGATGAGGAAGTTCGCTGTCGAAGGGAGAACCCTTTCGACAGGAGCGGGCGACGAGTGTGAGGTGCAGCTGGCTGGCGAGGGACGAGCTGTCACTGAAAGCTTACATGTGTCAGGTGTTAGCTAGACCAAGCTGCCGACTCGAGGAGAAAACCCTTCGAGTCGACAACCAGAAGAAAATAGGGAGTTGGCCCAGGGAAGACTCACCAGAAGCGTTCCTTCGAGAAAAGAGACGAGGAGAAAGCAGAGAGAAGAAAAGGAAGAAGAAGATGAAGCACGTCTAAGGGGATGGATGATGCAAGAAGTAAGTCGTCTCTTATTTGCTTGTACATATATATAGTCTGTCTACGTGGTTCGATGTCTGCTTCGCAACTTCTCAGTTGCTTAGTGAAGACTCTTTCCTCAATTGGCGACGTGTCTTACAGTTCGGCTGGCCCAACCTTTGGACGTCCTGTTACAAAAGGTCAGATCATGTATAAAAAAACAAACAAAGGATCTGACAGAAATATGAAAGGATAGCAATCAGATAACAACTCAGCCTCAACTGTAATGAACACATACGAGCCTGAACTGACACAAAATGCAGAGAATGCAATAAACATTAGGAGCCATATTAAGTCCTTGGGTAATCTCAAAATTGTGCTCAGTATTTAGAGATTAGCACTGTGGGGCATCAAAATGAAGCTGGAGATGATGAAACAGCTATAACAAGGTCACATGACATATTATGAGCATGAAACCTTTTGTGATATGAAGTCATAGATAACAAGGATCACACTCAAGCTTGATAACATGAAATGGTTCAAATATGGTCTCAGTATGAAAGAATTGGAGGATATAAAGAGAATTAAAAGCATTCAAACAGCTGTAACAAGAATTGAATGAGACTATATTGATATAGATTGTATTACAACATGAAGATAAAGATGGAAAGCACCTCTTGGAGCTTGATAACATCAAAATTTGAAATATTTGGCCTCAGGATTAAGAGGATGAGGCCAAATAGAATGAATTAAAAAAATCGAAATGGCCATAAGTAGGTGAGATCAGGTGTCACAAGGATGGAACTTGTTGCAGCATGAAGAAAAATGTCAGAAGCCACATTCAGTTTTTGAGTAACACTGCAATTCTTAAAACGAGAGCTCAGTATGTGAAGAATAGCATATGAGGACATCAAAACAAGGTTAGAGACGATTGCACATCGATAACAGAGTGAATAATATATTACAAATGTAAGTGCTTGTGTAAGAGGAAGATATAGAGAAAACATATCCTACTACAGCTCAAAAACATTGAGATTGTTCACATTTGCTCTCAGTATCAAGAGATTTGAGTGAAATACAAGGAATTGAGAGAATTTAAATAGGTATAGCTGAAAGAAAGGACTGTAACTTGGTCAAATCATGTGCTACAAACATAAGACATAGTACACTACCGAGGCAGACATTGAGGGTCACATTTCATACTTAAGTAACATCAAAATCCTCAGGAAAAAAGCTCAGTATGTTGCAACTAACATGTTGAGGGATAAAAATGGGTTCAGAGGTATTCAGACATGGATAATAGAGTCAAATACTATATTACAAATGGAAATTTTTCGGTAACAGGAAGATACAAAGATCATTTATCGTGCTATAGCTCAGTAACCTTGAGATTTTCAAGATTTGACCTCAGTATCAAAAGATTTGAGCAAAATACTGAAAATCAAGGAAATTTAAAAGGCTATAGCTCGAACGAAAGGCCATAACTTGGTCAGATTGTGTGCTACAAGCATAAAACCTGATACAGTATAGAGGCAGACATCTGAGCTCACATTCAGTACTTGAGTAACATCAAGATTCTCAAGGAAAAAGCTCAGTATGTACTGACTGACATGCTGAGGTATGAAAATAGGATCAAAGGTGATCAGACAGCCATAACAGAGTCAAATCATGCATTATGAATGGAAAATCTTCTGAAACAGGAAGATATTGATGTCAAGCATCTTGTCAAGGCTCAGTAACCTTGACATTCCCAAGATTTGGGCTCAGGTTGAACAGATTTGAGTAGAATCGAGGGAATCGAGAGAATTTCGATAGCTGTACCTGAAACGAAGGGCCGTAACTTGGTCAAATCATGTGCTACAAGCATGTAAGCTATTGCAGTATAGAGGCAAATATTCTAAGCTACATTGAGCCCTTCAGTAACATCAAAATTTCTATGCCAGAAGCTCAGTATGTGAAGATTTGCACTATAGAATATGAATATGGAGTCAACAGTGATCGGACAGCTATAACAGGGCCAAATAACATGTTATCAGCATAAAATATTTTGGAACACAAAGATATGGACAGAACACATCACATTGAAGCTCAGTAATATTGAGATTCTCAACATCTGACCTGAGTATCAAGAGATTTGAGCCAAATAGTGAGAGTCAAGGACATTCGAACAGCTGTAACTCAGTCAGATCACGTGGTATGCGTGAGAAACCTTTTGCAACATGACAAGAGTGCTCGAGGGCACCCAATGAGAGCTGAGTAACATCAGAGTTTTGGAAATTTGAGCTCAGTAACTGGCATTGTGTGCCAAAAGTGGTCTAGATTAGGACAGCAAGGTCATGTAAATTTCCGAAAAAATTTGTACATATCTATGATACTATGATTTCCATTTTGGGACCTGAGTAACATGGATTTTGCCCTGAGTAACCTCCCTTTTTGGGCAGTTTGATGATGAATTTCCTTTTTGGGAGGCTAGTAACTTTGTACGAAAAAAATTTGACTTGAGTCACTTTTGGTCGTCAAAAAGTGAGTTGAGAATTTCCTTTTTTGGGACCTAGTAACATTGATGGCGCTGACTAAGAGCTCAGTAACACTGCCCGATTGGGACAAGATCGAAGACGACAGCACCGAGGAGCCAAAGGGTGGGAAACTTGGGTCCGCGTCGTGAGCGCTGAGGTTTTTGGACGTGCCGGACACGATGGCAAAGACGTCGTGGGAACAGGGCCCTCCAGGAAAAAGATGTGGAAAAAAAGTTACTAAACCCCCTTAGTAACTTAGTTCAATGGATTGAAGCTCACCAATGTTGAATCTCAAACCGTACTGAACAAATTTTTGCAGCAGTGCGCCGGGGCGGAAAGAGTAGTCTGTTAACTCGTCGCCATCTGCACGCACCACGCGCCAGATCGACATGCGCAGAGCATCCCAGCAGAGATCTACGATATCGAGTTGATCTTGCACATCCATCATATGAGCGACAAAGTCTTTTACATCTTCAGGAAGACGAAACGGAGGCTCGTCCACATCCGAAGCGTGCGACCATAGCAACTTGGCCTTGAGGACATGGAGATTTTGGTGAAAAACAAGAACTTGGTCGATGGTGAGGGTCCCAATAATGCTTGGGCTGCGCAAAAACACCGTAAAGAGCGAATTGAGTGACATCCCATTGCTCACGCTAACTGACACGGCCAATAACGTGGTCGCGGACGAGGAAGAGGGAAAGAGGGAAAGCTCAAGACCGACGACGGCGAACAAGTTAGATCAGGCGCTACTCGGGGACATCGGCCAGGCCAATTAGCCGTCTAATCTGAAAATGGCCGAGGGCCAATTAGCCCAACCCGTAACGGGCTCAAATGCGGACCAAAGGGCTAATTAGCCATCACATAGGCCAATTAGCCCAGTGCACCATCGGGCCAAAACGTCCGGGCTATGAGGCCAAAAGACTATTATTCTTGGGCTATTAGGCTATTAGTCCTGGGCTATTAGCCTACTGGTCTGGCAGTCCGACGTTCCCAGCCTTTCGGCCGCCCCGCCTTCTGCTTGGTGGACGGCTGGCCGTCTGGTGATGTGCCATCTGCCGGTGCTTTCGGCTTGTTCTTGGAGCCTTCGGTCTGCCGCGTCCTCGTTTCGGAGGCTGTGGTTCCATGGTGCTCGAGGGAGATGGAAAAAAAACCCCCGGTTGACGTGCTTTCAGAGGGAATCGACGCTGGCGGGACGTGCACGCACGGCGAACTCGCTGGGCGCATCTCGCGTCTCGCAAATGGCCGGTAGGTTCTCAAACTCAGCTAGGTGTTAGGTCGCCCACACCCACAATCGGACTGCCGACTTTTCGAGTCGTGAGCAGTCGTGAGCCCACCGATCTGATTGCTGGGTACATCCGATCGGAGGGACTCACAATTATCTCAGTTCTGGAACCCGGGCAATCCAAGATCCCGAAATATCCTTGATTACACAGGATAACTGGTTGGCGGTGAAGTTGTGGCATTCGCGTTGCGTAACGCGAAATTGACCGGGGTCCTGTCACGGCGTATCTGAGGTCTCCGAAGCACCTCACTTGTCGCAATTCAGGTTTTGCAGCATGTTGAGTCAACATGTACATCGTTTTCTTGACCCAACCACCGCCATAAAAGCGTCGCGTCTTTATCGATTCTTCTATGGTTCGTAGACGGATATTTACTCAAAACTCATCTTGGGTTTGGACCCGATCTGTCCAGCGCTCGTAACTATTCCTATATGCCGAGCAACACTAGGTCAGGAGTAGGACAGTGTCGCATCGCAAGGCCTCTGCTTCTCTGAGAACTGCTACGCATCGATAGAGCCTCTAAGGCATCGATTTGCGCTTCTGATATCTGAAAATGGTGTCACCCGGTAAGTCGTGTTCTCGCATGTCCGCGCAGATGCGGTCTTCATTTGCTGGACGATTCGGATCGTGCCTTGCTCATTCTTCGAATTCCTAGGATTGCATCAGCTTTTCCTGGCTGTGATTGCTGCATCACAGGGGTGATCGCCCTGTGCCAAGTGAATGCGATGCCTTCATACGAGTTTAATAACGTTCAGCACGCTGCGCACAAGCTCGGTCACCTGGTTAGTTCTCTGCTAATGTGTACGTTGATGACTGCGGGATCCTCGGGGGAGGAAGCAACACATAGCCACGACACTTGGGTTATATACAGCGAGAGCCGTGGTCCTCTGTTATCGCTTGGCCTCGTGTTCTTCACGATGGCCTTTTTCCGCAGACGATTGAAGCCGCCTTCGGGGGCAGCGCCCATGCAGGTGCTGCCTACGCCGTTGGCTGGGCCTTCATCCCGAGTTTTGCGCACCATCACCAACCAGGCCAGCACCAATCGTCGCAGCGATTTTTTATCCTCAGTAAAGAAAGTCTTCCACAAATCCAGCCCTCGATCATTACCAACCCAGGAAGCCGGCACCAACTGCCGCAGGGGTCTTTTCTCCTCGGTCAAGAAAGTTTTCTGCAAAGGCATCTCTCCATCATTATCAACGCCATCTCAACCAAACGGGGAACCCATTGGTATGTATCCTGTCGACATCAACTCTGAAGGTGGACGGTTAATCATGGGGTCATTGTAGCGGACACGTCTCCTGCGGCTCCTGCGCTCGATCATCTTGGCTTGGCATTGGGTATTCTCCGTATTGCAGGAGACGTTGCACAGAATCTACCCTATGTTGGCCCGGTAGCTGGTGCACTTGTGCAGTTGCACAAAATCTCAAAAGTGTGCCCCGATGCTTTATGCTGGATTGCTGCTGACACTCATGATTTACTTTTAGGAATTCCGAGATTGCAGAGCCTCATGGGAGGATGTGCGGCGAGACATCGAGGCAATCGACGATGCTGTCTGCATGTCTATTGAGCAGCATAATCACGTTGAGGGGGTTTCTGAGGGCTTTCGGAATGCTCTCGTCAAATTCGCAAGGTAGCCCGATATATCATTCGCAATGGTGCACCTGTGGCTAATCATCTCATAGTGATCTGGATCAGGTGCTCAAGGCTCTCAAAGGCTGCCAACCGCAACCTCGTGAGCTGTCGTGGAAGTTTGCCCGGCAGGTTGTTCACCGGGAGAACCTGCAGGAGGCTATAGAGAGGTCTCGCAGAAATCTGCAAACGGCGGTTATGGCCTTTCGTGTGAGTACTGGGGTCGATTTTGCATAGTGATTGCTGTGAGGCTGACGAGTATGCAGACGACGCTCGAAGTGATCCAGACTTGTGATAATATGGCAACCAGGAAGGAGATCATGCAAATTCGAGCAGCGCAGCAGGTGAGTTTTTGGGGTACAGTGCTGTACTCGGATCACTTACGATGTGTGCAGCAGGACAAATTGATATTTGTGATGGTCATTTTATTTCCCTTGGCTCCCGCTGTTTACTATAAACCAGTGATTGTCTGTCTAGACATTGAAAAGCAAGCATCCCGAGAATGCCTTGCAATGTCTATAGAACAGGTTGTCATGGCGAAATAGAGAGTTTCCGCATCGGCCGGAATGGAACGAGCCCGTTCGAACTCTATGCTCTAACAGTCGTTTTCACGCGGGGCATCCCAGAGTTAGACGGCTCCACCGTTCCATTCAAGATTCCATTCCGGCGAATACGAAAATCCAGACGGAGCAGCGCACTTCAATATCCAACAGCATATACTATAGCACTGTAGAAGTAAATATAAATTTGACTGTTTCGCATAATTGGACAAACCACGTCCAGGCAGAGATAATATAGCGTGTACTGTCTTTGCACAGTACATACCAAGACTTAAGCTGCAGACTTCTGCAGGGACCGGATCATAGCCTCTTCCTCCGCATCTCAGGGCTTGATAGAGCACTTGGATGGTGCGGGATGGCTAGACGTGAGCAATGACAGATCAAAAATACACATGTATCCAAGTTGGATATCAAACCGTGAACGTACCTGATAAGACCAGCGGAAAACGAGATATCGATGGGGATCTCGTTTCCGTTCTCGTCCCTTGCCTTTGAAAGCATATAGAGAGCCAAGGTACTGGCCACGAAGGATCCAGACTTCACATCTGCTAGGTATTAGCCAGTGCAGATACTGCCGATTGACCGATCGTTAGATATGAACTGGAAAACCAACGAGGCCGCCATACGCACCGCCCGCCGTAGCCAAAGGTGGTCTTGGACTCATCCTTGTTTAAAGTGCCATTTTCCGTGAGGAACCCCTCTGGTTGAAAGTCATGTAGGTCGGCATGGATCTTCTCGTCGTGTGTAATCGTCTTGCATGGAATAGAGTTAGTCGTATTGAAATGCAGATATCAATTAACACACACCAAAGATTGGGGAAGATCTGGGCACCTAAACAAAGATTTGGGTCGGAAATTTAATGAACTTAAAATAGGTAACAGACCTTTAGGAATGAACATCCCCTCGTACGCGTCGTCTTTTGGAACTTCCCGAACCACAGCCAAAGGCAACCTGTTGCGACCGAAAGACTTCTCTCACGATGGCCCCAAAGATGCGCAATCATCACACTCACGAAGACAACGGCGTCCGATGACCCTGTCAAATTTCTCTTGAGCACGAGTTGGACTTGTGGGTTCAAAGTCAAATGGAGTAGTGCAGTTGTTGTTGCCGATGGCGACTATCCCGCAATATTAACGACGGGCAAGAAAACGAGGGCGAAGACGAACTATATCAGCACCACCTGATGACATGCAGAATACTCAACCGAACTGTCGCACTAGCTGGCAAAATGTGAGGAAATTTTCAATACAGAAGCAGCTGTAACGACTGACTAGTCGGCTTTTCACAGATTGCCAGGGCACATTTTTCATCTCGATCGTCATCTGAAGGCATTTCTTTGCATATCGTTTGAACCCGGCAAAGGGCAGCCAGGACGGCAGATGACTCACAAGAGTCTAGAGTTGGATCAGATATAGTGAAAAGCGTTATCAAGAACTTGTCACATACAGGATGGGAATACATTAACCAGTGCAGCACCAGGAAAGTATACAGCTGACAGCATATCAAACGATCAATGCGTCGAACCCGTCTGCGCGGAAGCGCTGCATCGCTATCGCGAAGAGCGCGATCATGAACACGAACGCGACGAATGACGCGACGAACGCAGCGAGCGCGCAGTATGCGAATGCGTGCGTGTGCATGAGGGGTGTGCGGAGCGGCGGAGTGAACAAGTGCGGTATGAGCGTGAGCAGGGTGAGAAACGAGAGGCCTGTCGCGATGGGGTAGAAGACGAGCGCCTTCGTGAGCCCCGGGATGAGCTGCGGATCCCAGGCGTATCCGAGGCTGCCTGTACTCAGCATGCGTGCGGCAAGGGAGAAGGGGAGGCATACCTCACCGGGCTCAGGCAGACGCCGTCTGTGGTGAGGCACCAGCCCCAGCCGCCGAAACGGACGCCGCCTGCGATAGAGGCCTCAAGGAAGTAGAGGTTCGAAATAAACGGGACAGAGAACGTCGTGAATATTCTGTCATTTCCCCGTTAATGCAGCGATGAAGTAAGTCTATGTTGTACGGGAGATATGGATGAGACGGAGATGACGCACAACAGAACGAATGCGCCAAGTGTCAGAACGAAAACGGGGAAGAGCGGATCCATGTAGAAAATATCCGTAGGTCCGTCGACAGAAACTTACAAGGAGACAGCAGAGAAGTTTTAGGCGATTGGCGTACGATACGTGTGGGGATCGTGATCAAATTGTGATGGTCCTCGAACCCCGCGTTCGTGCCGGCCTTTATGCACTGAGGCATTGGCCTGCGTCAGATGCTTGTCCTTCCTCTGTCGTCAAATGACCTTATTCCATTTCAGCTAGAAAAGAAGGGGAGACCGTGGGCCTAAAGTTAGGGAGGAATCTGATGGTAGGATCAATCTCGGAAATGCGCTTTCCATGTGGAGGCCTCGAGGATTTCAAGGCACGGCGGATGGAAGCTTCTTGCGCGCTTTGACTAGACACACTTCCGCGATTGCCTTATTTAAGTTTAGAGGTCCCCCGTTTCGATGCTAGCAACCACGAGGACGAAGAGGAAATCGCGAAGAACGTTCAAGCTGGTCGTGGTGCTGAGCAAAGTACGGAAGCTGTGACGGAAATGGTTATCGGCGCGATCCATCCGTGAGAACAACCACGATCAACGCGTTCCCCGCCGTAAAGATTCAGTCAGAGACATGAAGAAGTGCACTGCGTCATATTGCGTGTGTACAGATATGGACGAGCCAATAGGAAACGAGGAAAGGCTCACAAACGCGAGGAAAGGAATTGAAGTACACCGCAAGTCATACATGATGAGGACCATACAAGTACAAATGGGCTCGAAAGATAAATAGCCGCGCATGGATACAGCGTCGTAACGTGCTTCGTGAAGTAGAAAGAAAGTCCAGAGGCATATAATAATTATTGAGGTAGGATGCGAACCAGACTCTCACCAATCACGCCCACACCGACTCCTGCCACCACGTCTTGCAAGCCCCCGTCACGCCCCACTCGACAATCCCCACGTCAGACGCGACATACACGTGCCCGCCAGCAGGGTCGAAGCACGCGCCCGCGAGGTCGAGATTGGGCGGCGTCACGAGCCGCGGGGCCTTGCGCGCGGCAGATTGAGACTGGGCGAACCGCCGCGCCGCGAGCATCTGGTCGCCCACGCTGCCCCCACTGAGCCACGCCGGCTGCGGTGCCGGAGCAGGCGAGCCCGCGCGCGACGTGACACACTCGAACTCAGCCTCCAGCTCCGCGTCGTCGAGATCAACGTCCATGTCGCCCGACTCCTCTGCATCGTACATGGGCTCGTCGGGGTCCGCGGCGCGCGAGACCGTCGCGCGGATGCCGTGCCGCCCGAGCACGCGCCGCACCTCGCGCTCCTCGGAGCGGTCGCCGAGCGGCGGGATCACGATGTGCGGGTCCTCACGCGTGCGCTCCTCCTCAGCAGCGCGCCGATGGATGCCGTTGCGCCGGTACCGGTATGCGGATGCGGCAGCGAGGCTGAGGCGGTTGGATGGGCCGCCGGTGGCGGATTCGGCCGCGGCGGCGCGGCGGGCTTCGCTGCGGAGGACGATGCGGGGCGGCGGCGGCGGGAGGCGTGGGGTGTGAGACGACCAGGGCATTGTTTCTGTGTCAGTGCTTGCGGTGCGCGGTTGCGGAGATGGGCGAGAGGACGACGACGAGGAAGAAGGGGAAGGATCGTTTATGAGGGTCGGGACAGATATAATGTCTTCCTGCTCGAATGTCCTTGCATCGATTACATGTAAGAGGGAGGTGTGCTGTGGATGGCGAATAAGTAACATGGCAGTCTGAGAAGGGGCGTCTGACTGACCTCCGTGAAAATCATCAACTCCTTTCCGCCATTTCTCGCAGGGCTGAACTTGACATTCCGCACACCCCACCCAGGAGCACTGGACCCTGGCCGTCCCCAATCCCACGCCTCCTCGTACAACCGACCACTAGCGCCCCCATTACCCCGTCGGCCGGAAGGCCGGTTCTTGTCCGTCTGATACACCTTTAACGGCTTGTGACTTCGCACGTCCCACACAACGACCATGCCCTCCTGAGAAGCAACTGCAAATTTGGTCCCGCACGCAGAAAACGCAGTCGAAAAGCATGCCGGGATCGCATTGATGGAAAACGGAGAAGGCGGAGGCTGATCAAAGGCGGGGAGAGTGAGCTTGTATAGTTCCGTGAACGTGATGCGAGAGCCGCCAGACAATGCGTGAAGGTAGACATGAGGAGAGTCGCCCACACTCAGGAGCGTACGACCATCGGGCGATATGGAAGCTGAAAGGAAAATCGCATCGTAAATCTAGATCTTGAAGAACAAACGGGAGATGGTGACGGACAGTGGTTCACAGGCACGTCAATCCGCAGAGTACCCGCTTCGCTGATTCGCTTGCAGAGACCCTCGGGCCCTCTCGCCCCGCGGACATTCACATCGTAGAACTTGACCGTGCAATCATTGTTGCTGACAGCCACACGTGGCTCTGCGCTGCTTTCGTGCGATCGCGTGAGGCTGAGCGAAGTCAGCAACACGGAGTTGTTGATTGACCCGGACAGCACGTTGTCGAACTGCCAGAGCCGCCGTGGACGGCCCGTCCACGCGCGACGGGGCTCCGCCCCAGTGGGGCGGCTGGAGTGGATGGAGAGATGGAGCTCGGCTTCCTGGCCGCCTGCGGCTATGAGTCGCTCTTCCGAGCCTGGGATCGGCAGCGACGCAATCGTGTTTGGCACGAAGCCAAGATTCGCTAGAGGATATGCGACCTAGAACCGTGAGAGATGAGAATCAATCAGCATCGGAATCCGCTGAGAACTCACGGTCGTTGGATCTCGTGTATCTCGCTCGAGGATAGTCTGGTTGCGCACGAAGTTGACAACTCCCCGCTCTTCGGGACAAAGCAAGACATCTCTCAATTGTCTGTGAATACATAACGACGTTAGCATGCGACACGTCATCCTATTCAACGGGTGGGGCTCACACATGGCCGATGGTCACTGGCTGCTGCAGAATGCCAGTGGGCTCGCTCGACAAAAGCGATTGTCCGCGTGCCATCGTCAGAAAGGCGTGATGGTGAACGCGATATGTTCAGTGCGCTCGATGGGGGTTCGATGAGTTCGGAAGGTGTGAGAGCATAGGCAGGTGAAGAGCTGGCGTAATTAGGAGGTATTAGAGAGCTGCTCTCGGCGTGGGTTCTCCGGAATAGAACCTTCCCCCGGGCAGCGGTGAAAGATCGTCCAGAAAGTTACGCACCTAGAAATAGTGTGATAGCCCGCGGCTAATTCAGCGACAGATCTGCCTGGCGACGAGGCTATAAATGCGACGTGCTGGTGGGCTCGAGGTGAGGTAGGAGAACAAAGACAAGGATAAGCAGCAGTGTGGAGATGGCCAAACCCTATTTCGGATCCGTAGCCGCGTGACCATGGCGTGACCGACGCGACGCTTCACGCCAATGCGCGCCTGCCCGGAGCTCACCCACCTTCACCTCCAGCACGGTATCTGCTGTGATTCACCGAGTTCAACTGCTATCAAGCTTGTTCCTGGCCGAATCCCTCTCCCCCGCCGATGCCATACCTCTGAAGTAATGCTCATGTCCGGGTTGGGCTCACTCTCGACCGCATTGGCTCCTGAAAGCTTAAGTTTGCTTGCACCCACGTCATGTTGACATCTTTGGTTTGTCGAAAACTTTTATAGGTAAGCAGATCCCTAAAGATACATTTCATATCGTGCTATCACACGTACATGCGAGCGCCTATGTCGGGTGCAGCATCGATATTCTACGCACCTTCAGGCTTCGCGTTGAACTGCCCTACACATGTAAGCACGGGTAGCTTTGAGAAGGACGGAGATTGAGCTACCCCCGCAGCTGCAGGGTCAGAGAACCCATCAATCAAACTGCTAGAATGCAACAAGACACGGAGAAATCCACATCTGAAACACGACACCGATTCAAATGACGCACCGGCTGATGTTAGTTCGCTGCTCAGTCGCGGATGGACTTTGCGGCACGTTGCGCAAGGATAGCGAATCATGATACATGCGAAACTTATGCGAAACAACAGCAATAAACCCACGGAGGATAAATCCAGGGTTCTCCTAAATGTGCTGTGAATGATCTAAGATGGATGATCATGAGTGCGTACCTTGTCAGTGCGTTTGCCTGCATGCTGAACAGGGCAGGCCATACCGCGTATCTGGGATCTCCATGTTAGAACATGCGCATACGAGAACAAAAGAGTAGATGAGGTTACTCTTGCAGGGTTGCCGAGCAAGAAGGCAAGAGGAAAGCGAGACGCGAGATACGATCACGTGTCAAGTGGACCGTCACGCGTCAGTCACGCTTGGTGGGAATTCAATTGTTGTCACGCCTCGTCACGTTGAACAACGACGATCAGGTCGTCCCCTGCACCCTTGCTCCTCCTCCCCCACCCGACAAGTCTCAACAGCTCGTCTACTCTCGATATCTCATCGCGACCGTTCTTATTACGAACATTTACGATGAATCGTCCTCGCGAGAGTGTCCTCAGCCTCTTCGATCCCCTTGCGGGCTCGAGCGCGACATCACCCCGTCGTGACGTGCATACGCCCGACTCGGGTTCCGACAAGGAGAACGCGCTCTCGCCTCCCCCGTCCGACAGCCCGATTACGCTGACGAAGTTCTTCAGCCGGACGTACACTCGCTACAAGACCCTGCCCGCGAAACTCCCCAAAGGGGGACTGATCGACTTCGGAGACCTCACGATCGACGAGGATACGGATCTGGATCAGCTTGGCTCGACGGACGATGCGGAGAACGACTCAGAGGCGGATGAGAATGCTGGCACAGAGCAGCACATTGCGGATGCCACTCCCCAGCGACGCCCGCTTGCGGACATCGCGATTGACGAGGACGACGACAACACGCCCATCGCGGTCAAGCGCGGGCCTAGCGTCTTCGCAAAGCCCGACGATTCGCTGCAGGCACCGAACTTTTCTCAGCTAAGGCCCACCGCCGCTCCTTCAACCTCCCCACTGGCTGCGGTGATCAATTCCATCAATGGAATGCCCAGCTCTCCGACTTCCTCCACTTCCTCCATTGCTCCAGGTTCGCCTTCAGCGACCCCGCGCATCTCCATCATCCCGCCCGAGCCGTCATCACCTTCTCCCAAACCGAAGCCTCGTCCGGTCACCAACGCTCCGACTTCTTCGCTTGATCCGCGCCGCATCTCTGTCGATCTGCAAAGTTCATTCTCCATGCACTTCAATTGCCCAGAGGCATCTTTTGATCTCATGCATGACAAAATCTCACTGGGGAACGAGACGTTCCTAGGTACCATGGATGACTCTTTTGACCTTGCCGCAGAAGAAGCTACTATGAACGCGCTCGCCCAAAGGCTCGAGAACGTCAACCTGAAGGAGAAAAGCGCTGTGAAGAAGCGGGCCGCTCTGAGGAAGGTTCAGATGGACAGCGAGAGCGAGAGCGAAACGGAGCTCCAGGAGAACTCGCTCGTAGAGCGCATTCGGGATATCAGGCTTACCGTTAGCGAGAGCGAGAGCGAAGACGATACTGCGCCGCGGAAGATTATGCCTATGACCAAACGTGGAACCTCATCAAAGTCAGCAGAAGGCAGTAAGTCTCATTCTGACAGACTAGTGCTACTACATGTGCTAATAATCTCTTCAGCGCCCCAGGCCCCTCTTACGCAGCAGCTTCTTCTGACAAGCAAGCCGGCGAGCCCACTTCTCCCACCGCCTGACTCCACTAAGCCTACCGAGCTTGTAGTTCCTGCCAAAGCAGTTGAGGATACCCCGATCACGCCGAAGAACTTACACCCTCCATCAAAGACTGAACCGCCTCGCCTGCCGCCTCCGCCTGCAGCAATCAGAGCCCTGAGCATCAAGAAGAAGACGATCAGCAAGCCTTCTATCACCAGCCGGCCCTCCAGTATCAGCAGTAGACCCTCGACCATCACCGCCAGGCCCTCTAGCATCAGCAGCGCTAGTACGACCTCGGGCTCAGGCAGCTCTTCCACCCGCGCGTCCATCACGACGTCCAACTCTTCCGTTCTGGATGTCGCGCCAAAGCCGACGCAAGCGGCACCTAGACCCGTGCGTCCAAGGACGGTTGTGACGGGCGTGCAGCGTCCGCCCGCAGGCGCTGCCTTGCCCGTGCGCTCCAAGGACGTCGGGAGCACCATGGGTCTTCGCGGCCACGCGGCCATGCCATCCGAATCTCGTCGCGATGGCGCGTCCGCGACGGCGTCCAAGTACGTCGGGTCCATGGGACGGGCGGCCGCAAGCCGCGTCGTCGGATCCGGCGTCCAGCGTCCTGCTGCTGTCCCGTCCCAGGTGGAAGCTCCCAAGGAGCCGAGCGCATCGCGGCTGCAACGCGCTGTGTCCGTGTCCGCTGGCTTGTCCAGGAAGACTTCTATCTCTGCTGCGGTCACCGCTGGTCCTGCTAAAGCGACTGTGAAGTCTGCCACGTCGGGATTGCGGCCTCCGTCGCGAATTGGCGGTCCTACTGGAGGCGCTTCCTCAAGCTCCCGGACTGCGACAGCAGCGAGGCCGCCTATGCCGACTGTTTCTGGAACGTCGTCTTCCGCGATTGCACGCTCTCTGAGAGGAGAGAACAGGTTTGGCACGACGAGGAGGGTCTAAAGACTGGTTTTCGTGATTGGTCATCCACGGATCTGGCTGCTTTCCATCGCATTGCGTTTTGTTTATTTTATCATGGCTTTTTATTTCTTTCCATTTCTTCGCTCTTCTCTTCATGATTTGCTCTCACGGCATCTATGCACCTCACATGTCGCAGGCTTGATCTCGCATGCATCTCATACCACCCAGTTATGCCGCAATCTTCATCTTCTGATTACAATACCTAGAACCCCACGATTTCTCAGCACTTGCATATGTCTGATACATTCATGTCCATACTACACAAGTTTCTTGCACGTAGATACCTATGCAATTCAGGTTCTTGATTCATTCAGGTTCATGATTCAGGTTGACACTGTTCCCGCTGAGCGCGACGCGTCTGAGATCTGAGGCCGCACGTGCTGGGAAACAAATTTCGCGGCGCTTGATCTGAGATCTTACGTCCTGCCAGGCCTTGCCCCGCACGACCTCCCTTGCGTGAAACCAAGTGCCAGCCTTGCTGTACACCCACTCTATACCTCATCAGCCACCGCAACATACCCAGCATCATGCCGCCAAAGAAAGCGCCGCAGCCGCAGGGCTCGTCGTCGAAGGTCAAAGTGGACAAGGTGGACCCGCTTCCCCGCCTTGCGCATAGGAGATTGTACTGACCAGCATACACCGCTAGACCTTCGGAATGAAGAACGTCAGCCAAATCCCTATTCCTTCGCGCATCCGGAGCTGACCGAGTGCACAGAAAAACAAATCGGCGCGCGTGCAGAAGCAGGTCCAGCAGATCCAGCAGCAGGCGAGCATGGCGGGCAAGTCGCCCGCGGCGCTCGCGAAGGAGAAGGAGAAGGAGCTGCGCGACAAGGCGAAGGCGGACGAGGAGCGGCGCAAGCGCGAGGAGGCGGCGCTGCTCAAGCCCGTGCAGCAGCAGAAGGTGCCGTTCGGCGTCGACCCGAAGACGATTCTGTGTGCGTTCTTCAAGGCGGGCCACTGCGACAAGGGGAACAAGTGCAAGTTTAGTCACAATCTGGACGTGGAGCGGAAGGTCGAGAAGAAGAATCTGTATGCGGATGCACGGGAGGATAAGGCGAATGGTGCGTGGTGCTTTGGGTTTGTAAGATGGTGCTGATGGTGCGCAGATACCATGGAGACGTGGGACGAGGAAAAGCTGCGGAGCGTCGTGCTGTCGAAGCATGGAAACCCACGGGTGACCACCGATGTTAGCAGCTTCGAGCTCTTGCCTTGGCTTCTGCATCTCTTACTGACCTTTCTTCCCAGATCGTATGCAAATTCTTCATCGAGGCCATCGAGAGTCAGAAGTATGTCATCCTTGGCGTCTTCTGGCTGTTCGATTCTCATTATCTCTCGCACAGATTCGGCTGGTTCTGGCAGTGTCCAAACGGCGAAGCATGCCAGTACAAACATGCACTTCCGCCAGGATTCGTGCTCAAGTCTCAGCGGAAGGCATTAGCTGAGGCGGAGAAGGCTAACGTGATCAGTTTGGAAGAGTTCTTGGAAGTTGAGGTACGGTCTTTCATTCCGTGTGGCGTAATTTTATTATACTAACCACATCTACATTTCCAGCGACATAAGTTGGGAAGTAATCTCACACCAGTCACCCGCGAGACATTCGCGAAATGGAAGCAGACCCGCATGAACAAGAAGGAGGCGGAGCAAGAGGCCATGCGCAAGGCCAAGGACACCCAGCATGCGGCCGGCAAGAACTCAGGCATGAGTGGACGAGACCTGGTGCGTTGCGCCTCGCTACTGTCTGTCGCACTGCTGATCTCATATCTCACTTGCGCAGTTCCAATACAACCCAGAATGGTTCGAGGACGAGGAGGAGGAGGAGGAGGAGTGGGATCTTTCGAAGTATCGGCACGAGCGTGAGGACAGTGAGCTAGTGGAAGAGGAGGAAGGTGTTCGGGGCCTTTCGCTGCAAGATGGCCGTGCCAATGGGGACGCGGAAGCCGACGGAGGTGGGGATGAATCAGAGCAGTGAAACGCAGCTTATGCCCGTTTGCATGGTGCTCAGGTCACGCGCTGCTGTGGGGATGTCCACGCTACTATGATTTACCTGGACATTGTACCATCTATCATGGAGCATGTCTTATTGTCTCATTGTCTGTATAACTCGCAAGCATGTACAATGAATTAAAAGGATACATCTCAATAACGACATATAACGCAAGGACGTTTATTCGTCATCAGACCCATAATCTCCAAGCACTCCAAGCCCAGCTGTGGGCTGAGGCTTGGCCATAGCAGCCGATGGTGGGGTTGGTAGGGCACCCTGTCGCCGTCGAATCTCGGCGAAATAGCGCAAGCCCTCCAGAGTGTCCGAGCTCAGCAGCCCGTTAGCCGCAACAGGCTCTGGCGCCGGCTCAGGCGAAGCCTCGTGCCCCTCATTGACCCCCTCGATGCGTCTCCTCTTCCCATTCGGCTCGTCCGACTCCTCGTCCATCACATGCTCCTCCGGCTCCAGCTCAACCCCCTCCTCCAGCGCCCGCACCGCCCGCATCGCATCCACGATGCGTGGGTCTATGCGCGCCCGGATGGCCTCTTGTCCGATCTCCTCGATGCGCCGCTTCTCCGCGACCTTCTGCACGGGGTTCGGATCCTCCGTCGCCCAGCGCACATTGAGAATCTCGTCGTTGTCGAGCGACTGGCACGCCATCGCCTCCTTCGCGAACTGCGCGGCGAACTCGTGGTCGTACGTCACGAAGGCAACCGAGCGGTACTGCAGCACACGTACTGTACAGAGTCAAAAAGTTAGTTACTAAGTAGCAGCAGGAAGGTTGGGCGGTACGCACTGCGCTCGATGGGGCCCCATTCTTTGAAGTGGCGCCGCACGACCTCCTCCGTCTCCGCGCCGACGCCCGTCTCCTTTATCCGTCCGACATACAGCGTGCGGTTCTGGCGCGTGAAGGTCCCGACGCCGCCCATGTCGTCGCGGTAGTCCGAGAACTTGTCGCGCGCGAAGCAGTCCTTCGACGAGTCGGGCAGCGCGGTCGCGGGGTCGGGCAGCATGTGCAGGTACTCGCATTCCCAGCCGTATGGGCAGCACCCGCGGGCGAAGAAGAGGCAGCAGTACTTGATGCCAGTTGTGTTGGCGCGCGTGAGACCTGCGTCTTTCTTGATGTTGCAGCGGGTCTGGGACTTGGTTTTGCTGCGGTGAGAAGTTAGTAAAGCCTCGAAGTTTCATGAAGAAGCGGTACACACTTGGAGTAGCTGTCCTCCCTATCTCCTCCTGCCCATTTGTTGTACCAGATATCTGCGAAGAAATGATAAATATCTCATTCAACGAAGCACAAGGCGGTGTTACTCACTATACTCCTTGCCGGTCTGAGGCGTCTCCTTCTTTTCTACATCTCCTGGCTTCACCTGCTTTCTCGCAGGCTTCAGCTTTTTCTGCTTCTTCACTGGCGGTGCTGGTTCCTGCACAGGTACAATCTGGTCCTCCGTTTCTGTGGAACTCATGATGAACGAAGATGGGAGGAGAGGTGAGAGTGACCTCGACCATCCGCCACCAACTCGTATTGGATGCTGACTAAGACGCGCGTCGAATGTTCGAGCCCGGAACAACTCTGTTATTTCTCGTACGTTTCAGTGTTCTGAACCCTTGTCTCTTATATTGCATCCAGCTCTACACTTTCGAGGACAACATACAGAAGGAAGGCATTTTTATTCCGCCTTTTGGACTACGGTTTGGACTTCATGGCCCTCTTTGCACCTGGAACCTCTTCGGCGCGTCGATGTCTGTCGCGCGCTCTGCCGCCTTCTGCGTCGCTCGTGACAGCTGGTAGGAATTTCCAGCAACCACCCCACACACGATCTGTGAAGACCGAGCCAGCATACCCGGGTCATATCCCTCTCAGTACACTTGAGAATGCCTTTCTTGCCGTAGGCTCCGCGTTCATGGCATTAGCCAATCCACGAAGAGGAGGTACGTGTTTCTTTGTCCACAATTGAGCCCTTACCATTCTTTCTTCGCGCCTGCAGTCGCTGACCATGATATTAGACATGGTCGCCGCAGTCGGTGACACGACTTCTGGGCCCGTCTTGCCTATCTTGAGAGACCGCATGCTCGAAAGCGCAGAGGGCCGGCGTATCCTGAAGGACCGCCCGCGCGTCAACTCAAGCACCGTAGACATGCAGAAGCTCGCCCAACTGCCAGAAGGCACCTTCGGCCGCACCTACGTGTCCTGGCTGGAGCGTTGTGGGGTGACA
Organism: Hericium erinaceus; assembly: GCA_006506795.2. NCBI lineage: Eukaryota > Fungi > Basidiomycota > Agaricomycetes > Russulales > Hericiaceae > Hericium > Hericium erinaceus. Next base: position 3,251,778 of record CM021165.1, on the reverse strand, counting down.
CCCGATACTAGGGAGCCAGTCAGTTCCTTCTTCCTCTTCCGTCGTGCTTGACCTTGAACGGATGGTAGGTGCACTACGTCAACGACCCGGAGCTCGCCTACGTCCTGCAGCGCTACCGCGAATGCCACGACTTCTACCACGCCATCTGCTTCCTGCCCGTCTACGTCGAATACGAAGTCGCGCTCAAGTTCTTCGAGTTCGCCAACCTTGGCCTGCCGGTCGCGGCGCTGTCGACGGCTGCCGCCATCCGGCTGACTCCCGCCAAACGCGCGCGCCTGTTCGCGGAGTATGTGCCGTGGGCGCTCCGGTGCGGCAGCAGCGCGCGGAGCCTTATCACGGTCTACTGGGAAGAGCGATGGGAGCAGGATGTCGGGGACCTGAAGAAGGAGCTTGGGATATGGGATCCGCCCGAACCGAAATGGAGGAAGCCGCTGAAGGAGGCGCAGGAAGCTGCTGCGAGGCGGGCCGCCTCACAGAACCAGGCGGCGTCGTGAGGCTTGCGCAGAGGCCCTTTCCTCCGGTTCTTGTCACTATTCCCCACTCAGTGCTTTGTGCTTCCATTGTACTGATATCTGAGAATCACCAGTACGATGGTTGCGTCATCATCTTGGAGCATCTATATATGCATCCTGCAAGCTTGGTGTGTGATCCACTTTATTCCTGACTTGGAACAGTTGATAAAGCGTGCTGCAATCCGTCTCCTTAAGAGGAAATATCGAGTAGAGGTCCGAGATAAAGCTAACTGACTGGAGCTTTGGCTATCATACATCGATGAAGTGAGATCCTCAACTCCTTTCGAGCTACTGCGACATACCGTCACCCATAGCACGTTGTCGCAAGGGGTCGCCCTGTGCTTGTTCCTCCCTCAGCTCTAACAAGATTCGCCAGAAGATTAACGGAGCTCATCTCACGTGATGGCGACATTCACGTGCCTGACACGCTTTGTGCGCGTTTCTTGTCTTCCTCGTCCATGTCAAAGCTCTCGGAACGCTCGAGACACGGCGTATCCCCTCTCGACATGTTTCCCCGCCGAACAATAGGCTGCGGGACAAGTCTTATCATGTCTCAGATGGCCATGCGTGGCTGATGAAGTACGCCCATGCAGCGTGCCCAAGCACACCATCACGCTGCGGGGGACTTGCCACGCAAACGACCCGCCCACTCTCGCTACACATGCACTCAGGAATATAAGCTAGTCCGCCCCGCCTCAGCTCCTCCAACGGACACCACTCAATCTCGCTAACTTCCATTCATAACACCATTCACTTCCCTCATCGAATCTCCAGGACATGAACATGGAGCGCAGCGCTCAGCCCCGACTGAGCCTCACGTCCGAGGACCTGCTCCGTCTTTCGTCAGGCATGACCAACTCGACCGCGGCAGCGCTGCGGACAGCAACCAAGCAGACGAGGCGCTTCGCCGTGTTCATGCTCACTCCCTGCGTACCCAGCAGCGGCGACCGCGAGCGAGCGTCGAGCGAGGCCGAAGACTTCGTAGCACACGTCCGCGCGAGGTGGGCCCGTGAGGAAAGCGCGAGCCCGATCGGCGCCCCGCCTCCCGCAGCGCCACCATCACCACCAGCGAGTCAGACGGACGCAGAGGCGTTCATTTCGGAAAAGGCGTCCCGGCGGTCGCAGGAGAAGGACACCACGCTTCCGGCTTCCGTCAGCAACGCTGAGTCTCCGACCCTGGTCACCGCGCCTGCGTCCGTCACTCTGCCCTTTCCCTCGACCCCGCCTACCTCCCCGGATTCTCCGGCGTCAGCCAGTCTTGCGAGAGAACTGGATCGACGGCGCGGTGACTATCCTTCACGTGTGTCCCATACCTCTCCGCGAATACGATCTACCAAATCGCGAGAAAAGGAGCTTGACGCAGCGGTAAGCCTTTGGTGACCTCATATCTTGATTGCATATCTGAGCAAGTGTATTAACTTCAGCGAGAAGAAGCAATGGCTGCGTTGATCAACACCAGATGCGGGGCGAAAAGCATTCCGTGCCCGAGGCCTCCATGCACCGACGAGCTCAGGGACGTGGAGGCGCTAGCACTCCATCTACACATTCACACCGTCGACGAGCAGTGCGTGTATTCGACCATCATATCACCGCTGTTCCTAATGCCAAGTCAGGGTATGTCTTGCGGGGGCGTCCAACCGCCCCACCTACAGCTGCGACAGACCCCGCGCACGCACGAGCAGCACGACGCGGCTCGGTGCTTTCACAGGTGAGCACGCTCTCACGTCCAGCAGTGACTACGATAAGTGATGCATGCTTCCCGGTTCCCTCTATCCATAGGGCCCTTCCGGCGTCTGGCTTCCCTGGCTGTATGCCATCGAGCGGATGCTGGCACATCCGATTGAGTCGGTGGCCGTTCTGTTTATTATTCCGGTCTTCGGTTTGTTGCATCTTGCATATGGATTACATTGTCAGTTTTCAATCCTCATCCACGTCCAGTTACTTTTTATCACGTCACGCTTTCGAATGCTTTACAATAGTTATCGCTAGTTCAAATCCTTTCACTTGTCTTTGCAGCTTACAATCACCCGCACTTGTTCACTTACCATCATACTTCTCACATCCACCACGTCTACCTGTAGTATTAGCTTTTCGGCCTAATCTGATCCTGTCGTCGCTGCGAGCAGCGCACACGCTTATCCTCATCTCAACGTGGTCCTAATCGGTCCATCAGTCAAGATCCGACCTGCGTCGCCAAAGCAACATGTTTTCGGCATGGCAGCATAACAACAGACATGTGCAAAGAGACTATCATGGAGCATAGAATGCGGTGGGAACATGGACGCAACCCCTTCACACCCGCGGACATCCCTAATACAGACGATCGACGAATACATCAGGGAGCAAGGAGGTTCTCAAGGAAGGCCTTGGACGCGGCGTGCTCCTTCTTGACGGGCTTCTTCTCCTTCTGCGCCTTCTTGCGCTCCTGAGTGACTATAAATGCACGCGCGTCAGATACCAGGTGGATCAGCGAGGGTAGAGGGCAAGATACGCACGCAGCTCGTGCCTGCGGAGGGTCTTCGCGTAGGGGTTGAGACGGAAGAGAATAGCCTTGTTGCGGAGGGGGTTCTTGCGCTGCGTCCAGGGACGCTTTTGGATCTTGGGGCCGGCGGGCTTCACGATCGACTGGATCTCAGTGCTGTTGATAAGGCGGGTGACGTCGGGGTTCGAGATCTTGGCGGTGGGAAGGCTGGAGAATCAAATCAGCCATCTTGATGTATAGACAGATACAACTAAAAACACACAGGTAGTCCTTCTTGAGGACGGACGCCTTGTCGAAGGTGCCGAAGACCTCGTCAAGAGCGGCGAACGCACCCTCGGTCCAGATGATGAAGCGGCCAACGTGACCACCGGGGGCCAGCTGGAGCAGGTTCAACCTCCTGACATTGACGAGCTCAACACCGGGAAGGTTGCGGAACGCCTTGACGATGCCGTTGTCCTCGTTGTAGACGACGAGAGGGCCACGGCGCTGGCGGTGACGGCGGTTGCGCAGCTTGCCCTTACCGGCGCGAAGCTTGCGGGAGTTCGAGACCTTGACGACATCGGAGTATGCGCGGAGGGCCTTGAGCAGGGTAACGGCCTGCTTCGTCTTGGCATACGACTCGATCTCGCTGGAGACGACGAGGGGGACCTCCTCGATCTCCTCGATGCGGTGACCGCGGGCGAGGACGAGCGAGGGGAGGGCAGAAGCAGCGAGGGCGGAAACGGTGGCGTAGCGGCGCTGGTTCTGGTTCACCTTGACGTGCCATTTGCGCCAGATCTTGGTAGGCGCGAACATGCGACCGCCACGGCACATGTTACCGAAAGCAGCCTGGAAAACATTTCGCTCAGTGCCTGGGGGCGCTGAGAGCCGTTCGGAACACACACCTGGCCGGAGCGGTGGGTACCTCCACCACCGACACGGGGGATACGAGCGACGGCGCGACCAGTACCCCAGGACTCAGCAGAGGTCTGGTGGCCAGCCTTCTCGCTCACGGAGTACGCCTGCCTCTTGTTCTTCGCAATGCTCTCTGAAGTACAAATCAAACATGGTCCGGGGAGTATGTTTTCAAGTCACTCACTGTGCACCTGCTGTACAACATCGAGCCTAATGGGGGCAGTCAGAACCGCGGGGAGAGGAAGGGACGTCGAGGCGCCTGTGCGCGCAATAATTTTAGGACTTCGCAACAAAAAAGAGGTCCAGTCTGTACGTACCTCCCGACGTGGAGTAGATGTTGACGGTGGGGCGGGCGGCCATCTTGGATAGTCTTGAGGATCTTGCGGTTGCTGCTTGTGCGTGCGAGCAGTCGTCCTGACGGTTGGTCTGCGAAATTAGAGTTTGCCAGTTCACAGCCGCACAACAAATATACGCAAATAACGATTATTGCCCATTATCTTATCAGGAATTCCGAATCTGATACACCTTGCATCTGAACATCTCGTCAACAGAACGGAATCCGGGTCCGTCTGCCAACTGTCTGCCAGCAACTCTCGTCTCGACATCTCAAACGATATTGCTGACTGCATCTACCTCGTCTACGATGCCGACTCGGGACAGCCATAACCCCAATTGTCTTCAATATCTTCATAACGAGATTGCTATGACAGCATCCTCATCTTCGCCCATGTCAATACTAGAAATCACTGATATCACGAGTCGTCGCTCACTGGGTAACATTGCGCGGCGCACGGTGTTGTCTGTGGGTATGATATGTCTTCGCTGAGATGGCATCTAGTGTCTCCATCACCTGTCGCTCGCTGAAACCCAGGCACAAAGAAGACTACTCCATACGTATACGTATCTCTAGACCCTTCTTCATCTCAGTACAAACTCAATGGACAGAGAGGTGCGCAGGTAGGCTGCTTATCTTTGGAACTTCATATGCCGCTATAAGCCAGGACATTGCCCCCGCTGACGCTGTGTAGTACCGATAATTGTCCTGAAATTCACCTGATGTCCAACACATTGTATCAGGTCAGTGAGGTACGCCTCGCCGGTGTATATTCCTGTATCCGGCGTTCTGAACGTACCCGCCCCAGTATCATGGAATGCATTATAGCTGCTAGTAGAACAGCAGACGATCTTGCAGTCGCACTCTGTTCCGCGATTCCCTTTACATCGACTAAACACAGCTCGTCCTAGGTAACTTGACGGTGGAATACCCTTTAACCTCGCGAATGCTACGGGCGGCTCTGAGGCTACAGCTGAACTCGGATGCCTCGGACTTCTTTCCAAGTCCAAGGATAAATGGAGTTTCTGGAGCGAGCTCGATCTAACAATCTATTAGGAGCTGCATGATGCAGCGCCAATCACCTATCTGTCGTTGAAAGTCCCGACCTCTAGGCCCTCTGGACAAGTGGGTCTCTGCTTCATGTGGGTTCCTGCCCGGCCGTCAATATCAAAATCATCTTGAGCGGCGCGACACACATGGCAGCAAGATGCAACGGCGTATCAATGAGGTCAGGCGATTCCCATGGTTCTCATGCGCCGGTTTCTGTCAGTGTTGCCGTACATAAAAGCGCTGCTTGTGGCGGGGTCATTGGGTCCCGCCCGCTCTTTTCCCGTCCTTGCGAGGTACGTCTGGACAGTTTACAGGCAGACGCAGCAGAGCGCATCCATATCTCCCTGTCCCGCGTGACTGCGCCCAACAAAAATGCGCTGTCGGTGGCGGGGTCGTCGAGCTCCTGCTCGTTCCTCGAGGGCATTGTGCTGACCGCCGATTCCCAGACGTTTGCGCGGGTGATCGAGTGACAGTTTTGGACCCTGCTTTTCAGCTATTTAAGAGCATCTCGTTGGCGAAGATGTGCAGTCAGAGACACCCAGACCACCCACCATGACCATTATCGCCACAAAGACCGTACCCTCTCACTCTGTCGGTTCGTTTATCTTGAAAGCTCGCAGCAGCAAAGCCAATCTTCTGGAAGAGGTGCGATACTCTCATATGCTAATGACACAGCTCCTATCTAAGAAGCTGTCTTTAGGCCAAGCCTGCGTCCGTACAAGCACTGCCTGAAGGCTTCTACAAGCCCTTTTTCTCCGATGTCGCCAGAAACCGCAAGCCCAGTCCGAGTAAGAGCTGCTCCGAATTCGTCTCATCAGTATCTAACATCTGTGAAGTCCGCAGCCTCATGCCTCTCGAGACGCATCCTGGAGTGATTTCACTCTTGCAAGGGAAGCCAAACGACGATACCTTCCCGATCACCTCGCTCCAGTTTACCGCTCGGTCGCCGAACGACTCCGACGAGGAGACGACTCTCGTCATCACGGGCAACGCCATCCGAGAAGGCCTGCAGTATTGCCCGACCGATGGCATTCCGTCTCTTTTGAAATGGGTGTATGGTCTGCAAGAGCGTGAACACAGGCGTCGTCAGGGCGAAGGCTGGCGCATCAGCGTTGGCACAGGCTCGCAGGATGCCATATCGAAGGTAATCGCACGGACACATTTGCAAAGGGCCAATGACTGACAGGTTTCGTTGACAGGTTCTTACGGCACTCATAAGCCCGGGAGACTCGGTATTGGTCGAGAAACCAGTCTATGCGTAAGTCGAATGTTGCAGAATGCGTAAAGCTGTTCACTAACCATCAAATGTAGTGGCATTCTCCCCGTTTTTCAATCTCTTCGCTGTGAAATGATCGGTATGACCACTCATTCCCATGAAATGTCAAACGTTGACAACTTGTGCAGAGGTCGAGACTGATGCCGAAGGCATATCCTCCGCTTCCTTACGTAGGATCCTGGAGAGTTGGCCTCACAACAAGCCGAAGCCGAAGGCATTGTACACCGTTCCTGTGAGCCTGATGTGGCTTCTTGGGGTTTTCAGAGTTACTAACTCCGATTTCGCAGTATGGCTGCAACCCCACTGGAATGACAGCGTCGCTGGCTCGTCGCTTGGAAGTCCTCCAGCTATCTCGCTCTCATGCATTCCTTATCCTCGAAGGTATATAGCATAACAAAACACACCTCAGATCTCTCGTATTGATGCTGTTCCCCAGACGATCCTTATTATTATCTGTACTATGGCGATTCGCCTCGTATTCCTTCATACTTCAGACTCGAAGCGGAAACCGGGACCATAGGCCGTGTCATCCGCTTCGACAGCCTCTCCAAAATAGTCTCCGCAGGCATTCGCGTAGGCTTCGCCTGTGGACCGACTCCAATCATGGATGCGATTGATATGGACGTATGTCTTATATTGTTTCATTTTCCCAATTATATGCGCTGATGCCTGCTGTAGACTGGATCCTCCTCGCTCCAATCGTCGTCGTTGACCCAGGTCATCGCCTCGACTCTGCTCCACTCGTGGGGGTATGAAGGGTTCACCGCGCACACCAAGGCCGTGTCGGACTTCTACCGCTACAAGCGAGACATATTTGAGACTGCAATGCGGGAGCATCTCGAAGGACTCGCTGAATGGGACACGCCCGAGTCCGGCATGTTCTTCTGGTCAGTATTCCCTGGATTTCCCAACATGAACATGTCCACTAAATATTTCATTCATCAGGTTCAAGCTGCTCCTCAGCGACGATCCAAACGAAGAAGGCGACTCGGCCAGCCTGATTCAGACGAAAGCCCTAGCGGGCGGCGTTCTCGCATTGCCTGGCACCGTCTTCTTCCCGAACGGCGGGAAGACCGCCTATGTGCGCGCTGCATTTAGCCTTCTCCCCGAAGATCAGGTTCATGAGGCTCTTCGGAGGCTCCGCGCTGTGATCCTGCAGGAAAGGATGGATTAAAAGTCGACGAGATGGGATGGTGCTGGTTACACCAGCTATAGTACATACTGCTTCCGCTTGCCCTGCCTTTGGAGTATCAGTAACACTTATAATTATCTTTCTTCGTGTACGTTAGGTTGTGCGGCTTGTTGATACAAGTGCTTTTCTTGATTTATTCCATGCAATTTGGCATTACCGTCTGGAGTGGGCTACTGGGGTCCCGCCACACTGTGTCCGAGGTCTCCGCTGGCACCTTTCTCGAAGACGTTCAACACTTGAAGACGTTCGACATTGGTTTCTTCAAAGTTGACACAACCACCGGCGTAAACAATGTCACGTCCTTGGCGGTGATGCCAAACTCGTACGTGAAGATTCCATTCGTGACTCTCCGACACTCTATCCAGTGCATCGTTCGTACATTGCTGTGCCGATATTAGACCAGATAACACTAGATCAGACGTCGACAGGTTGGTACTTGCAAGATCTCGGGTATGTTAAAACCGTTGTGCATGGATCTGCATGTGCAGAGCCTTCGAAACATCGATATGCACCGTCTGACATTTCGAGAAGGTGCCACCCGGTAAGCTGTGCTCTCGTGGAACTGTAGGGCCTGGGGATGCGGTCTTCGCTCCCTGGACGGGTCGAATCGTGCCTTGCTCATTCTTCGAATTCCTAGGATTGCGTCAGGTCCTGCTCGGGCTATGGTCGCTGCTATGCTGCCGCATGGCGGCGTCTCTCGAGCGGAGAATGTTAAATGCGGCAGGTGACCGTGTGGTGTGTACTTTATCTGGCCCTCAAAGATCCCATGGTTCCATACTAAGTACTCTTTATCGTCTTGCATAGCCAGCTGTATTGCTGTAGAGTCTGTCTGTCTACGACACATCTATCAGGCGAGTGTCTGGCTTCTTCAAAGCTTAGAATATAACTCATATTCCACCCGCAGGTCCATCGTCGACGCCCTAACGGCAGATTATTTCATTCTCGCTGTTTCTGATATCCAAGCAGCCTTCGGGTCTAATCTCTATCTTCCCCTGCGTGGAACCCTTTAGCGTCGATTGAATGCCTTATTTCTTGTTTTCGCGGGACCCTCGATCCCTATCGGATGACGATCAGAATGCCAGCGACCTAGTTTCGATAGGAATGCTACCTGCGGGCGAGATTCGGAACGGGTGCGCACAGTTTACTTTCCAGTATTGATAATTCATACTGAACTTGTCTTTAAGTTTCAATGGAATGGATCTGGTACGTGTGAGCTTCAACTAAAATGTTAATGTCATTCTTACCGAATATCTAGCTCTGTGATGAATCTGGGCCGTGTAGTCTCCCTTTCGACACAGCATTTTCCCTTGCTTTGGCCGACGCTTCATTGCGGGTGTGCAATGGATCGGCACGTCCGCGTTTGGTCGACATCGATACAGCAATCACTCACTTCGAGCATCTGATCTCTCGGAAATGCAACAATGGCAAAACTAAATCTGATTGGTGTCAGAAATTGGCCAAGCTTTATCAAGTGCGCTTTCGAAACCATTCGCGCAGCGGGGATGACCTTGAAAAGTCAATCGACCTCTATCAACAGAGTATCACTTTGATCCGTGCTGACTGCAGCTCGTCTCCTCAGAAACATGAGCTGCTGAGCACCTTGGCTTGGGCGTACCTTGAGTACTCTGCTGTTCGACAGGTTCGGGACCTTTCTTACGTTGAGAAAGCGATATCTTTCTTTGAGCAGGCCATCGAGGCACTGCCGAATGGCCATGAACAACCTCTCGAACCTATCCTGGGACTGGCAAGCGCTTTGCTGCATCGGTTTGAATACTGGGGTTTTGTGGAGATTTTGGATAAGAGTATATCAATACTTCGCCAGGCCGTACACCTACGTACCTCCAATCCTTCGCTCGGGCGTGCCCTTTCCTTGCTCTTGGGATATTCTCTTTGTCGTCGCCTTCACCGCCTGGACACTCTGACAGATGCCGAAGAATCTATGCTGCTGTTGCGTAACCCAGGAAACAGCGAGATAGACGCCCCTGAAATAGAGCGTCTGAATCTGGCGCTCTCCGGTTTATTGCTATGTCAACGTTTTCGCCATCTTGGCCATTCAAACGATTTAGATGAAGCTGTTTCCGTGCTTGCGAGGGCTGCGAATTTTGACTCAAACGACTCTGGAGGAAAGATCTCACTGTCAGATCTAGCCGGAGCCTTGCATATGCGATTTCTGCAGTTCGGAGACCCGAAGGACCGCGAGGGAGCCATAACGGCGCTGCGAAAAGCCATTGAACTCTTCCGTCTAGACAACACTCCGCCGACCTCATTGCTGAGTAACTTAGCTCGCATCCAACTCCACGACGTCTCCGACGATATTCATGTTATCAACGAGGTAATCTCGTTATGTCGTCGGGCCCTCGACCTAACTCCAGAAGGACACTGGGAAAAGTATTATCGATGGTGTGATTTGGGCATGGCTTTGAATTTGCGTTTCAAAAGGTTTGGCCGCAGGGAGGACTTCGACGAATCCCACCTTTGTCATCAGCGCGCGGCTCACCTACTTCCTGACGGCCATCAGTTCAGACCCAAGATCCTCCGATTCTTAGGAAATTCGTACTTCACTCGTTTTGAACTTTCCTCGGATAAAGATGACCTTAGCAGAGCAATTCAGACACTGCAGGAGGCCGTCGAAGTTGCTGCCGAGGACCTTCCCGAGCGGGTTTTCTACCTCTATGATCTTGGTTATTGCTTCATGCAACGCTTTATGTGCTACACTGATATCGACGATATCGGGAACGCCACGTCTGCATTTCGACAAGCAGCCACCTCTTCCAAAGGCTCTCTTCAGGATCGATTGATCGCAGCCATGCACTGGGGATTTATGATCTGGACGCGCACGCTGGTTGTGGCCGAACAGAGAGGACAACAACTGACATCGATCGCCCCATGCGTACCCGCGGAAGCTAGTGACAAGGCTTGCCGTGCATTCTCGCGCATGATGGAACTCGTTTCTCAGTTCGCATGGCTAGGTGATACCATCTCTACTAGGCATAACAACCTCCGTATGATCAGTGGCCCTATCCGATTTGCTGCTGCTGTCATTTCTACAGATTTCGGCCTACCCAACAAAGCCTTAGAATGGCTTGAGCAAGGGCGCTCAGTCGTATGGCGCCAGCAGCTGAACCTTCGGACACCAGTCGATGACCTTCAGACAGTGAATCCTGGATTGGCCGATCAGGTGCAAGCTGTCTCTATGTCGCTCGATAATGTAAGCACACGCAAACCCATGGTCTGCGCTTTCGGGTTAGAGACACTGGAGGCGGCAATTTCGGAAGAAGTCGCCCCCAACCATCGTCGGCTTGCCGATGAATGGGACAATCTGATGCGACAGGTCAGGCTAGTCCCAGGATTTGAACACTTCTTGCAGCCAAGAGAGCTCGCGGAACTTCGGGAAGCAGCGCGCATAGGTCCCATTGTGTTGCTTAACATGGATTATCCATGTTCATGTATGGCTTTCGTGCTGCAAGAAAATCAAGCGGACGTTCTCTTCATCCCGTTCGATATCTCTGCCGACCAAGTTGAGGCTCTCCATCATGACATGAGCGGGGTTTTGACAAGTTCAGGCGTCCGTTCTCGCCTCGTTCTTGGCTTTTCCCTTCCAGGACAAACCCAACGAATCGAAGGAATTCTATCGAGCTTGTGGAGCGGCATTGTTAAGCCTGTTCTTGACGCTCTGAATTTCCAGGTAAGCCGTAATCAATTCTAATGGCAACAGTCTCTCACCCATTGCATCTGTCGCGGAACAGGTTGTGAACAGTGACACGAAGCCATATCCACGCATCATCTGGTGTCCGACAGGACCTCTCGCTTTCCTCCCTATCCATGCAGCTGGAGACTATGCCCAAGCAGAGCCGGGTCACAGGCTCTCTGATTACGCGGTGTCATCTTACACGTCGACCATCTCTACTCTCCTTGACGCATTGGACCGTGACACGCAGGAGTTTAGCGGCCTTCTTGCAGTGACACAGAGCAGTACACCCGATTTACCACCACTTCCGCATACTCCGGATGAGGCAGCTCGCATTCAAGACATCATTGGACGGTGCCAAATGAAGACACTCCAGGATGAAGCTGCGACCGAGGACGCCGTCCGGGAAGGCATGGAGCGGAGCAGTTGGATCCATCTTGCGTGCCACGCCGTTCAGGATCCGAACGACCCTTTGAAGAGCGGCTTCTGTCTTCAGGATGGCCGATTGGAGCTCGGCGATATCATCCAAAAATCCCATCCACAAGCCGACTTTGCGTTTCTGTCCGCGTGCCAGACATCTGCGGGCGATGCTGAGCTAGCAGATGAGGCCGTTCACCTCGCAGCGGGGATGCAACTTGCAGGATATCGCAGCGTCATTGCAACCATGTGGTCGATTCGGGATGAGGACGGGCCGTTGATAGCGGAAGAGGTGTATGCGGAGCTGTTCAAGGGCGACCAGCCGGATAGCAGCAGAGCCGCGCATGCATTGCATCGAGCAGTTTTAAAGCTGCAAGAGAAGACAAAACCTGCGGACCTGGACGACTCTTGGTTTCTACGGTGGATTCCATTTATTCACATGGGACTATGAATGACTGAATTTGTGAGTCTTTTATTGTCAATTCGCTTTATCCTATCGGCTCGCTCATTACTTGCCAGTCGCTGAAATGCTGTGTTTCGAGCTGTTCACATCGAATGGGGGCCGAGATCAGATGTGATGTATAGCTTTGGAAGAAGTTAGGTTTGTCTCGTTGTGATTCTGTGGTAAGCTCGGTAGTTAAATGTACTGTGTACGTTATGCAGAGGAGCTACATCTGAGTGAGACGGAATGCTCGTCTTTAAACGTCGGACGGCCTGGTTACGAGGCTGTTGAATGCTCATATTGACGATGACGCATTGCTATAATGCGCCGATCGACGGGCGTATGCATCATAGACCATGTCTTCGCCGGGTAGTAAGTAAATAGCACCAGTCACAAAAGAAAGATTCCATCAGGGAAGCATGAAGAAGTCGCAATTGCGCAGCAGAAAGGGCGCATGCTCGATCTGGCATCGATCTTGCCTTTTCTGATGTCGAGGAGGACGGCGACATGAGAGCAGACGTGACGTCACGGGGAAAAAGGACAGAGACTCGCGTGAAATAAAAGGAAGAGGAACGGGGTCGTGGTCTTTTTTTTTCTTTCCTTATCGTCCTCGTCTTGCTTTGCGCATCCATGTATGATATATCACCTTTTCCCTCTGCGCCGCTCCTGGCCATCCGCTAGTCACCATCATTATCCGATGCCTGAATGCCGTATATAAGGTAGGTTTCGCGTTTAACCGATGCGCATATAGTCGCCTTATAATGCATCGATGCCTCGCTAGCCTGAGGTGTTAGGGGCAGGACTCATCAGCTCGTCCTCCAAACCCTCGCTTATCGCCGGCATTAAGTGAAGCGAAGGCAGAAATCCGATGATGAAAGCACGAGTTATGGCCGACCGACAACCAGAAACATATTCGAAAACCGACATCAAGTAAAGCAAACGTCGTTGGCCGGACATTACAACCTGCATCAGGAATGATGACACACGACGCCGCGCACTGGGTAAAATTTGGCGATTTAAGTATATGGTGGTTTGTCCAGGAACCGGGTAATGTCAAGAACATAAGAACATATGCATGGTAAACACGTGGATAGAGGAGACTTGGCGTTGCAATCGAGGTGAGTTGCTCGGATGGAGGGTTTTAGCAGTCCGAGCGCTCGGTAATTGCGGTGGTGAGATGCTGCGGAAGCTATTGGGGCGCTGTTGGCCGGCGGGAAGGACCCCGCGTCCGTCCCGTCCCGATCTCAGATCAGCTCGTCAGCTTGTGTCCTCCTCCTCCACAGCTTCACCGTCCTCACTCACCAGTCAATGTCAGCGAATAACATAGTTTATCCTCCCCAGTTTCCGCAACAGCAAACTTCTCCAATGCGGTCACGACAGTCCTTTCCTATGCCTGCTGTTCCAAACCATCCATCTCACCCGGATGTGTCACAATCGGGTCCTTCAACCTCACCTTCCCGCCCATTCGCAAACATTAACGGAACTAGCTATGCGGCTTATCAACCACCATCTACCCCTTCGAACCCGCCGCTGTACCGCGCACCCGCCCATAAGCATGCTCACCATCTCCACACCATCCCACCCCGCGAAAAGTCGACTCGGACGCTCATTATCGACCATCTCCTATGGGTCCACGCGCGCACGCGCTTTGCTCAGGCTCGCTGCGAGCTCGCGATGACCGACCGCTCTTCCCCTGCCCCAACAGCCGCCGACCGCAACGCGCTGCGTGTCCCTTCTTCTCGCCCTGTGGCATTGTCTAGCACACACAACCGCGAGCGCCCCGAAACTTTCGATGAGGACGATGAGGCAGCATCAGATGGCGAGGACGTATCCGTACTTCTTGCAAGAGCTGGCGGGCCCGGGCACCCACACGACGATGAAGAGGACGAACGCGAGGCTCGACAGGACCTCCGTCTCGCTCGGGCACTGCGCGTTCGCGCGGAGGGCATCGAGCGCGTCATCACGAGTATGCTCGAACAACCGCCGCAGGACTATCCATTTCCCACAGACGAGCCCGTGCTCGCCCCACCACCTTCCTCTCCGCGCCCGACTTCCTCACACGGTCTAGGCATGAGCAAACACATGCTGCCGAACGGCGTGCGTCTCCGACTGGCGCTCGCGACAGTCATCAATGAGCTCTTCGCCCGTCAGGCCCCTGTTCAACGGCATCTGCACGCCGTCGCGGCGCAGCAGTCTGCACAAGCCAGCTCTTCGTCCACTGCGAGCTCCGCCACGGACACGCCGGCGCAGGATGTGGGCGGGCAATCACCCGGCGCGTCGTCCTTTGGGCCGGGAGGTGCTCTACCCTCGGGCTTGTTCCCACTGGCGATGATCTCGAGCGGAGCGCCAGTCCCTACAGGGAGCGGACCCCAGTTCTCGCCGCGTCCAGTGCGTGTTTTATACTCTCTCACTCCGTTTTGATCTAATGCGACGCTACACCCAGCAGAACCAATCACCGCAGTCCTCCCGCCCTCCCCCGTCTCCAGTATCGCTCCCCCCGCCGAACCAACCCCAACCAACCCCGCGCATCCGCGACATGTTCATCGCCGGCGCAGACCCGAGCACCGCGAACTCGCCCCCGGGCCTGCGCTGTCCGCGGCACCTGCACACAGGCTGCGAAATCTGCGTCGAGGCAAAAGAGAGCGAAGGGCGCGCCAAGGGCGGCGGCAAGGCGAAGAGCACGGGCGTGCTCATCGCGGGCGGGGATGCGGGGGAGGAGGGCCAAGGGCTGACGGGGTTCCTGGAGGGCAGCGGCGTCGGGAGCGGCCTCGCGCGCCCGGGGCCGCGCGGGAGCGTGCTGCGCCCGCGCGTGCCGGGCGGGACGGGCGCGGACAGCGTGAGCACGGACGACGCGAAGGGCAAGGGCGCGGGCGCGGGCAACACGCGGCTCTCGGAGCTCGTCCCGCGCTTCATGCGCCTGTCCGCGCTCGTCGCGCTCGAGCTCGGGCGCGAGCTCGGCGGCGGCGGCGGCGTGGTGGACGAGCACGCGCCGGCGGAGCGGGGGGCGCTGAAGCCGAGCGGCGCGTGGTACGCGCTGCTGGTCGGGCTGCTGACGCGCGCCGTGCTCGAGGGGTACCTGAGCGCGAGCTGGCGCGGACTCGCGCCCGTGCAGGTGCTGCTGGGCGTCGGGCTTGGGTGGGGCGGCGGCGCGAGCGGGGCCGGGATTGCGCATGAGGGCGAGGAGATGTGGAGGCGGTTCGAGCCGGACGAGATGCCGGATCTGGGGGAGGCGGCGGGGGTGCTGTTTCCGGCGCTGCGGGAAATGCGGGGGCGCGAAGAGTGGGCGGCGGCGGGGGGCGTGGCGCGGAGAGAGGGCGCGGAGGCGGATTATGAGCGGGAGATGATGGGGCGGTTGGCTAGGGTGCGCTGCTCTCTTCTTGGTCTTTTAACTTGCCTGACGCGTGTGCGGACATCTTGGCTAGTTTTTCGACGTGCCCGCTGGGACGCCCGATTTGTCGACGCACATGGAGGATCTAGCCTGGCAATGGCCTGCGGAGCCCGTCGAGCGCGCCGCCGTCCGGTTCTGCGAGGCCATTGCAAAATGGCGGGGCAAGCCCGAACTTGAAACTGTATGCCTTTCTATCGCTCTCCTCTGTCTTCTGCAGTACTAATATTCACTTCTGCCCCGCGCTCTCGTTTCTGCCGCGGAATTTCCAACACTCAGTACAAAAAGCGCCCGCCAGGCCGCCCAGCCCCGACCGAAGCGGACACACGCGCGCCGATCGAGCATTATTTCGTCGTCCCGCCACACTTAACTGGGCGCAAGCGCACGTTGGAGGTCGAGGACGGGTGGCAGCCGGAGAAACGGCTGTTCGTCGCGCCGTCAGGGACATGACTGCGCGGGATCTGGGCAGGACATTGTGTTATTCGCTGTGTATTGGATTGTTGTACTCGTCATCTTGTGTAGCCCCGGGAGCGTCCGCGGGCGATGTTACCACACAGTTTTGGACGGCTGTGATACTGTATTACTATGCTTTGGTCTGTCTGACAGTTGGTCATTCGGCGCGATGGTGGAAGGATGACGGAGGCTGGATCTTGGACCATAGCTGGTCTTCGGTGTCCTGGCCGTGACATCGTACAGTTCTGCATCTTTGCATCTTAACGTTGTACATATGCTTCATGGTCTCCAGACATAGGCTATTGGTCGGATGAAATATATTATAGATACTAATATTATCGAAGTCCGAATCTGAAGGTCTGGCAAACCGCAATCACGACATAACGATATAAATGAACTCGAGACGTGCTGGCGACAAGAGAACTACTAGATGACGGCCTTCACGGCTCGCCGCTGGACTACTCGTCCACCTCATCACTAGCTTCCTCTTCTTCGTCGCTACAATCCTCCTCATCTCCCGCTGGGAGCTGCGCACGGCGCATCAAGATCGCGATGTTCTCCGCGTTACCACGCTCTCCCTTTTCCATATCAGACGCTAATCACCGCCCTCAGTGCTGACTCCCAACCTGGAAAAAGAAGATGGCTGACCAGTGAACGACTCCAGGTACTCGAGCGAGCACTCGCGGCGCCCCCGAAGATCCGTGCGGATCTCCATCTTCGCCAACTCTTGCGAAATGTGCTTGAAAGCGAGCTGCGGCGGCTCCGTGGCGCCGCGAGCCTGGCAGCGCAGCATCAGTCGCGCTGTCTAGGGCCGTACAGGGCAAGCATACCTCGAGGTATAGGACTTGGTGCTGTCGCATGACTTGTTGGAAGTTGTTCAGTGCGCATCGGACTTCGTTGAACTTCAGCGTTGATGTGAAGTAGCCCCAGCTGCTCCACTGGCGCACTGTGGCGCGGATGGTGACGAACACACTAAGATACTGTCAATCAAGTGGATCCGTGGTCTGGGCCATCAAGGCTTACCTGACAGTGTCTATGAAGAGCGAGACAGCGCGCGAGTAGCCTCGACGGCCTGCAGATGCTAAGTCCTCGCGCGTTAAGGACGATACAAATGCTTGGAATGCGTCCAGAAGCTCGAAGCAGTGGTAGCGTAGATTATTCGCTCGGTCCTGATGGGACGTGGGTGCGCTGGGGGATACCCGACGATGACTGTGACGTACCTGGAAAACTTGAACGTTGGGTGTCTGACTATAGATATCGTCGCATAGAAAGGCGGATCGACGGACTAGTTCTTTCCAAAATGCCTAAATCACACCGTAAGCACATGAGGAAGGAGTACGGGGATGAAGTCTTACTAGACGTGCATCTAGGATGGAGGATGATACACCATGTTCTGCAGTACAGTTGTCGGAGTCGGTAGATTGATAGTAATTGCCCACTCACCGATTCCAGCGGTTAACTTGAGACCTTGCCCTCCCAAAGACCTATGATCCCTGTTATCTCCACCATCGGGAACCTAAGTTCACATATTCAAAAAAGATGCCCATGTAAAATAAAACTTGCGTACCGAAGTAGTCAACCCGACTGCATCCAGAGTCTCTTGCAAATTAATTTGGTCATGCTTGCATTCAGGCATCTGCACAGAGGTAAGAATGCGACAGAAACGACATGCAGAGCGATATTACCTCTTTACTATTCTCGACAGCGGCTCCAAGTTTCCTTGGTTTGCCTGATGGCGGTACTGCCACGCGTCCGCAACCAGAAAGATCGACATACTTGAAACCGTTATCCGTTAGCAAGATGCCGTTCAAAGTAGTGAAACAATAGATACCGTATCAGGTCGAAGCTCATGAAGCAGCCTCGCCATATTATCCGGACGGTCTCCGCCATAAAGCGACGCATATACCTACAATCCCGATTGAGGACAAGATGCGCAGGACTTTTCACGACATGAAACCTACCTTGAGCAGAGCGCAAGCCTCATCATCTGATACTACAGCGCGACCAGAAGTCGTCTCAACCTGGTGGAAAAGTAAATCTTCCGCAGCAAACGAGACAAATAGATTTGAATACCTCGAGAATGTATACGAGCAAGATATCAAGGGGATCGATGCCATGCTGGTCGTATGTGAATACCCAGAAATCCAGAACAGAATCAAAATCAAAACTCACTTCGGTGACGTTGAAGGAGTTGACCTTAATCAAGTCGTTCCCGTCCCTGGGCACGGACGGATACATACCGAAAGTAGCCAGATCGACGATGGTGCGCGAGACTTTTCTCTGGTGGGCTGTGGACATAGACGTCTTGTCTCCTGAGGCAGCCCGTGCTCTCTTCGTCTCGATCGCTCCGGAAGAAGGCAAACAAAAACCAATGATCGTTCGGAAAGGTATTGGTGGCGATACGCGATGAGTAAGTTGACTACTCTTTGCTCGACCGTCGGGAGGTCGCCGCACCAAGCGCTCTCTATCTTGCGCTTTCCTCAACTGAACGACGTGGTCTCTGTCCCAGCGACAGATCTTGTATATCCTGTGCCGCAACTTGCCCAGGTGGGCTCGGTCGCAAGTCATCAGGCGATGCACGAACACGGTCTGATTGCGTTTGAAGTAGTGGACTTCTGGATTAGTCGTCGCATTCAAGACCGTGGATTGATGCGAGGGATCCCGGTAGAAGCTGCATGGACCACGCTGGTGTCCAGGCATCCCTGTCCGGCCTTCCCCAAACTGCCTGCTCCCGGACAGATCAGGACCGCCGTGCCTACCAACGCGCTCCCAACCAATCTCCTCGTACGCCATGGTTGACCACGCCTTCGTCTTCGTCGTGCCGTAGACGAACGTCAGCTTCTGGGGGCTCATGCTGTGAAAGCATTTTCCATCCTCAGGAAGCGTGCGCCAGCTCTCCCAGCGCGACTGAGCATAGTGCTGGAACAAATCGATCGGAGCCTTCCAGCTTTCGGCATCACTGACCAGCGTCAACTCCGCTTCCCGCAAACGCTTCGAAATAAATTTCGAGCTTGAATAACCGCCAATCTCCCTTGGGATGCTGCACAACATGGTGAGCGATCTGGGTATCCGCGCGAGTTTATGTCGGCTTGGCTTACGGATTAAGGTATGAGGAAACGACGCCTGAACTGGCCCCTGTTACTGCACGACGCGTACTTATGTGCGTATCTTCGGGAAAGCACTTGACAAGCTTCACCTCACGACTCGGGATGTCCCAAGGTGCGTGGCCAAATGGTATACCCCAACGATTAGGATCTGGCTGATGGAAGGTGCCGGGCACGAAGGACTGTGCAATTGATGGCCTTGCAGATCCAGGAAACTTTCTATCGCGCACTGGAAAGCTATTCCTGCCCGACGTGTCTCCGTAAAAGACGTTGAAGGCTCGCCATAATTTACCACCGCTGCGAGATGTTTAGTTGAGGAAGGAATGAAAAGCAGAGACTTGAACATACCATGCATATCCGACGTCACCGATCTGCACTTCCTGAAATTCCTGGAATGCATCTGCGTTCCACACCGGATGTCCGTGACCGAGCATGTACAGCTCATGCTCATAGATGTCCCATTGTTCTATGACCATCGTCGCCGCAGAATGCTGATATTCAGCGTGCAGGATACAGCTGTTGCGTGCGGTAGATGTGGGGGATGAGAGACCGTCAGCAAAGTGGACGCGGGACGACATCATACTTGGCGACAAGTATTCATGGAGTCTTAAGGCGTCCCAAGACAGGAGACAGGGGAAAGTCACCGCTCATTCCGAACCAAAACAATCCTCTTATGGAGGATGAGGAAGAGGATCTGTTCCGCCGCCGCGGCATCTTGAGACATGCTGAGACAGCTGCTGGCTGAACGCCGGTCATCTAGACTCTAGTCGCCACTAAGTAAATCAGACGATGGTGTAAAGCATTTCATTCAGATCTATGTCGAATACAAGGCTCGCGCACCTGGTCGGATACTTAGAAAAATGTTCCCAGCCAGTACGGAAAATTGTTGTCGATCAGGCTCCCGTAACGATCTGTAACGATACCACATTGACGTTGAGCGGATACATCACTTACACCGGAACGTCAGCGGGGCTCGTAGGCATTTTCATGCGAGTCAGAGTAATACGAGCCAAATGAAAGGAACACGGGTGTGAATTGGTTCGTGTCAGTGTCTAGATTAGTCTCTAGGATGGAAGTTTGATAGAAATGTGCGTTCAACGTTGGTTCAACATTCAGTGACGGTACAAGGTGTGTGACATGCTGTGACCGACGCGTCGCGACTCAAAGAACGTTAATGCTCCTGGAGTCCGGACTCTTCGCACAACACATATGCAGGAGCCGGATGAACAAAAAATCCTATAGTCACGTATAGTACAACAAATTCCGACACATTACATCACGAGAAATGAGGCGATTGCACCATCGTAAGGTCTTTACAAGCCTGCGTCTGGTATCACCACGATTAACTTTGGTACTGTCACATCTACGACGTGCAGGATTCGGCCTTCAAAGTGTCTCCTGCGGGTGCACCACGAGCTTCACGCCACTAACCGAGTTATTTGCAAGCCGCTCCACAGCTGCTGGTGCACCTGCAAGACCAGCGGGTAGGACTTCAGTCCTGTTAGGCTTTACACGATGACACATGAGCAAGAAATCGAGACCACAATACATCGGACATCCATACCTTGATGTCGCCCCCGGCCAGCAGCCCCGGAAGAGCCGCGGACATCTTGTCGCCGAACTGGTAGTTCTCGGGAACGTTCACCGAGCCCATAACAAAGATGACCCTCGTGCCGTCCTCACGCTCGCCGACTGCGCCGACCGCAGGAGAGAGGGTGAACACGACGTAACCACCCTTCGCAACCACTTCCAATGCCGCACGCTGTGTCTCCTCGGACGAGATGGCGGCGTACACAAGCTCGACGGGCTTCGTTGTGATCTGCGAGACGGCAGCGGGGAGCGCAGAATACGGCGTTGCGTGGTAGTCGATGACATGCGTCGCGCCAGCACGCTTGCAGTAGTCCTCGTTGCTCGTGGACGCTGTGGTGATGATGGGGTTGAAGCCAGACAGCTTGGCCAGCTGGATGGCTGTTACCAGCGAGCGCAAGAAATGTGGAATGAATTTCTGTGTCTCTGGCACGAAAAGCACATACCAAACTGCCCAACCGAACTTGACCCACCGATGACGACGATGGGCTGATCTTTATACTTCCCTACGCCGCCATCTATCCATGGCGCGGTGTATCCTGCGCCCTGGTAAGATCCTCTGACACCAGGCGGGTCAAGCCGACCACCATAAATGCCGATCGCAGCTGTGGCGATATTCGAAGGCAAAGTAGCCGCCTCGTCAAAGGAAATATTGTCGGGGATCTGAAAGACCGCGCGTCAGTCCGCGCAGGCGCGCGCAAGTGATACACCACCAACCTTCGCAGCCCGCGTGGCGATCGCAACTGTGTACTGCTGGAGCGTTCCGAGGTTATGGGCGTACATGGCTTGGAAGAAGCTGCACGGCCGCCCGATCAGCACATCGCGAGACATCAGAGCAGAACGGATTGAAAACACGCACACTCTGTCGCCCTTCTTTAGATCTGTGATGCCGTCGCCCAGCTCATAGACCACGCCCGCCCCGTCGAATCCGAGGATGGCGGGCCATTCCGGGATATACGCGCCCGTGCGCTGGATAAACGGCTCGATGGGATTGAGCACGGCCGCGTGCACCTGCACGAGCACCTGTCCGGGGGCAGGCCGGAGAATGTCACGGCTGACAACCTCGAACGGTGCTCCCTTACGAGGGAGAATGAGTGCTTTCTGCTGCAGAGAGGAAGACATAGCTGGTCGGTTCTGTGAGGACACTGCGTCGGACGCTGTCCTTTATATCATGCCTGTAATCCAATTTGTTGCATTGCGACCTGGCGTCTCCCCTTCGAAGTCGTGAATTGCACTATAGCAAGCCAGCAGAAGCAGCGCCGTCGCCATCAACTATTAAATGAGTAGCCTTGCTTGCTCAGCAGAATGGGCTTGCGGAGTGCTTGCAACAGAGGGATGGATGACCAGCATGACTCACCACACATCCGAATGCCTGCAGACGCCCATCAGCGATGGGCCCAACACTATGGAAGTTAGTACGCACGCACCGGCGGCTTCAAGTTCCATCGGTTCCATCGACGCGCAAACAAGGACCGCGAATGATTGGGTGACCTCCATCGAAGCACAAACAAAGACCGCAAGCGATGGGGCTGCGCAATGGACAGTGCATGTGCGTTGACGTGATACTTGTGTCCGGTCCCGCTGGGAGGCTGCCATCTATTGCGATCAATGATCATGTCCCCTCGACAGCCCTCGACACGGTAAAAGCGGCATCATGAGGAGCTGCGCATGCGTCCTCTGCACCCGGAGTATTGCCGTGGATCATGAATTTACGTGGCACCACTTGACCAAAAACAAACACGCAGCCGCGGCAAACATCGACGACGCATTCTGCGCAGACTGCAAGTACAGGGGAACGCAGGAAAAAGAAAATTCAGCATCAGCACAGTGCCACGAGACTGGACAGAACGACCGTCTTCTGTGCTGAGGTAAGCAACGGAGGACCCGCTGTCCTTCGTCGAGCCATCTTCGAAGTTCGAACGTCCGTCCCTTTACTGGACTCCTGACATTCACATCTCGATCTTGTTTACGTCTGCTTCGCTGGAAGGCTTAGGTTGTATTGGTGACTCGCCTCTGGGAGGCCGGCTGCCGAAGCTGGAGGCCATGTTGGACCTGTTGACGGACGTGGAATTAGTAAATACTTATGAAAGTCAGGTCGCCGCATGATGAAGCCACAACGTTGAACTCGAGACGAACACCACGGAAACAAACCAGATTCTCATAGAAAATCCCGCACCATGAATAGGAAGAGCAAACCTCTTGGAAGCATCAAGCTGCTACGGTTACCAAGCTCGTGCTACTCCTCGATTGTTGTGCGAGCTACGTTCCGTGATCATGGAAGATATCCTTTCAAGCATCCTTCGACATATTTACAATGTCCCTGAAGGCGTTACTCTCCAAATTAAATGGGTGGACATCGCCCAGATACCACACAAACAACATCTCGCGAATCGTGACCTCTGCCTCGCGCCGCGACCCACAGCAGTCTGCTCCATCGTGCCATCTTCCCTGCGGACTCCGGAGTATGCTCTTGCCACTGGTTGGTCAGGATCTCATGCGTTCCCCGTTTGGGCTCGAAGAATCAGCACAGGAACTCGACTCATTCATGCACCGCTCTTGACGCCGCGATCATTCCACTGCATCGACCAAGCCGCCGGACGACCGAAATCAAATCTATACAGGCCTTATATTTATTCGCCGAAAGACAAGCTTCATCCTTGCGCTTCCAGTTCCCCAGTGTTCTGCGACGCATTCGGGTGGCTGGATGTGATATCGTTGCGGGTGCGTCAGGATGAAGCACAGCAGAAAGCTCGAATGACTGACATGTTCGCATGCACCTTCGTTTTCTGTCAATCAAGTGATAGACAGCTTCCCTTGATTCATGAATGACATGTTATGACACTCATCTCGCATGTTCTTGCAGATCGGGACGGGATCATCAGGGACCGCCGAGTAGGACGAGTCAGCTCGAAGAGCTACCTCCGTTGTGCAGTACCTGGCTACGGACGACTTCTCGAATCAGGCTCACAACTTATTTCGCCCTCTTTTCGATACGCGCTCGGTATGTCCACTTCATGCATGTGTATTTTCACTGATCGTGTTTCACGAACCCCGTATATCTTACAAGGCCTTGTTCTTGTTGCCTCTAAATTACCTCCGCGGAGTTCTGTGCCACGCTCCGCACATGAAACAGCCTCTTCATTCTGCGACTTGATACCGCTGATACGCCAATCTTAACATCCCCATTGATCAAGAAGCAATGCGGCACGGACGCCTCTATCACAATTCCCGTCGCTTACCCCTCGTTGTCAACTCTACATCTCCTTGCTGCCTACTCTTTGTCATTGAAGTCTTCTGCCAGTTTAGGGTCTTGCGTCCGTATATCAGTGTTTCGTCATCATCAGACTCGAAGCATCAAGGACAGCTTGGATATGAGCATCGCCTCTGCGCGATCGTTTATCGAGACCAGGGCTAGACCATGAACCACGACAAGAGGGCACTCATGTTATAGGTGTACATGGGCCGAATATTAAATCAATATTAAATAAATTAAATCGAAAAAGGAAGGAGGGAGGAAAGGGGAGAACAACATGTCAAATGACAAGAGAACCCTGTTCAATCAGAGAATTGGCCAATATGCATTAGCAGGACAAGAACATACGAAAAAGTCTCGCGTCTATCAACAGAACCCGTAGGCGGTTCCGCTGTCATGCCGTTGTGCTAACTGTCCAGCGCTGAAATATACAGTACCTATGTAGCATCTGGACGCCGAGTTCATGCGCGAAGCTGCCGAATCTTCCTGCATATAACGCTCATGACACCAACACTCCTCCGCTCTGCATACAAGGAACAACTAGCGTCTCTTTCCACCGTCCTCGCGCGGATAGCGCAAACGCTTCCAGCCCTCCAAGCGCAAGCGCCAAACCACCCCCGTTTTCTTTGTCCCCACGGCCGCATCAGGACGTCAGATCATCTTCTCGGGCCTGACGCAGGCGCGCCCGCTTTCTCACCATCTCGCCGGCGGTGCGGGATCATCCATATCCGCACAGGCGTGCGGAGAGGCGGATAACGCAGGGCGGGGGCATACGAAGAGTGTCCTGCGAATGTTGCCGATCCGGTCGTGCTACGCAGGGGCACGCAGGGCGTAAACCTCCCAGCAACCCGCCCCATCAGCTCAATTCTCCGAGAACCCGCCCGCTGATCAAGGGAATGGTTGCGTCC
Source organism: Hericium erinaceus (assembly GCA_006506795.2). Lineage (NCBI taxonomy): Eukaryota > Fungi > Basidiomycota > Agaricomycetes > Russulales > Hericiaceae > Hericium > Hericium erinaceus. Next base: position 3,226,801 of record CM021165.1, on the reverse strand, counting down.
CAGCTTACATCGAGTAGCTATCGCCGTGATATTGCTCATCGTATGCATTACGTCGTCCGTGGGGATTTCGCGGGGATCGACGTAAGGCGGCTTCCGCTGGGCAGAGTAAGTGGGGCGGTTGCCGAGATGGTTGCGGGCGCGAGGTAAGATGGATGGACCTGCTGGGAAAAGGACCGTACTCAATTACGCCCAGTACGATTGTACACGCGGATTCATATGCGCTGGGTGCCATGCGTGATCTGCAGCAAGCGACGGAGAGCAGAGTTGTCCTTGCGGCGGATTGTCAGGGCCAGCAGGAGGCATAAAGTTTGCAATTGTCGACGATGGAGATCGACTGGCGGCAGCGCGACACGCTCATCGATACCATACTCCGGATATCTGTCGAGCAGCAGGGATGCGCGTGCTCTAATCTTGCGCTGCAGATAGAGTAGCGTGCATGGAGTTCCCATGCAAGATGTGGTTAAAGGCACTTCTATAAGCTTCGGTCTGTTGATGCTCTTCGTTTGCTCTTCGTCCACGAGAGATCGTCCATATCTGTCGTGCACACGGCATGGTAGGCGTGTCCATCCATTGCCACTGTTTGAACGCAGACAGGTCGTCAATAAGGGCTGTTTCGTATCACTGTAAGACCAGCATCGCGTGCGTCCAGAAGCGCGACCAGGCGTGCGGCACATCGACGCTACCATCCGCGAGTGGATGCTCGAGCTCAGCGTGCGCAAGCGTAGAGAGCACCAACATCAAGAGAGAAGCACCCTCGGACCCTGCAGCAAGCATATATCAATCGCCCGAGCACCGACATCGACATCGACATCACAGCACAGGCTATAATGCCCACTGCGCATCCCCGGATCCGATCAGCGACGCAGAACAGAACACACCTTCCTCGACAGGCGGTGTGCGGCGGTGCGGGGCGGTGCGGCGGAAGCGGCACAGCCCGGGCCGTGCCCGCAATGTCCGTCCGGGTATGACGCACGCCGAGGCTGGCGGGAAGGGTGAAGGAAGGAAGATGAGCTGGTGCGCCGTGGGCTTCGGTGGGGTGCTGAGTGCCGGAGACCTCGAAAGCGATTTGATTGCAATACAGTACATTTCCCGCTATACATAGCGGCGCTATACTTGGACGACAGAACAAAAATAGCACGTCCCGCTCGGGCGACGGAGGGCATATGCGCGGGGCCGAGGTGCGTCGTGTGCTGGGGATGCGGACGCCACATACAGGGAAGCGCGTGCGCGCAACGTGGCAGCGGTGCACTTCTGCGGGACGTTGATGCTGCTGGGGAGTGCAATGTCGAGAAGACGCGGCGGTGTAGGCGTATAGAAGCATCGAGTCGCCGCGGGCGGTGCAGCGGATGGATGCGTATGTATGTACGGAAGGGACGTCGGTGATCGAGTCAGCGCGGCCGGAGGGGCGTCTGCCGGCGTCATGCGGTGCTGCGTGTATCTTGCGTACGTTCCTGCATGTAAGGACGGGGCGGATTCTAGCAAACCACCGGAGGAGATTGTGGCCCAGGGGCAGAAAGGTGCTGCACCCTCGACGTGGACCGGGGAGCACCGGGGGTGCCGCAGCATAAGCGCGTAACGGAATGGACGGGAGAGGACAGAAGCGGATGCATCAACTAATTCTTGCGCTCGCATGATGCGGATGGAGGAGATCAAATTGTTGGAACTTATGTTACTGTACAGAGATGCGATTGTCGGACTCGGACGTGTCCACGCTGGCCTGCCGCCGGCCGTCGTCGCACGGATGTCTGAGCAAATGGTCTTTCGCTCAGGCTGGAGTGAGAGGGTGCCTGTTTGGAAGAGAGTGGCGCTGGAGGGAATACGCCGCGGAGGGTGAGGGCGGCAATCAGGATCAGACAGTTGTTGTTGTGTGTCGGCAAGATCACGGACTCGTTCGCGCGCGAGCATTGGGCAAAGGGTCCGCCGTGCTGGCGCAGTTGGGCACTGTAGGGCAATAGAGGAGCGGCATTGGTTTATACAAACAAAAGAAAGACTTGTGAGGGCTGTGTGTCGGGGGAGGAGGGGAAGAGGAGGAGATCAAGTGATGAGAAGTTTGTCATGCTGCGGAGAGGGTAGGACACAGCCGCATCTAACCACAGCACAGCTCAAGATCTCTCTTTTCTCTCGCCACTACATCGTGAAGTGCACATCTGCTCCTGCCCCGTCCTCTTATATATCCCCTCTTTCCAATGGATCGCTATCACGGCCCCGCCCTCGACTATATATCCGATCTTGATTTCGACTCCTCCCACCCCAACATCGCCACCACCGACCCCTTCGATCCCTTCCCAGCCAGTCCCTTTCCCGCCACTCCTTCCTACGCCGGCTCGTATCAGAACTCCCCCTACTCCGGGGCTTCCGATCTGCACGACTTTGACCAGAAGGACGACGCCTTGGGCCTCTTCTCTGACAGCGACCCCCTCGTCATATCTCGCGACGAATACTCCCGCGACGAATACGACCCCGCCGCATACGACGCCCCTTCATCTGGTGGTGGACTGCTCATGTTTGATAACGATTTCATGACCAACATCGACGGCCCCAACGTGTCCCTCTCCGTCACCCCCGCTGACGACCCCTCCCCCGCCCACTCCCCGGCCATGTACGACCACAGCTCTCCTGCCTCGAGTGCTGGTCGCGCGGACAGCCCCGCCTCCTCTGTCTCCTCCCACCCCCATTCTGGCGGCTCTCACCATACTAATGCTCCCAATCCCTCCCCGCGAATAAACTTTGACACCCTCCGTGTCGACTCGCCCTTTATGCCTAACCAACAGCTGCCGTCCTCCCCGCCTAACAAGCCTCGGAGCCCGCCACAGCTCCTCATCCCAGAGGGCCAGGAACAGGCACCGCCCATGATCAACGCCCCAGAGGGCGATGGCGGCGTGGGTCCCCGCTTGCATATCGTCCCCGCGACACCGGTCGGGGGAGGTGATCCCAATCAAGGCCACTCCAATCCATTCGGACAAGGTATGTCCGTCGCTCTGATGTGTTTCATCCCACCCCACGTTCTCGTCATCTCCATTCCCCATCATCATCTCGTTTTTGAAACATCTATCTGACAACGCCACAGGTTCGCAGCAGTCCGCCTCGACTGCCTGGCAACACGACCCCTCGACCTCCAACGCCGCGCAATCCAGCTCGTACCAACCCTCCTTCACCTTCCCCGCCGAGCGCCCACTCATCAACACCGGCGGCACCGGCGGCCTCCCGTCTTCCGCCGACGACTTCCTCCTCCCGCCCTCGCCCTCCCGCATCCGCAGCAAATCCGACACCTCCGCCCGCCCGCCCCAGTGGCTCGGCAGCGGCGGCATGTCGCTGCTCCCGCAGAACGCGCTCGACGACCGCACGCACACCGTCAACCTCGGCGACGTCCTCCCGCCCGTCAGCGACCTCGACCGGCGCCACCACCAGCCGGCGTACGCCTCCGGCCCGGGCCTCGCGCCGCCGGGCTTCGGCGGCCAGGGCTTCGGGCTGCCCGCGAACAACGGCCTGCTCTCGCCGGACTTCAACGCGCTGCGGCGCGCGAAGAGCGACGCGGGGCGCATGACGCACCGCCAGGTGCGCTCGGAGGACCTGCGCGCGTCGCCGGGCATCGGGCTGGGCTTCCCGCCGTCGCCGCACCAGGACTTCATCCGCGCGGCGCAGACGGGGCCCGCGACGCAGTTCCTGCACCCGACGGAGGTCGCGCGCGTCGCGGGCGGGCACCACCGCCGCGCGTCGAGCGGGAGCCGCGAGCGCGGGTGGGGCGGGGCCCACTCGGCGCGCGCGTCGCCGTACCCGAGCCCCAGCGCGAGCCCTGCGCGGCTCGTGGAGCCGCTGCCGTCCGTCGGCGGGATGGGCGGCATGTACGGTGGCGGCGGGATGGGCGGCATGGGGATGGGGATGGGGATGGGCGGGGGCATGGACGCGCCGTATATGAGTGCGAGTGCGAGCCGCGCGAGCACGCCCGCGGCGGTTGCGAAGCCGAATGTGACGACGACGGCGACGGCGGACGCGAGCATGAAGCGGCGGATCAACGACGCGAAGTTCGTGTGCCCCGTGCCCGGGTGCGGGAGCACGTTCACGCGGCACTTTAATCTCAAGGGTGCGTGTTTCTTTGGCCTGCGTGGCGGCGGGTGCTGATGCGGCGCAGGGCACATGCGGTCGCACAACGACGAGAAGCCGTTCCAGTGCAAGTGGCCCGGGTGCGGGAAGGGCTTCGCACGGCAGCACGACTGCAAGCGGCACGAGCAGCTGCACTCGAACCACCGCCCGTTCACGTGCGAGGGCTGCAAGAAGCCCTTCGCGCGGCTCGACGCGCTCAACCGGCATCGTGCGTACTTTCCTTCCGCTCCCTTCGTTCTCGTCTGATGGGTCGTGGCTATAGTGCGCTCGGAAGGCGGCGCGGGATGCGCAAAGATGCAGGAGGGGGCCGGCGGCGAGGGCATGGATGCGCATGCGCACCATCAGGCGCCGCCGGAGCTGTCCCTCCCAGGCAAGATGGAGCCGGACGTGAACGGCTGGGGCAACGCAGGCTTCGCCGGGATCGTGATGTGATGCCTGCACCCCTCCCTCCCTCCTCGCCTCTCCTGTTCCGTCGCAAAAGTCCAGTCTCGCCTCGCCGCGCCGCCATCTTTCCATCGCCCGCACCGCCCGCCGATCCCATCACGATCACGATCGTGATGAGGATCGTGATCTCCGCCTCTGTTCCCTCGGCGTCCTGCGCCGAACGCACGCCACCCCCGCCCCGAACGCAAACGAAGAAGATCCACGTCTGTATCACCACACCGCACCCACCGCCCCCCCTGCTCACCAGCGCGCCTAGACCCCCGCCGCCTTGCTCTCTCTCGCAGTACTCTAAGCTATGTATGCGCATCGTATCATACACCGGACAGTGCGCTCGGTCGCCTGGTCTCTCTTCTCATTCTCACGTCCCGCACGCTGCTTGACTTCGACTTCTGACCTTACTTCTGACCGCTTCTGACGTATCTTACGCTGCGCTTACCCGTCCTAGTCTGTTTACCTGCCCCCGCCGCGTGCGTTGTAGCGTATACATGTGTCGTGTCGTGCCCTGCTGCTAGAGACTCTGGGCGCTCGCTGCTTTTTGAGGCTGTTTGGTATTTATTGTACTATACGCGTATATGGGATATATATTTTTATATGGGCTATTGTGGGTGCCGGCGCGTGGGAGTTGGGTTGTTGCTTTTTGGGTGCGGTGTGAATTTGTGGCGTCTTGTCTTCGTCGTCTCTGGAGAGCTTCGTACCGGGGGTAGGCGGGAGGCTATGGATTGAGCGCTGTCCATCTCGCAACGGCCTTTCGCAAGTGGGTGAGACGGTGGCGACTCGGCCATCGTGTGTCGTGACGGCACCGTGCGGGTGCTGATTTCCGTTCTTTCCTGTGTCGAGTACGTGCAGGTGCGTGGTGTTTGGTCTCGTCAAGTAGGCCACGTAGATTCGGGATCCGCGGCAGTCGTCTTTTGGGCGCGGACCCAGTGCCACGACGCCGTTTCGTCCGTGGCGGGCCACGATGGCTCTCGCAACAGATGGGAGCTCTCTGTACAAGTGTTGCGTCAATGCACATGTGCGCTGCACTCTGTCTATTGCGCCATCGTTTGGGGTCTTTGTTTGCGCGTCGATGGAGATGCTTATTTTCGAACTTGGGGCCATCACTAATGCGTCTTTGTAGACATCCCGGTGATGCGCCCGAGTCGTGGTGGTCGTCCGTCGTCCTGCTGCAAGCCCATTCCGCTGGGCAAGCAAGGCTGCTCACCTGGTGGCGGCGGTGCTTCTGGTAGCTTGCCATAGTGCCACTCATGACTTCAAATGGGGGAAACCAGGCCGCGACGCAACAAGTCAGGTTTCACGTCAAAGCAGAAGATGCTGCGAACGTTCAGTGCACGCATTCTGGGAGATTCTGGGACGCGCTATTCATGAGAATGGAGTCTGCAATGGCATGGTATGAGGGACCACGCCCTACGTAACATCCTTACAGGACTATCCAGCCATGTACATAAGTGCTTTCTGTTGCAGGGAGGAAGACTTGTCTTCCTCCCTGCAACAGTAAGCATCTATTCTCCGTGGTAAAGGCGCGTCTTGAGATCGCCACCCGCGAAATCCCTGGACCGCGCCGGTTAGATGATGAGAAAGCGGGGGCGCTTCGACATGTCTATGTCAGGCCCCGGGAAAACCATCCAGAATACTGATGCGACGCAGCGTGGGGACAAAGAGAGTTGGGTGTTTTTCCAGTGCTTGCATTTGGAGGGCTTCAGAGGCGATGGGGCGATCCAAGGCGAGGACAGTGGGAAAAGATGGTGCTTGCGCCCTGCAAAGCGGAGGGGTGTTAGTGTCGTAGGCGCATGCGGCAAAGTTCGGCGATTTTGACGGCGGCATGCTACATAGATGTCGCAAATTGGAGCGCTGGACCATTAGCGCAACAATTTGACATTAGAACTGCCAACACGGATGTTGATAGATGCCAGTTTATTTTGTATGTTTTTGTTTCGCTAACACACGGCGCTGCGATCGACTTCTGGTCCAGTAAGAGGGACGAACGCTGTTCCTTTGATTGAGTTTCGCGGGCTAGCTCTGAGTTCAATAAACGATCGCACACGATGCGCGAGGCGGTTTATATCCCAATGCGGTCCTCACGGCTGTCAACGACGGAGCACTGATGGACGGACCTAAGACCCAAGGGAATGTGGACTTGACAATGAGGGGGTGACGACGGGGATTATGATAGAGGCGTCCGTGCTGTATTGCTCCTCGATCGATGGGGATATTAAGGTTGGCGTGCATCGGCGGTATCGCTGTATCAAGTTTCAGGATGCACGATGCTGTTTCAAGTTCGGAACGTGGTGTTGGAAGCCGCGCAGTCCGAAGGAGAACGAAAACAAGATCCTTAGGTTTCGTGAAACAGCATCAACGAAAAATGATCGTGGACAAAGTGAACGAACCATGCGTGCGTCACCTCGAGGGGGGTCGAAGAGAAAGTTGTGGATCTGGAAATTGTGCGGGCGGTATAAACATAGACATGCGATCCTCAGGTACGAGCTTGTCTGTTCTAACTCTGGAAAAAGGAGAATCGATGTCTCGTGCGCGATGACATGGCGGCGGCATTTCTTCAAGCTGGCTCCTCGAATCTGACGTATATGACGCGATATCGGTCAAGGATTCGCTACGCGCATCGATGCAGGTCTTCGCGAAGTGCGGCTATGTCGTGATTTTGCTCCCGTCCGCGATCGGAGCGGTGGGTGACTGTGACGACGGCAAGAACGTTTTGTTTGTCTTAGGGTCAGTGAACGTTCCCGCTAACCACGACCTCGGCGACAAGATGTACGACGCGGTTCTGGGTTTGCTGGCCAATGGGGACATTGAGGAATAGACATTTAGCGTATGAATTCTGCTTCCTTGCTTGACCATTGGGTCCTGCAGCCTAACAGATGCGAAATTCCGCCCAGTGCGCTTGCGGATGTGTCGGAAGGCGCGGAGAGCTTGCCAATAAGTCAATTAGTGGCGTGAAATTCGCCGTGCATTCACAGGAGACGTCTTGAAGAGAAATATCAGTAGAAGCTAAGATCTAGTCAACATAAATCTATCACCGGCAGGTCAGACCTATGCGTAGCACTGCGCACTACGTGAAGACTGACGAGTAAGCGACAAGCATGTTGAGGACTCTACCTCTGTCCTACGAGGGATAATGGGTTCGATTATCAGAGAATATATTCCGCGAAGGAGTAAAATATACCCAAGAGAGAGACAACGTTACGCGTCACGCGTCAAGTTCCGAGACAGAACGTCCAGAGAGTGTCCGGATCGATGTTTTTCTTGCGCCCTCAGCAACATCACGCAGAACGCCGGGCTCTCGAATAGCCCTCGAACCCATGATGTGCTCCACTTCAATGCTGTCCCCACCGCTCCAGAGCAGGTGCCTCGTCCATGTAACGGGTGTCTTTGTTTCCAAAAAGCTCCTTCACGAACATCAGACAGAAAAGAGCACGTCCCCGTGGGTAGGGAGGATTTGATGGAAGAGACCTTGGACAAGCGGTGAATCCGGAATGAACGTGGACCCTCTCAGAAATATGGAAGACGCGCGAGTATCCGAGGCGCAAGAGGATATACGAGGATGCAGCTGCACAAGTCCGACTGAGAGCACATCGTCTTCTATCAAGCCATAATGTGAGAGAGTGCCTGGTCTTCGGGAGCAATACCTCTCCTCATAAACGGAGAAAGCACAAAGTGCGCCTCCGCATACAAGACGGAAACCAAGCGGAACTGGATAGGGATGAAGCTTCCCCTGGCAGCGTAGCCATTCACTGCCACAATGGTCATCTTCGGACTGCAGTAGATCACGAGGCTGACTTCGCCTCCGGTCTCCCTATGAGTTTGAGAAAGAAAGAATTTCGTCGGGCCAGAAAGGTCCACACCTTGATATCCTCCTTACAGAGGCTCCTCTACTAACTACCCCATCCTGACGATAAGAGAGGTTAACATCAAAAACCGCCGAATGTCATAAATCCGAACCTTCTTCTCGCACTGTACGCCGGTGCCATAGGGTCAGCAGTGAGGAGAATGACTCTCACGCTCTACCGGTCGCGTAGGTCAAACGCCGCCACTATCTCTCGAGCGAATCTTCTTCCGAGCGTATTCCGTCCATAACAGATCTGACAGCATCAGTGCACGGAAAGTGAACGGAGGCAACTGGTACAACACTTTTGCGGTCCGTATTCAAGCGTCACGGCGGCCACCGAGCCGTCCAGCAGGACGACTATGTCTTTGCATCCCTGGGAGCGACAGGCAGGCGACGATATCGTCAGTGTTAGACAATTATTGTCAAATCTAAGCGAAGTCAAGAAGACAGCTATCGCAACCCCAGGACTTCGACAGTCTTGCCAATGTTAGTGCACCAACAGCGCAGGTCGGTCTATACTTACTCGGGCCCATCATAAGCAACCTCCTGACCTTCATTTGGTACCGGTATAGCCGGCAGGTACTCTTGGAATCGCTGAATGGAAGTTTAGACGTGCTTGGAGTTCAGATGGGCAACTCCAACGAATCGAAGCTGCCATTGCCAACGATTGGTCGGACTCGCATCGGCTGTCACGCGCAGCAGTTACGTTGTCACTGTGACGCGTCGTGATCTCGCACGGCGTCGTTCAGGTTGCCTCATCGCTGAACTCGGAACTTTTTTTGACCAAGCTACGGTATGCTCATTTATTTATTCAAATATTGGACTTCTGAACACCACATTTGAATTAGGGCTGTAAGATTCTTCGTCACGGATGCTGGTGTAAGTACACGACGGATGGACATCATGAGGATTCAAATATTCAGCGCCGGCGACTATGTCATATCACAGTTTCCACACGAGCGATTTTTTCTTCAGACACAACGAGGGATACTTAAGTCCCGTCCCTTGTGTCGGATTGCTTACTCTATGTCTTGAGGAGCACTCCTTCTTGGGTGTTTCAAGACTTCTTCGCTGACGATATCGACGAAGGCTCGCTGCTCCATCCAAGCTCCCTCCGCAGGAGGAGGCTGTCGAGACACAAATACTGCATTCCCTAGTCACGTACCAAGACCCCGCTTCATGCCGCTTCATGCGTCATCTGGAGCCTCGCTTATATCACACGGTATCTATCAGCCGTCGCAAACTTGACATACTCGAGTAGTGCGAAATGAAGTTCCATGGCTCGGCGTTTCCTATCCTTCACTGTGCTTCGCAGGTCAGATTCTTCTGTGCGCGTATCACTTATCCCCAAAATATAGCATACATCACACGGTTACTGACATTGGTTATAGATTGTCCTGACCCTGATCTTAGGAGGTGAGAGGTTCCTGTGCGCAGGCAGCTCGTTCTTAATTATATCCTTACAGAAGCTTGAACATATGCAGCATTGCATGCTCCCTCTTCCCCAGCCTTCGCAGGGCGCTGCTTCGGTATCAGGCGCCTCCATGGAACATGTCAAGTACTCTGCGGAACTATTTCCGGGACTTGTTTGTCTCAGTCGAATTGAATATACTTCCGCTTTCAAGCCGAACTCATACTATCCTCATCGCAGAAGAACAATTTACGATAAGTGTCCTGATAGGGACTGCGTGCACTCGATAATCAGCTGATCTATATTGACGCTTCACTTTACCCTTGATGGCCTATAAATGTTGAGCGGCTCACTCCAGGTTGTTCTCGATAGAGTGCCCTCGTCGCCTTTGTCTCGTCTACCAGCAAGCTCAACTACCCTACCGCTGGTCCACCATCATCATTTGCCATGTCGATCTTTTTTCCCGACTTTCACCCCGATCTATTGCTGAATTTCACTGGTCGCGCTCTCCTGCCCAATTTAGGCCTGCCCGAATTATTTGGCATAAAGCTGCCTGGCGCCCCGAAGCTACCTGATTTAAATAATGTTCAGGGAGACGTCTTCTATCTCTTTCCAAAGGTTCGTAACGTTATGCATTCCCCGCTCGTCCTGATATTCACATTGCCGGGCATCCAGCGTGCCGAGAATTTCGTGTTCTTTACCATCAATGACGTCCAAGCGTTCAAGGACGCGCTCGCAAATTACAAGCCGACAACTTCGCAAGACGTGCTTCGCAATCTGCGGGAAATTGCTCTTTCCAAGAGAGACGCCGGTGGCCGCCACGTCGACATCATACAGCACCAGATTGCTCTTAGCCGTTCCGGACTGAACAAGCTTGACCAGACTGAGGCAACGCTCGACACTCACTTCGATAACGGTCCTATGATCAAAGAAAAGCCCATCCTCGGCGACGGAAGAGACTGGGACCCCATTTTCAATGACGGCAAGGCCGATGGAGTGTTCATTGTCGCAGCCGGGGGTCAGTGGCCATGCGCATCCGTTTATTTTGTTTGCAATATTGACTACTCATCCGCAGATGCTAGAGATTGCGACAAAGCATCCGATAACCTGATATCCGTCTTCGGTGCAGGGCTTACCGGTGTCGTTACTGTCAAGGGAAACCTTCGTCCTGGCAAGTATAAAGGACATGAGCATTTTGGATATGAGGACGGCGCCTCGCAGCCCGCGTTGCGGTACGTGTTCTTTGGACTCATCGAATGAGTGTCACTCATAGCTCTGTATTCAGAGGTCTCGTCAAGCCGAACAAAGGCCAACTTCAAGTCGATCCTGGCGTCATCGTCATGGGGTATCCGGGCGATCCGTTCTACGACAACCCAAACGGCCCTCAGCGACCGGCTTGGACGACGGACGGCACCATCATGGTCTTCAGGAAGCTCGAGCAAGATGCCGTTGGCTTCGAACGTTATCTGGCAAAGAATGGCCCCAAGTGGCGAGAGTGGCTCACTCCGGAGCAAGTCAATGATATCAATCCTCCCCTCACGGATCAAGAAGGCGCCGAGCTATTTGGTGCACGTCTCGTTGGCCGTTGGAAATCGGTACGTGTTTGTGCTCTCACGTCTTAATTATATGCTCAATTTGGGGTCGTGAAATTAGGGCGCACCGCTTGCAAATGCGCCATACCGTGATAATTACAAGCTCGCTGCCCTAGACAAGAGAAACGACTTTGACTACACCGTGCCTGGACAAACGGGCCCGTCAGACCGCTTCTGTCCCTTTTCTGCCCATACTCGCAAGACTGCACCCCGTAACTTGGACCCTTATGTCCAGAAGAAATTCTTGGAGTCAGCCGTTGTCGTGCGCGCAGGCATTGCGTATGGTCCCGAAGTACGATGAGCTCTGCGCACTTAATGAGAGACGCTTGTTAACGTTCATGGTCTAGATCGCTCAGGCTGAGCGCGATAATTATGATCCCAACGCCAAGAGCCCAAGAGGACTCTTGTTCGTCTGTTACCAGTCGACGGTCGCAAACGGCTTCATGACTCAAACCGCGGCCTTCGCCGGCAATGACCACTTCCCGACAACAAGCCTTACGCCCCAGATTATTGGTATGTCCATGAATGAATAGATCAGAACCTCCATACTTATGGCGCCTCGTCAACAGGGCAAGATCCAATTATAGGCGGCCCGTCGAAGAATCCCGTCGTCGCGGCGCAATTCTCAAATCAAGAATTTTTCGTCACGTCTCGAGGCGGAGAGTACTTCTTCGTCCCGTCGGTCTCGACGCTTAAGGCCCTGGCAGGTGCCGGCAGGGTGCAGGAACCGTCCGGACCCACGGATGTCATCGATCAGAATGCAGTGGGCTCTGCATTGAGGTCGGCAACGGTCAATAATCCTTTCGCTCAGAACGCAGAACAGCTGTCTTCTGCGTTGAGGTCAGCAGCGGCGAGTAACCCGCTGGCGAATTTGGTCGAGCAGGGACAAGAGGCAGTTGCTCACATGGGGGCCGGCCAGTTGCCATTTGGTAACCCTCTGGGTGGTGGTAACTTCCTGGGAGGTAATCCTCTGGGGAATAACCCCGTCCTCGGTAATTTGGTCGAGCAGGGACAAGAGGCGGTTGCTCACATGGGGGCCGGTCAGTTGCCATTTGGTAACCCTCTGGGCGGTAACCTTCTGGGAGGTAATCCTCTGGGGAATATGGTCCAGCAGGGACAAGAGGCAGTTGCTCACATGGGGGCCGGTCAGTTGCCATTTGGTAACCCTCTGGGCGGTAACCTTCTGGGCGGTAACCCTCTGGGTGGCGGTAACCTCCTAGGAGGTAATCCTCTGGGGAAGAACCCTCTGGGCGGTAACTTTTTCGGTGGTCTGGGTAGATAAGGGTTTTAGACCTTGAAGTTGTACACGCATTTCCTCTAGTGTTGTAAGCTTTTGCGTTCAGTTAACTCCTCTGTCCCATTTACGTTTCGTCGCTGCCTGAGTGTAAATTAGGATTTCTCTGTACTTTGCATGTAAAGATAACGTCTGGGTCTCTTTGCACTTTCGAAGGTCGAATCGCACGCACTGGCAAGCCCTGTTCCTGAGCGAAAGACGGGCGCTGTAAGAAAAGTGAGACTGCTCACCGGACTCTCGACGCACAATGGCGGAGGAGCGGGTGTTGTTTGGAAAATGCCGTGGGCCTTTGCTGGCCTCGCACGTTTCCGAGGCAAGTTCTCTGCAACTCAGAGCCTCGGCGTGCTCGCTGGCCGATGCCGACAGCAGTGCATAGGAAATATTCGTTATACTGAGACCTGAAATGCCTTTCCATATATAATTGATGCTTACTTGCTTCAATGTGCTGGGGCCTACCGATATGTTTCTCCGAGTAAAATTGATCTCAAAATGCTTCAATGCGCGTATCAGTATATCCCCACCGCTGCGAGTGCGCGGCCGCCGAACGTCCGTGAGTTCCATTTCCCCCCTTCAGCGGGTTTATAGCAGACGTGGTCACGTTGCGCTCCTCCTTATGATTTACATCTTATTGCATCTTCGTGATCTCCAGGACCACCTATCGTGAACCGTCCGATGAATACGAACCTTCCAAGTTGACCTGGTCTGCGTTCATACCAATGGCACTGCTCGGTTTTCAGCCTTCGATACCGTACAGTGATAGCATAAGTATAATCAATTTATCTGAAGTAGATTACAATACTTCGACTTTATCTTTGGGGCATTGCGGCACAGCACCATCTGTGATCTCAACTAAGTTTCTGAACGTGCAATAAACAATCATCAAGTCAAATACTATCGGGCCTCCGTTTACAAGCATCGATATCGTACAAACTGTCTGCCGTATGTAATGGGGTTTTCTGGCGTTTGGAATAGACGATGAAATTCGAGGAATTTGGGAGTGTACCAGCGCGCAGCATTAATGAATAGGCAAGATCGTACCAGGATGCGCGACCCTCAACTCTGGCTCCGCCAAGAATTCGTCCAAACTGTTGAACGCAAGTCGGAACACAGATACCGCCTCGGCCGTGCCAGCACACCTGGTGCGCGTAGTCCACTCTCCGGGCTCCAACTCGGTATCGCCATCAGTGGTGGAATATACGTCCGAACGATTGCCAACGAAGACTCTGATCTTCATTCCGGAGTGATTCACCACGTATACCGTGTTAGGATCGATCCGACCATTCTGTGTGCTGATGATATCGCCGTCAGGGGTCGTGAGGCTCAATCGGGGTGCGAGGACCTCGCGCGAGAGCCTCAACGCAAGGGCGGCGAGAGTGAGGGTCGGATTGACCTCTGGCGACATGGGGAATACCGAGAGGTCGCAGACATAGACACCGTCATGACCAACGAGCTTGAGATCCTCGTCGAGACAGTAAGTGGAAGGGCCGCCTGACTTGCCGCGCATGGGAATGGTCCCAAGCTCGTGCGCGACGCCGCCTAGTTCCAACGGCTGGAAGTAACGGGGATCGGTGTTTGTGTGGTCCTTCAGGAACTCGATGTTGAGCACTTCCTGCAGCGTCGCCATGACCTTGTCTGTCGCCTTCCTCAGGCTCTTCATATCAGGATCGTCGTTGTTGAATGGACGCTCGCGGTTGATGGTCACGACCGGCTCATCGTCGACCATCTCGATCATGTTCTTGGGGTTGAGCGGCGCAGGTCGGATGAACGCGATGATCCATTTGGGGAAGTCGTTGTACTGGAGGAGATTACCACGCGGAAGGAAGGAGGAAGCGTCGATGGACATGTTAGAGAGTACTACTTCATCCTCGGCGCCCTCGCGCTCAAGCCTCATGTACGTCTGCAATTTCATCGTGCCGACTTCCTGACGGGCCTGAGGAATGCGATAACGGAAGGGCTGGGCCTTGAAGAAGATGTCGTGGTCCGTCAGATGGAGACCGCCGTGTTTCTTCAGGTTGACGCCACTCCTGAGCAGAATCGCAGGTGACGCGACGCTTCCTGCAGCGAGCACAACCCTTCCATTGGGCTTCAGCGAGATAGTCTCCTCCCTCCCATCGGGCGTGCGGACGACGACGCCAGTGGCCTTCCTCTCGTCATCGAACTCAAGAGCGCGCGCTTCTGTCTCCAGCAGGATCTTGAAGTTGGCGTGCTCGATGTCCGACCCGTCCGGCGCCTTCGGCTTGCTCATCGCGATCTCCAGCAGCTTGTCGATGGTGCTGTATGCTCCACTCGCGAAGTCGAAATTCTTGTCGTCGTGGAACTCGGACGCGATGCGGCCCCATTGCCACTGAACGCCGAGATCGCCAGCCATATTCAGGCGCTCCATCAGGTCCTGGTGGATGGGCTTCGTCGTCGGGAGTGAGAGGGACATGAGCGTCTCGGCCTCGCGGAAGTACTTGCTCACTAGGTCGTGGCGGACGCGAGGGTGGAAGTGACGTGAAAGGATCTCATCGTGGACTCGAGGCGCGAATAGACCCCAGGCTGCGCTGCGACCTCCAAGGCAGTACATGGGCCCACCCTTCCAATCATCGACATTCATCTCCTCCGAGAAGTTGAAATTCTCGCGGAACTTGGCGAAGAACGTGTCGTTCTGCTGCCCACGGTCCTCATTCAGGCCGGACGGACGAGCAGTATTGAGGCAGTGCGAGTGGAAGGCGAGGTTGCCGCGCTCGATGACAAGGACCGATTTGGCGTCCTTACCGAGCATGGAGTTTGTCTCGAAGAGGTCGCTAGCGATGATACCCCCGCCGATGCCGGTACCAATGACGATGATATCGTATTCGTTGAGCTTGGCCTGGTCGACGGTCAGCTGGAAGAACGATCTCTGAAGGTCCCTGTCAGCGGCCGTGGGGCCTGGTGGGTTATAGATATCGACGCGTTCGAAAACCCAGCGCTGATGAACCGAGTCCTACAAATGACAATCAATCATAACTCTCTGGAAAGTGAGAAGGGATAAACACACATGGTCCGGCTTATTGAATCGAACCTGATGAAGGTCGTCCATGAGTATCACCTAGTATATTGAGACAGGAATGTCTACGCACAACTTTTTCGCTAACTTTATCATGTGAGCAATCCAGTTCTTCCGATTCATGGAGGAGCGTCATCCTTATTACTTGTCTTAGCGCGTCATAAAAATGTCAAAGAGAAACGACACCCACTTGGAGAACTTATGGATGTGAAATGATCCCTCTGTCAGCACCCAAGTAGCTGATTTGCCCGAAGCTTCCGGCACCGGATAGCCATATCCATCGAGGCCACGTTCAGCGGACTTCACAAGGCCAGAGTTATCGAAGACAGAGTGGATGTGGTATTGATCGTTGTCGATAGGCGTGATGACCCACTGTCAAAATGAAGCCAGCGTCAGAAATCAACGATAGGTTTACAGCCGACAGGTCCTTACCTGCTGTTTCGTTTCTGAAGCATTCAGAGGGTTGAGCTTGACGGAAGGATTGCCGCCAGGGACGAGCTCCATGTACAAGTCTGGAGAATGCTCGAGGAGCCTAATGCGATAGATACCCTTGGCGGAGGGCTTGCTCTGAGGTTCCATCACGAAGAGAACTGTGAAGACGATGATAGGTCACGGTGTAAGAGCGGAACACAGTTAAAACTGCGTGTGGGGAAGACAACACGCAAAAGCAATCTCTTTAAATACCGTTGCACGCCAACGTGTTCCCGGCTTTCAAGATAGCGGAACATTTTCCGACCGAAATAAACACACCGTTGAGAGGCGTTCATAGATCACTTTACGGGGTAGTAGATGTCAGGACAAGAATGAACCGGTGATGCGGCGGAGATAGTGAGCGGTGCATGCTCCAAGGTAGACGTTTAACCACGGGCAGTATCTTTCAATGGATTTCCGCCTTCTGTGATATTTGATTCGCGCTGTACATCCCACAGAGTCTGAAATACGAATGGAAGTATGCGCTTCGATGTTTCTGAATTCTTCATATCTATAAGGCACGTACCACATGTTCTCCCTGCGCCTGTGGGCGGACATTGTGTCGAGATGATTGGGACGATGACCTCCAGCTTATGTGTCACGTCCGTGTCTGCAGAGCACTTGAACACCTATTCGTAGAGTAGCGTACAATGGGCTTGAAAGCTGCCATCGAACGCGAACCAATTCAGGAAAAGGGCAGATATTCTCGAATAGCCATTAAGGCGCCGGAGGAGGTACGAGTGGCTGCAAGGTCCGAGTGTCAGCACTTTGTCTTCCATAATTCATGAGAGCTTTCCTCACCATCAAGATGGATCCCGCCCATAGCGAAAGGCACAGATATCCTTGCGCCTTCCCACACAAAGCGGAATTCGAGAGGAACTGGCGAACCAGAGAAGCCTGACATTGCCTATTCATAGCCGCAATAAGCGTTTGCGGCATTGATTGCTGGCCGCCGTTGTCTCTATGAGCTTGAAATGATAGATGTCAAAACGACTGAATGACCCTCGATTTTCCAGGAAGGTGGTCACACCTTGATATTCTTCTTTTAATAGACAGCCCACCCTGAGACGAAGGCTTGATAGAGTTTCAGGCACTCGTCACTGTGGAGCAAATCAAACGCCGAAATTATCTCTCGAGGAAGACCCTCCGGACGTAACCCGTCTGTATCAAAGCTGACAGCGTCCATGCATGTTGTGAGTATAGAGAAAACTGGTTCAGTACTCTTTCGATCAGTTCAGCATCACGAGGGCCGCCAGCAACTGTCTCGAAGAAGCGTTCTGACATTCCGCACGTTTTCCGTCTTGAGTAGAAGCCACAGCGTCAGTATACGGAAAATGAACGGACGAAGATGGCGCACAGTACGTACTCTTTGGACCGATTCGTTGTAACGGTGACTTTGTATCGCCGTGCGCTACAGCTCGGCTACAATGTGGGCATATTCGCGACAATAGTCAAAAAGAGGCCAGGATTTCTGAACAGGACGCTGAGATAAGTAGATGACCCATCATAAAATCAACAATTGTGCCAACATATTATGCGTACCTGAAGATCCGTCACTGACGATTTCAGACCCGCCAAATCGAGCACTACGACCGCACGTCGACCTAGGAGATATAATTGGTGGGGGCGGCTGAGTACATCGTCCGCCATGATGCGAGGCAGTTCAGAATTAGACTATGATGTCGTCCGTAGGTGCGGAGGAAAGTAATGCAGCTGTTGCATCGATATTTTTATCCTCTGAATCGCCCTGAGCAGTAAAGTTGTCGTCATTGTTATCTTCTGGCGGAGAGGAAAAACTCTGTCGATCGCCGTGATGCGGTGGTATATGGTGCTAACGGTGCTCAGAGCCGTGAACGCAAGGACGATGCCAACCTAGATACTTAAATTCAGCTAATGTCGGTTCGTTGAGAGATGCCTTTGAGATCGCCGCGGACATTAGGACGACATGCGCTGTAGATAAGATGTTGTGACGCTCGGAGCACAATGGAGCATAGCCATATGTGAGGCTGATCTTAACCTCTAGAAGCCAGGCAGAAATTCGAGTTCAGTTGGAGGAGAGACTGGAGAGTAAAGAAAGACAAAATGTCAAGGCGCGGCGTCTGCCGAACTCCAGGCGGTTGTTTGGCAACGGCCTCTGAAACAAACAACGCGTCTTCGGAGAAGTTTCACGGTCAACATCGCTACAAAAGTCATATCTTTGTGAGTCCTGTGTATTGGCTTGACTGATCTGTCTTTATATCATATCATAGTGTCAAACTCGCGGGTGAGGGTCTACTTCCTATTACTCCCAAACAACAGAGCATGACATCTCGAAAACGCTCAATATCTGACCTCCTTGACCGCGACCAAGACACCCCGACAGCAACGAAGCCGCGTCTCTCCTCGCCGTCTCCATCTCCTGAAACGAAACATGACGTGCCAATACCGAAGCTAACACTTTCATACCCGTCAACGTCGAAATCCTCAGCGCCTCCTCGACCAGTTCCGTTCCAACAGCCCCTTCCTCTCCTCACCTTCTCGTATACCCCCGCACGCGAACTCGAGTTCACGGACTCTGCGATGCGCTATTACATTGATCCTCCGAGAGGTGCTGAGTTAGGCCATGGATACGAACGATGGGTGCGTCGGCCGGAAGAGAAAGGAAGGATCGACGGGCTGCTGCGTGCGTATTCGAAGATACGCAAGCAGGCGCCCGGCAGTACAGGAACCATCGGAGTTGTTAGTTGGCGCGGAGTCATGACGAAGTAAGCTCTGAATATTTTTTAGTGTATTTCATAAATTCTGAGGCGGCATGTGGCTTGTCTCTTTCGTGAGTGAGGATATTGACAGCACCTTACGAGGACCGGGACGGTTGGGAGCTGAACGTCATGGTTCATGATGGGACGTTGTACTTTGAAGAGCATTTGAGTGACACTCGATTACAAGAGAAGTGAGTCTATTCGAATCATAACTGCAGATGCGAAGATACCAAGTTCATCTATAGGACAAATATACCTCCGCACCAGCGTCTCCAAACCTACTACGGGTATGCTTTTGAGTCATGGAGTACAGCCGCAAAGCCGAATGCTCAGCCAGGCTGGGGCGGAGATGTCGACACAAACGTGCAATGGTGCAGTGTCGTCAAGACAAAGCTGGGCGACACGCGGATGATAATTGGAGGAGAAGTCGACTGCGTACGAGGTATGATGTCTGCAACTTAGTTCAGGAGACAATAGCGTCTCATAGCTGTCATAAAGACAGATATACTGGCCGAAACGACACCATGGTCGAGTTGAAGACCTCGATGAATATTCGTGGTGCACAAGACGAAGCCAGATTTGAGAAGTAAGTTCATCGACAATATGTTCCGCTTATTCACTCATTGAACACCGGCGCCTCAGGAAGCTACTCAAATTCTACTTTCAGTCATTTTTGCTCGGCGTGCCGGTGACTTATTCCGACTCGCTTTAAATGAAGCCACCCTCTCACAGTCTGCGACAGGAAATTGTAGTGGGTTTCCGGACACCCAAGGGCCAGCTCACGACTCTACAGTCATTCAAGACATTGCAGCTTCCCCGCATGGTTCGCGGCAAGCCGAATGGCTGGGATCCACAGATCTGCCTGGACTGGGGACAGCGTTTCCTCTCATGGCTGCGACAGGCCATCGAAAAGCAAGCATCGAAATCGACGGACGTGCCGCAGATCTGGCGGGTCAGGTTCGTGCCGCGCAAGGGCGTCGACGTGTCTCTGCTCGGCGAAGACGGGGTACGCGAAGCTGAAGCGGGCGAGGACCGGTTTGGATTTCTGCCGAGATGGTATTGGGACGAGATACGGGAGGCTTCTGATGGGCCCGCTACTGGCGAGGTTGGAGCGACCGCAGCTGTGCAGGAGGAAGGCAGTTCAATACATCTCGAGACGTCGGGGAAAGCCAAGGCGGATACTCGGGATCTTGCTTCGGGGTGGCGTATATAGCTCATATTACAGCCTGTTGGACTTCTTCCCGTTGCCCACGTCCCGGCAAGATTCATGCGATTCGTGAGCGCACGTTATTGCAAAACGGGGCACGTTATCCAGAACTCAGAGATGACAAGCTACATGGCCAGACGATGCTGACTACTCAATCTTACTGCTGCTGGCGAGAGGTCCTTGTGAACCCCCCCCCCCCCCCCCCCCCCCCCCCCCCCGATGAATAGGACGGTGATGAGACCAATGCCAACGACGTCCGAGAATTCGATAGAGTCTATCGCTAGTCTTTCTTGTCTCCCGATGGCATACTGTACATATCCAATGGATCGACGGCCGCCAAACATGCCCGATCTCTCAGCTGTTTTAAGGCATTCTGCTGACTGCGATCCCAGTCCTGGATAAGAGCGGCATGCTCTGGCAGGTCATCTCCGGGCACTATAGAGAGATTAGCCGACATGGAAGTGGAGTCGGCCATCGGAATTGGCTGACTCTTAATTGATTGAAGATATTTCAGAGACATGGTCTTGTTCCCGAATGGCCCGTCGGGAAGATCAATTATGGACTGCAAAATCTGGCTCAGCGTATGCTCTTTGTGCGAGCACTGAAAAACAAACCGTCCGAATTATCTTCGACAGGCGTATGGAAATCAGCTCCCCAGCCTTAGCCGTCGTACAGGCCTACAAAGCGCAGTGTAAGTGTCTCATACCAAGCTGGCTTTGTGCGTAGGCCTCACCTCGGCTAATATATTCTTATACCGTTGGACGATTCGGATAAAACCAGCAATGACGATTCTCATTTCCATAATGCGGATTGTCGATGTGAGCGTGTTCCAGTTTGTCCATATGATGACCTGGCGATGTAAGGAACCCATAATACTGTAATGATAGCGTTAACATATTATGACGCCGGTACAACGGAGTGATCAACGCACTGTGCAGTTCCTTCGAAGAGCGTAATGATTTGTGGATCTTTTCCCGCATACTCTAGATCGCTCGGTGACATAGCTTGTAAGAAGGCCTTGAATGCATCCAACAGCTCCAAGCACTGGTGACGTAGACCACTCAGTTTATCCTAGACTGCAAGTCAGACCCAGCGTTCTTGATAGGTAAAAGGGAGGACATACTCGATGGTCCTTCACTTTCGATACCTTTTCTCCAGAGGTCGGCCTAAAGTTCCACCGAGCGACTGTGCAATTCCATCCATAGGGCCTTGTTGTTGATGACCATCAGCAAAAAGAACCCTGCAATCTAAGAAATAGAACCTCACGAATCGCGCATTTAGTACTTGTGATCCAGTATCAACCACTGAAGAGAAGATTGAGCAAGATCCGATGAATGAAGCATGAAGCAGCATACGCACCTCGTCCTGATGAAGAATCCAAGAGGCGAGGTTGGAATTTTCGCTTCTGACGGCGTTATGAACGTAAGCCTTCGTTCCAAGCTGTCCAAAAGCACGGAGTCAGCGACCTTGGGGGAGCACGTATCCTGGGAGAAACTCACAAAGCCTTGGGCTGGAGGCCCCGTCGGTGGGCAGTCACAATGATCTGGCAGGCGTCGGTCTGGTTGTTCCGCGAGGACCGTGTAGCAATGGAGAAGTTGGAAAACCGCCGAGAACCAGATGAGCTAGACGAGTCCGAAGAGGATGCGTTGTCGGACACAGCCTCCCGCATTGGAGTCATCGTAAATGGCCACTCGATATGGCCTTTCGACTTGATAGACGTTGAGTCGAGCTCTTCGGGTACAAGGCTGCGGCGCGTCTCTGCCAAGGGTTCCGGTGAGCCCGCCGCGAATTCCAACATCTAGTAACACGATGAATTGTACCGACGAACGATGATAACATTGAGTCCTCACGACGACCTCTACGCGCGTGATACTCGAGAGGTTCGCGAGCGGGAGTGCGACGTATCCAGAAATCTCGTCGCCCATGTAGTACGTCGGGGGCATGTCCGGGTTGTGCGAGCGGCTCCGCATGACGACGATAGCGCATTCTTTGTCGCGAGCCCTGAGAGGATATCGATGTTCGCAGTTGAAAGCGGTCGTAAATGACAGGCCAGAAGCGATGGGTCGAAGTTCCATGTCGTGTGAGTAGGAATCCGAAGCGCCGTTAATTCTTGAGCACTCTCCCGCTTCAGGATCCGGCTCTGGCGAAGAAAACCGTTGAGCACGATGTCCTGCGGGAAATCGGCCGTGAAGTTTGGTGATGGCGTTGAGAGCGGAATATCCCAGTCCATGACTTCGAGGGTGTTCTGAAGAGTGAGAAAGAGAGGGCCAAGACAAATGACTGCGCGACGTTTTATAATAACGCCTGGTGTGGCCAACTTGGTGACGCACGTTCGTGCTGTTATACAGTTACCAAAGATGGACAAGGTTCATTCACCTTCTGCCCACTCAGGCGACGGAACGATCTTTCTTTAGTGACTAGCGCTCGCAGTAGAGTGCCTGACCCTACATCACTGACCATGTTGTAAAAATAGTAGCCATGATGGGAGAAAAAAGGCGCAGTATCATCCAGATGAGCACCGGCTGGAACCGTATAACACAGCCATTTGACACTGGAGTCAAGTTCTCAAGTTCCGCGATGGAACCCAGAGGGAGGTACCCCGATTCCCGGCACGGAAATAGGCACAGCACAAGGGCTTCATTATTGACATTAAGATGGCGGGTCCGGGTCGAAGAGTGTAGAAACTTCACAGCACTCGTTTGCCTGGGAAACAGCATGTCACGGGTGCGGATGTCTGATCTTGCAAGCCTGGAGACATATTGAGGCCTTGCGACGAAGAGCACTGCTAGTAATACGCACAGAGAAGGCGCCGCACAGCCAGATCCTGCCAAAATGGATTGAGGCTAATTGGAGACTCTCGGCGGCGGCGGCAGAGGGGTTTTGTACGCCCGGAGAAGCTGACCGCTGCATGTTGATGTATAGGACGGAAAAACGAACGGCCTCGATAGACAGACTTGA
Organism: Hericium erinaceus; assembly: GCA_006506795.2. Classification (NCBI taxonomy): domain Eukaryota; kingdom Fungi; phylum Basidiomycota; class Agaricomycetes; order Russulales; family Hericiaceae; genus Hericium; species Hericium erinaceus. The sequence continues at coordinate 3,203,719 of CM021165.1, read as the reverse complement.
TGATCGCAAACAGAGTGGGCTTCACGGTCAGGACAGGGCGCTGCAGGGCAACAACTGAACTTGCTTGCCTATTTTTGGACACTGCATCATATCTGCATGTATTAGAGGAGCAACGGGGTATGGATGGGTATGGACGGGTATGGACGGGTATGGACGGGTATAGACGGGTATGGACGGCATGAAGGGTTGTCGAAGAGCCGACATGCTCGAAGCTGGACGGAGAAATGATCACATCATGCGGAAGGCACGGTCTCCGGCTCCGCAGAGAGATCGATTGCAAAACCGGCAAATATTATCCGAGTCCAAAATGTCGGTCTGAAAATGACGAACGTTCGACAGGGTTACCGTCGAAATCAAGCTGAGATTTATGTTGGCTTTCTCCTGACTTTCATTCAGCATAACCAATCTCCTCCTCCATGTTTTTCCACCGCTAGACTATATAGATGTGTACATATGTACGATGCCTCTAAAAATACCATAATTTATATGCGAGCGAAATATTACAACACTTAACCAAGATACCCAGAGTTCAACGTTCAGATACAAGCACAACAACACAACATGACCGAATAGATGAAAACGATAGCATGGGGGGATAAAGAGAGATGACCAGTCCTTCTAAACACGAGATCACGAAAGCAGATGCAACGAACCACCTATTCCTCCGCGCGTGATGGGTGCGTGAGCGTGAGCTAGATGTCAGATCAATGCCCTCAGCATCAGCTGGCATGAACACGGTCATGAATCATTGATTGTGACCTTGAGTATGATGAGCTCCTTGTCAGCTGCCAAGAACGGGTGGAAGTCCTTCGCCTTGAACGGGAACAGGTTGACCGTGTACTGCGCAAGCCCACATTAGCACAGCACACTCAAGCACCGGTAAAACAGCCACGCACCATCATCGCCATGTGCTCGTACTCGAATGACGTCGAATTTACCTTCGCGTCTTCGTGCGTGGGAAGCGCGCCGCGCAGCCGCACCCGCCAGCGTGGTCGGTCATCCCCTGGCAAGGGGGGCAGCTGGCCGGAGCTCTCGGGGACCCAGAGCGCGATACCGACGCATTCCTTGCGCTTGTACGTCGCGCGATAGCTTGGCGCGATCTCGTGTGCATTCTTGCCAAAGGTCATCGTCTTGAACAGCCGCACGTCGATGGCTTGTGACACTGCGAGGAGGTCGACCGCGGGCCGGTCGGGGGTGGTGAGAGTCATACTGAGGGGAATGGATTCGCCAACGGCATATACGAGCTGGATGTGGAGTGGCGAGTAAGGGAGTATCCAGAAGGCAATCCTGATGCTACGAACTGGTACTGCGATGCCTAACTAAGAGCAATGAATTTACGTTAGACATGCATAGCCCGACACATGAGAGATGCATACCTGGCAGTGCACTTCAACAGGGTCAGTCCTAAAGAGCAATCCCTTGATTACTACGGGGTGGAGCTCCTGCATCCGCCGCTCTGGTTTGACTTCGGAACTCGAAGCGGACGTCTCTTGCTGGATCTAGTGACTATGAATCGATCCGGTCTGCATCTAGAACTTAAATGTACTGACTACTTGATTAAGATCCGTTGAAGCAGGGTTTGTGTTGACATCCTAGAAACAGAATGCAAAGTGTCAGGCTCGGTAAAGAAATCCTGATTTCAAGATGTACATCCCTCCAGTGTTTTACGCTCTCCTCCGATCGAGAGACGCCCGAATCCAGCAAGGTCTATGTACTATAAGATTTGAGAACGGATGACAAGAGGTTCTTCGTGGTGGCCGATACTCACAGTATCCGGCCTCAGTTGATCAAGAAGCACGGCTATGTTTTCGGGAAGGCTCGCATGAAGGGCCTTGAAAGACTGTAAGGATGAAAAGTAAGAGGTTGTCACATATCCTTGGGAAGTAGGAAAACATACTTCAAGCAGACCATCGACGTCGTCGTCTGATACCACAACGTGATGAGCATTGGGCTCAGTCTCAGCACCTTGTCAAAATCCTCATAGCAGACAATTATCAAGGTGCGCTCACTTCAAGGATGTACAATGACAAAACCTCGAGGGGATCCATATGCTGTGGATTCACAGTATCTCCACACAACGTACATTCTCAAAGAAAATTAAATGACTCACGAAGATATGGTCTTCGCTCTCCTCCTCCCGTAAGACGGAATACATACCGAAGTCAGCCAGGTCTGCGATAATCGACGAATACTTCGAGGCTCCTCTGGTACGATCCTGGGGTAAACGCGCACTCTCCTCGGATGACGGCTGCTGACGTTCTTTTCCAGAGGCCTTGGCCGATTTGTCGGCCGCGGGTCCTCCAAGCGACACATCGCGGCGCCCGATCCTGTAGGTCATCTTGTACCGAATCTTGTCCAGCGAGGAGCGGTCAGACGCCATCAGCCGCCGAATAAATACAGTCTGGTTGCGCTTCAGCTCGCCCGTCTGCGCCGCGCCGCCCTCGAGGTGCCACGGCCCATGGTTCACATGCGGTGTCCGCGTCAGCGTCAGCGACTGCCGGAACTCGAGCCCGCCGGACCCTATCGCAGGGAGCTCGACGTCCAGCGATATGGCATTCGCGGACCGGCTCTGCTCGACGGCAACGCATGTCCACGCCGTCGTCTTCGTGTGGCCGTACACGAACATGAGCTGGTCCGCGCTTTCGCTGTGCGCGGCGCAGTCGCGCGTGAACTCGCGCCAGGGCTCCCAGAGTGCCTTGCAGTAGTCCCGGAAGAGCGCGACGGGGGCCTGCCAGCGCACGCCGTCCGAGCGGAGGAAGAGCGCCGCGCCTCGGCGGCGCTCCGATGAGAACGCGAGGCTTGCGCCGACCTCCATGGGGACCCTACCAGCGCGGAACGGCGTCAGAGCTGGGAGACGGATGAGAGCGCGCGTCGCTTACGGTCCGGAGGGGTCGACACCTGTGTGCGGCCGGACTTCCTTCAGCTGGCACCGCTCACCGGAGTGCGGACCCTGGGGTATGTGTCCGTGTATTGCAAACTCCCATGCAGGCATGGTCAGAGGGACGTGGCCAGACGGTACACCGTATAAGTTGGGATGCGGCCGCTCGTAGACAAATGGTGTGAATAGATTCGAAGGCGGCAGTGGGTTTGGTGACGACGTGTTGATGGGTTGACCGGAGGTGTCTTCGTAGAATACATTGAAGACTCTGCGAAATCTTCCTTCGCTACGGGAGTTTCAATGTCTCGGCCACTGTGCATGTACACATGAAAAAGTTCGGACAGACGTACTACATATATCCGACATCTCCTACTTGGACCTCGTCCCTGACCGAGAACGGCTCTGCCTCCCAAATGGGCAAGCCGTGTCTGAGCATATAGAGCTCCTGCTTGTATATGTCCCAGTATTTGGACATTTGCCTTCCAAGTGGACATCTAGTCGAGGGGCAGATGGGTGGTTTGTGCAGCAACAAGTAGTCTCCAGACTAATGGCGAGAAAAGCAGCCGTAGACCTCGAGACACCTGTTTGATGCTTCAGCGGTTATCTGTCAACGAGCTGATTACGGGGTGATTGAGAAGAAGAGAAGCAGAGCCATTCTATGAAGAAGTCAATTGAGAGTCGACAATTTTGGGCCTTCCGGACCCTTCGAACTGTCGACTGCCCCACCACATTCCCACCACCCAGAAGTGGTGGAGCAGAAAAGGTCCTCTGGCATTCGAAGCCCTTCCCATGACCCCCGCGGCCACCTGCGATGCCCGTGCGAGGGTTGCAATTTGCCGTACGTCGCTCCTCGTCACGCAGTACGTTGTATCCTGTCGTACCGTACCCTTGATCGCCTTGCCGAGCAAGCCTTCATACTGTCAGACTTGATTTCGACTGACCTTGCACTTTGGAGTACGAAGTAGAACACGTTTAGTTATTCTGGTCTTCTGAGAACAGAATTTGTGGACCAAACAATTGCGCATACTGAAAAAGCCCGAGATATTGGAAGACTTATCGGCAAACCTGAACACATCCGAGACTGGCATGACTGGAAGAGTCTAAGCACGAGTCGGCAACGAGTCGGAACTTGGAAGGGAAGAGGGCGTGACATGTAATCGCGTGACATAACGCGATATCGTGACTTACGCGTCAGCGTGTCGGTTCACCTCGTCCTCCTCGTCCTCCATCCCCATTCACACTTTCCCCTATTCACGCCCCTCCAACCCTTCGAAACCGTCCAAAATGCTTTGGGTAGATCTTGCAAGTGATTTTTGTTTTCTCCTTCAACTCAGGGCTCACGTACATATACAGTACCGACCCAGAGCGCTCGACGACCTGGACTACCATGCAGGCTTGTCCGACCGACTGAAGTCCCTCGTGCGTCGTCAGTGGGATGAAGCAGAGCGAATAATGTGGCTGATGCGCTCACCTGCAGGCCGCGTCGGGCGACTTCCCGCATATGTTGTTCTACGGCCCCTCGGGCGCGGGGAAGAAAACGCGCATCGCAGCCACACTGAGACAGCTGTTCGGCCCCGGTGTCGAAAAGGTGCATGCCACTCTCTTTTTCTCCTTTGTATATTGCAGTATGCTGACGCTGCTCTGTGTGCAGCTCAAAATCGACCAGCGGGTCTTCCTCACGCCGTCGAGGCGGAAATTGGACGTGAACATCGTACAGAGCAATTACCACATCGAGCTCACGCCGAGGTGCGTTTTCCGCGCGTGTATAGAGAGTGCTTGGCTGAATGCGGGACGCATGCAGCGAAGTGGGGAACTATGATCGAATTGTGATCCAGGAGGTGCTGAAGGAGATCGCGCAGACGCAGCAGGTGGACCTCAGCGCACGGCATCGATTCAAAGGTCCTCGCTCCATGTTCCTCTTCGCCGGCCGTCTTTGCTGATGTTTTCTGGATATCGCAACAGTGGTCATCATCAACGAAGCAGACTCGCTCTCGCGTGATGCGCAGGCTGCGCTGCGCCGCACCATGGAGAAGTACATGTCGAACATGCGCATCATCCTCTGCGCGAACAGCACGAGCCGGCTCATCGCGCCCATCAAGAGTCGATGTCTCCTGATGCGCGTCGCGGCTCCCAATCATGACGAGGTGCGTCGTTGGCTTGCATCACCCGCTTCACATGCCTCTCGGGACGCCATCACACATCAATCGACGTCGTTATGTGCTTTCCTTTGGCGTTGATGGCGGGACGTGTGGATAGGGACTGATCGTGGTCAATTTGGCAGATGCACAAGGTGCTGCTCCGCGTCGCCGACAAGGCGGGCATCCGCGGGGGCATCCCGGACGAGGCCGCCAATGAGATCATCAAGGACGCGAACGGGAACCTGCGCAAAGCCATCCTCGTCTTCGAGGCGCTCAAAATGCAGACGTGCGTTCCTTTTGCGTCTCTCGGCGCGAGCTGCCGACGCTGACGCTGAGATTCACTGCAGCCCCGATCTGACCGGGCCGCTCACGATCGCGAAGCCGGACTGGGAGACGTACTGCCACAAGGTGGCGGACATGATCGTGCAGGAGCAGAGCCCGCAGCGCGTGATGGACGTGCGCGCGAAGTTCTACGAGCTGCTCAGCCACTGCATTCCGCCGACGGTCATTCTGAAGGTATGCATGCATGGTGTCTTGTCGCGGGCTGTGCTCACGGCTGCGGCAGACCGTGGCGGATCGGGTGGTCGAGCGTGTCGATGAGGCTCTGAAGGCCGACATCATGCATTGGGCGGCGATATATGTGGGTGGCGCTCTCACGCTGCTGGCACGAGTCAGGCTGATGCGTGTGATGCAGGAGAATCGCATGCGACTCGGGAACAAGAAGATCTACCACCTGGAGGCTTGGGTGGTCAAGGTGATGTCGCTATACAAGGTAAGCATGCTGTGTCGAGGTATGGAACGGTGCTGACTATGGCGTCTAGCATTTCTTGTTTGACATCGATATGACTGGATTTGACGATTGAGCATTCCGGTTGCCTGCTCTCGAAACGCCGATTCCGGTTGCTCTTGCACTGCATTTTAAGCATGCTTGCAATGAGCGGACGCGCGCCTGTTCCAAGTTTACATTTCGCCCCTAATTTGTGTAAAATTTCTCCGGATGACATCTGTAGCCATAATTTATTTTGGGACCCATGCGAGTCAACAGGGTCTTTGCTGCGAAACGTGGCATTTTCACGCATGCCTGCCTTCCTGGAATTTCTCAGTGCCGTCAGCTGATGAGGCCAACGATGGCGATATCTGCTTATCGGTGCCCATCTGCGATGGAGAGGGAGAGCTATGGAAGCCCATTATGTATGGATTACGCCGATGACGCGTGTGAGGGCACAGTCAGTATGCCACTACTACCCGCGACGGGGAGGGCAGGGAGTGCCGTCGAAGACCTCGGAAGAAGAGGGTGGTGCGCTGGTGAAGGGCACCGGCGGCGTGGCGGCTGGTTACGGCGAAAATTGATGAAGGTGGGACCGGGCGGCCGGTTGCTGTGGCTGAAACGCCGGATGGCCGAGCGGGGAACGCGCGCGACGCGACATAATGACCCGACCCGCGTCTCACCCGTATCCCACGTCTTACTCACTAGTCCAACGCGCCCCGTCCTCATCGTCAACGACTTTCCCGACGCTCTTTCGTGACTACCGCCTTCAGACAACACTCGAGACTACAAGACACTTGGATATCGCTGATTACGCGAGCATGACGACTCCGTCGTCGTCCATAACCACACCCTCGCCCCCCATGGCCTACCTTCAGGCAAATCCACTTAGCGCCTCGACGACCGTGGCGGGCCCCGGTATCGACGCGGCAGAGCGTGAAGAGAGACAGCGTGCAGTACAGAAGTTTATGGCTAGGGCTGAGATATCCAAGGTGAGCTGGCGCTCTGAGTCTCGGGCCTCTCCACCGTGCGCTACGCGTCTCACGCCCACGGGCGCGTCTCGACGAGCGTGTCCCCCGCTCGCGGGTCCTGTGATGGCGTCGTGCCTGGGTGTATCGTCTCTTTGGACACCTTCATGCCTCCTATGCGAGTTCCGATGCTGACTATGGCTCTCCTCTTCCCTTTTCGCCCCTCCGCAGCTCACCCGTGGTCTTCGCGCTCGCCTATCTTACGCATCCTACAAGGCCACACACAATGTGTCCCAACTCCCCCTCGGCGATCTCGAAGCCCACGCGCAGACCAGTGCCCGGGCGATCGCGGGCAAGACTACCTACTACGACGGAACCCCTAGCCAAGGGGCCGGCATGATGTCCCCTCCATCCACCGGCTTGCAGCGTCGCGGATCTATGGCACCGCCCACCGCTATCCCATCCACATCGCGCGCCCACCATGCGCAGCCTAATGGCAAAGAGGGGCCAAGCGCCCATGCGGCGCAGAGCCTCTACGCCTCGATCCTCGCGCCCCCGCCCGCAAAACGCGCCCGCACGATCCACAATCCCGAGTCTCCGCATGTGCCGGCTCCGCCCAAAATGACGAACGGCACGCCGAAAGCGCGCAGGGGTTCGCATCCCACGCAACCCTCGCGGACTGCCCATGGCCGCACAGGTTCCGGCACACAGATCTTCTCGAGCATTGCGGAGCACACCCGCGCCCAGTCGCGTCGGAAACCCGAGCCGTCGAAGGGCAAGACCTCGAAGCGCGATAAGGGCAAGGCGCGCCGCCACGCCGAGGGTACAAGCGCGTTCAAGCCGGGCGACGCCCATGACGTCGACATCGACATGAAGGCCGCCGCGACGCTGACGCATCTGCTCCGCAACTCGCGCTCGTCCATCACGGTTGGCACCGCCTCGCCGCGGTCCAGCATATCCGCGGGATCGGACGTCGGCTCGGCACAGTCCCTCTCCCAGTTTGCGCAGAGCTCGGCGCGCACGACGACGGCGCCGTCCTCGCTCGTCCACTCCGCCGAGTCCTCCTTCATGGCCTCAGCCGCGCGTCCCATAACGCCGCCTCTCGGTCGGCGGAGCGAAGGCAACACGACGCCCAAGATGGGGCACCAAGCAGCGCCAGGCGGCGGCACTGGGCCTGCGAGCGCCACAGACCAGGAGGCCGTGAACCTGCTCTACTACCTGCACGAGTCGCCCTCGCCCGCTCGTCCGACGACGACGCGCGGCACAGACGCGCACGACGCGGCCGCGTTTCGCGCGCTGGGCGGCGGCGCGGAGCTGCAGGCCAAGGGCCGCGTGCTCTTCCCCGCGGGGGGCACGCCCGACGGCGCGCTCGCGCAGCGGATGCTCGCGCGCGACAACTCGGGCAGCTTCTCGTCGACGGCGACCGTGCTCTCGGACAGCCCGACGCGCCGGCAGTCGCTCGCGAGCCTCGGCTCGCAGTCGCAGTCGCAGTCGTTCTCGAAGCCCGACGCGCCGCCGCCGAAGGTGACGCTGACGTCGTCCGAGCCGCGCGCGGAGCCCCTGCCGCTGCCCGTGTCGCCGTCGCCGCGGCCCGCACAGGTGCAGGCGCCTCGGCAGCCCCCGCCTGCGCCCACGACACCCGGGACGTTCACGTTCAACCTGAACGAGTTCATCAACGTTTCGCCGTCGCCCGCGGCGGGCCCGGGCGCGCTGCTGAAGCCGGGGCTGCGCGCGGACGTCGGGCGCAAGCTGTTCGAGGAGGAGACGGGCGAGCCGCGGCAGGAGGGCGCGAACGGGGCGCTCGGCGCGGGGATCCACCTTGCGCACTTCTAGGCCCGACGCGTTATGCGGACCATCTGCAATTGTCATATTTACCAGCACGCATGGATTTGGAACATTGTTTGTTTCTGTACGACCACGCTAACGCCCCGATTTGTATCACCCAGCCCGTGTCTCCCGTTTCAGCCCAGCCCGCTCGCTCGCTCGCTTCGATGCTTTACTCGATCCGACCCGACGCCATTCGACGGCTACGTTGGCCGATTCTATTCGCCCTTTTATTCCTTTCGCTGTCCGTCCCTTTTGTGGGCGGGCATATTTATCCGCGTTGAAATTTTAGCGTTGTATAACATATGCACGCATCTACGCCTGTCATCCGTATCTTTCCTGTTTATTTATCCCCGTCGCTCCCTCGCTTTCCCCCCTTCTTAATTGCCTGTCCATAGTCGTAATTCCTTCTGCCGTCGCCTGCAGGGTCATGCTCCCATAGACTTCCACCTTCTCTGCTCTGCTCTGTCTTGTTTGCCGCCACGCCCTCGTTCTGCGCACACGTTATGGATCCTTTGCCTTTCTTTATTCCGTTCCCGTTCCACGTGTCTATTTTTGCTTGCATTGCTTGTTTGCTTGTTTGTTATCGCCCGTGTTGATGTGATGCACCGCTTGTATATCAGTTTGAGTTTGTGACGAATGTGGACCTAGTTTGCGCGTAACGTTTGGTGGTGGCGTCGGGCCGCTCCGCCCCTCGTGTCCATTTACGCAGATGCGAAGGTCCTGCTCCTGCGGCGCGATCGACGCGTTGCGACACAGGCACGCCCGGCTCTACGCTAATTCAGACCCGCTCGACGTCGAGAGCCAGGTACGCCGCCATGGGGCCCCGCATTTGCGCGCGTCTGCCCCCGCTTTAATTAGAAAATTGCGGGGCGGACCGCGGGCCCGCGCCCGGTCCGTGTGGGGGCGGGGTACTGTAGTCGTGCGCAGTCTAATTTAGCGGCTCTTAGCAGGGGCTTTGCAGGTCTTCCCGCGTTGACGAGTGAGCTTTGGCGTAAGTAGTGCTGGTTGGAGAGAGCGCGCCCCGCGGCTTGGCGCGATCAAGTGACTGCAGGGCGCGCGTCCATTTGCGGACGTGCTGATCTTTCATCCTCAGGCCGTCTTGCGCGTGGGGCGCGTCGCATTCTCAGAGGTCGCATGATCACGTCTGGAGGGACTACAAAAATCGGTCCAGCGCGCCTCGAAGTTCTCCGTGCTCTCTCCTCCGCGTCGCGATGTCGCCCCAGCCCCGCCTCACGCTCGTAGCGCACATGCGCCTGTACCGCCACGCGTACGCGCTCGCGCTGTCCGCGGCGATGGGCTCCATCTTCTACGGGTGGGACATCGGCCTCATCGGCGGCGTCATCTCCATGCCGTCGTTCAAGGCGTCCTTTGGCGTCGACAAGATGTCGCCCGCCGCCGCCGCCGACTTCAACGGGAACGTCGTGTCTGTGCTGCAGGCCGGGAGCTTGTGAGTCGTGCCGCGCTTGCGATTGGGCGGGCGTGCTGACTGACGCGCGGGGACTTGCAGCTTCGGGGCGCTGTTCACGGGCCCTTATTCGTCGAAGTTTGGCCGGAAGCCTGCGCTGCTGCTGTCGGGCCTCATCTACATCGTCGGTTCGGTCCTGCAGTGTATCGTCGGGCTCGGCAGCAGCCAGGCGGTTGCGGTCCGCGTTCTGTTCTTCAGTCGGTTCGTGGGTGGATTCGGCGTCGGGATGGTCTCCGCCTTGGTGCCGTCCTATGTCTCGGAGTGCGTGCCCAAGTCCATCCGTGGGCGCTGTACGGGGAGCATGCAGTTCGCGAACAACGTTGGGATCATGTTGAGCTGTGCGTACCTTTTCCCCACAGTTGTGCAGAGCCGTGCTAATTCGTGCATTCGTTAGACTGGGTCAATTACGGCTGCCAGAAGAATATGGCCGTCAGCCCTATGCAGTGGCGACTGCCGTTTATCGTGCAGATTATCCCGGGCGTGTGCTTCGTGTTCTGCATGCTCTTCCAGCCCGAGTCACCCCGGTGGCTCGTCGAGCACGGACGGATCGATCAAGCTGCCAAGTCGCTCGCGTTCGCTGCCGGGCGGCCTGTGGAGGACCCGGATGTACAGGCGACGCTGGAGGAGATCAAGGAGGACTTTGCCGGGAAGGAGCACCTGCCCATCTGGAAGCAGTTCAAGATGATGGGCGAGAGCCGCATCACGGTCCTGCGCTGCTTCATCCCGTCGCTCGTCATGTTCTTCCAGCAGTGGACCGGCACGAACGCGATCAACTACTTCAGCCCGGAGATCTTCGCCGGCCTCGGCCTCAGCTCGACGTCCGCGGGCCTCTTCGCGACGGGCATCTACGGCGTCGTCAAGGTCGTCGCGGTCGGCTCCATCCTCGTCTTCGCCGTCGAGCGCCTCGGGCGCAAGAAGTGCCTGCTCGTCGGCTCCGTCGGGCAGGGCCTCACGATGCTCTGGATCGGCGGCTTCAGCGCCGTGCACCCGCGGCCGGACATCGTCCCCGCGTCGTACGTCTCGCTCGTCGCGGTGTACCTCTACGCCGTGTTCTACTGCGTCGGGTGGGGCCCCGTCGCGTGGGTCGTCGCGGGCGAGGTCGCGCCGAACCACGTGCGCACCGCCGCGCTCAGCGTCGCGATCGCGGTGAACTGGCTCTTCGCGTTCACGATCTCGAAGCTCACGCCGATCATGCTCAACCGCATCGCGTACGGCACGTTCCTGCTCTTTGGCGTCATGTGCATGGTCATGGGCGTGTGGACGTATTTTCTCTTCCCCGAGACGGGCGGGTACGCGCTCGAGGACATCCGCTATCTGTTCGAGCGCGATATGGTCGTGCGCGCGCTCGAGGACGCGCCGGGCGGGAAGGTGTTCCTCGGGCACAGGCGGTCGACGCCGCTTGAGGAGCTGCGGGATGCGGATGCGGTGGCGAAGGTGCAGGGTGTGTCCGACGTCGAAAAGGGCTCTACGGAGATGGTGGAGGATGTCGCGCCTGGCCTTCCAGAGGCATAGACAACGATGGGTCTGGGTCTGGATGGACTGTACGATACCTTTACTCACAGATTCCCTGGACATGTCTCTGCCCTATGTGTTGACGATGATAATGGTTCCCGTTTGTGACTTGTAGTTTTATCACGTTGCTTGTATATCCTTACGACTGGTGCATACCAGTACCATGTAATGCATATTATACCCTTTTTTTTTTTTGGCAAGTCACACGCTGTCCAAACCTCCCTAAAATCATGCAGATGCTGTTCAGTGTTGTTGTCTTCAGAGCTCACAGAAAAATGGAGGCCCAAGAACTTGGGCTTCTGGCTCCACCCTTAGAACGGATCTTACACATTATTGTGGTAACAAGAGTGCACAGATCCAGAAATGGCTGCCGACGCCGTGGCAGCCTGATATCGGAACTTGACTTGGTAGTAAGTATGGATCTGTTTATTTCAGAGGCTGTTGCCAAACAGCCGCCTAACTTCGGCAAACGCCGCGCCAATACTGCCCTTGACATTCTGTCTTTCCTCCGACTCGGATCTCTATTTGGCTTTAAAGTGAAGACAAGCTTCGCATATAATTGTGCGTCAAACATAAGTATATCTTAGCCCACAGTACATGTCTCTAACTTCTGTGGCAATCTCCAGGCATTCTCAACGAACCGACGTCAGGCTGGATTTATCATAGGATGGCATCTTATTTGCGCTCCTGGCTCTCAGCACCGGTAGCATCGGCTCCTACTGCATCCCAATCAAATGAACTGCCCGATCCTAACACAATTCTCTCCGTTTCTCCGCCAGAGGAAGATGACGACAACTTCACCGTCCAGGGCGATTCAGAGGATGAAGACCTTGACATGCCAGCCGCATTCCCTGCTCCCTTCAGCGCTCAGCGCCTTCAGACACCACAGTCTAATTCTGGAGTGCCTCGAATCCTGACTGATGACGCGCGCATGCCGCCTCCGCCAAATCCATCTCTGGCTCGCCGTGGTGGGGCTGGAGGGCTTACTGTTCCTTCCGGCTCGGGATCACTGATGCCTCCACCGACGACAGTGAAGGCTCCGACTAAGCTGTCCTCTTCGTCTAAGCGGGGAAAAGTTGCTCTAGCTCCAGGACACAGTCCTTTGGATTGGGCGTGTCTGAAATCGTCGGGGACGGATCTTCGAGTACGTCCCTTTCGCCTTGTATCACTTTCCGTTATTGACCGGATTGCTGTAATATTAGGGCGGTGTCGAACAGCTTATGAAGATCCCCCCTTCGGTGTTGAAACAGCACAATAAGCGCGACGACGCGTGGTCGGCCTTTAATGGCAAGGTGTATAACATTACGCCTTATCTTGCCTTTCATCCTGGGGGCGAGAAGGAACTCATGCGCGTTGCGGGACGCGATGGCACAAAGCTTTTTGGTTCGTAATGTTATCAATGTAGCTAAGCTTACTGTCTTGTCTGATCGACGACTTGTAGCGCTCACGCACGCATGGGTTAATGTCGACTTCATGCTTGACGCCTGCCTTGTTGGGTTTCTCGTATCCGAACCTCGCTCGTAGAGTATGCCGACGCTCCTTCAATCATAGATCATAGACAGTTCTGCATTAACGACTTACCTACGACGGATCACGATACCGTACATAAGTACCATTCCTAGGACCGATTCACTTATTTATTGCTAGTTCCATGCATAATTCACCACACGCATATTTTATTCTCTATCCCGGACTCCCATGCAATTCTATCCTCCGACTGTCCCTCCATTACTTATGCTTGAGGACTTCCAGTCGGGACTCGCGCTACTCAGCTGGTGGCTGCCGTCGACGCATATGGAAATTTTTGCCTGTTTGAGTCTACTAACGGCATTTCAGACCTTTTCGAGAGCATCATGCTATAGCACGGCCCTACGGGCACCACCTGTCCCCGTCTGGATGGTAGATTTTGTATCGAAGATATGATTTGAAAGCTACAGCAAGCTTTTATAGACAACTGTATGATACCGTGACCATATTATCGTGTCCTACAACTTGTCTGCGCAGCTGAGTAGTGGGACATAATGAGTGCTCGCATGCAGGATAGAGGACTACAATATGCTGGATGTCAAACCAGCCTGGTCCGAAAACAAGAGTGCCCCCGTTTGAATCTTTGGCCAAATGAGAATGCGAATAACTACTACCACACGGACCTTCAACCGACACAGAGCCTAGAGGGGCGCGACTGGTCTTCGCCACCATTAAACTGTATTCATTTCGTACTCTCCCGACGATCGTACGAACAAGCTCTTTGCTTCTGCGGAAACAAGGCAGACTGGCTAGAAAAATGGAAGATACGAATGACTATAGCTGCACAGACGAACGTAGCTGGAGCCTTGACGTGATGAGGTGAGACAAGTGAGGCGGAAGACTCCGAATCAGGACAACGTCAAAGGCTTCCTTATAAGGCAGGAATTTTCGAGGGAAGACCTGTTCCCTGACGGGTACAGGAATCAAGTATGCCCGAGCACGCCGTCCAATGTTCGTAGAGCTCGATCGCCATCGCAAGCTCTGCAAAACCACATCCTCCACGGCGTATTCCATAGTTGCAGCAGCTATAGGTGCCCAAGTCTCCGCCCTGACCGCAGCGGACCCGCCTCGTGGACCCGAGTCGGACGGCACGCTACCATCTCCCCGTGTCGGACTTGATTTGTCCGAAAAGCCACAGGATCGTACGCGTCCGACTGTTTCGCAGGCTTCGCCAAATGCGGAGAGCGCAAACGAGTCAATCGACACAAAAGACGCGAACAATACGAAGGGCGGTACCAATGGCGTTTCTAGGGAGTCGCCGTCGATGGAGGATAAGAAGGCCAGCCCAGAGGGTTGCAACCTAGCCATCACGACCCCGCCGCTCACGACGTCCGGTAACGCGCAGTCCGAACCTGTTGTAGAGGTGCGTGTACTGTCTGATCATGGCGGGACCTGCGGCGCTTCCTGTCATGCTAATATAGTTATCTCACAGGATTTGCATGACGCCATGCCACCCGCCAAACCGAAGATCGACGTCGAGGAGGGGGAGATCGATGAAGAGGAGGAAGCTCTATTGACGGAACAGCAGCCGCAGGTGGAGATGGAAGTGGAAGAAGGTCAAGCCAGCGCGACTTCACCCACACCTCCAAACGTGCTGCCCGCACCCGGACAAGAACAAGATCGCCACGATTTCGTCCAAGGTTCATCCAAGGACTCAATCTCGGTCGAGGAGCAATGCAGGAGGGAGCTGATCCCCTTGATCTCCATGAACCTCTTGAAGAGAGGCGGCGAGGACGAGGCAAAGCTGGATGAAATGGTGGCTCGGGCTGCAAGGGATCTCACCGACGAGCAATGTCGGCAATTCATGGGCTTGGCCAAGAGAGTCGCGTCTCAGCTTCGACAGCGAGAGCTTTCGTTGCTGGAATCGGGCAAAAGTGCACCTGCAAATGACGATGGCGTGCGCCAGACCAAGCGTATCCGCGATAGTGATCTAGGGTCGACGGCCGCGAACACAAAACGACAGCGTCTCGAACACGAGACGGGAAGCGATCCCGTGTCTGCAGCTTCATCGATGTCATCTCCGACGTTCGGGAGTGTTAGCTCCGTTACTCTGGTAGACAAATCTGGTCGAGGCGAAACGGGAAGTCCCAGTGCGAAGGGCCCACCAACAGCACCCCGGGCAATGCGGAATGCTAAACTGGCATCCACGCAGACATACCGGGGCTGGAACACTAAGGCTTCTACTATTCCGCAGCAAAGGGATTCGCCTGCGCAGTCAATAAGACCTGGTGAGCAGCACAATGACGTGGGCTCTGCTCAGCTTTCACCGTCTCTGCATCGTCAACGTTCATCCCGACAACTGTCTCCTTTACGAACCGGGAACAATGGAAGTGGACTTGTCAGCGAACGACGCGCCACACCACATGGAGGCCCGACTGTTCATGCCGAACACAATGGTAGCGCTGCGGAAGTGGACTTTCCGACACGCATAAAAGGAGAGATTTCCAGTCCACATCCGTCTACATCCCATTCTAGGACGCCTGCGGGTAACGATGCGAGGAGTTCTGTACAGTCCGCAGCGGCAGACGCCCGCACACCTGATATAAACCCCCCACCGTCGACTACAGGTCCTTCAGATAGCCCAACTCCCATGGGTCTCCCCGCATTCTCTCGGGATGACACAGAAGTCATCCCGCCACCCCCTCCCGAGCCCGTTCGCATCCCCGGTCTGTGGAATGTCACGATCGGGGAGCCGGCACGCAAGATCGTCACCCTCCAGTTCGTGGTAGACGCTCCGACAGCCGCGGCGATCCAGCGTTGGAACGCCCGCCGCGAACGTTTCGAGTACGCTCTTATGTTCTCCGATGTGATGCACAGAACTGACTGTTGCTTCCGCTGTTCATCACTTCCTTATCCGGATATTCATCATCGCCGACATGCGCGTTCAGCCCAAACGAGCGGTGTATCGCCGTGCACCTGCTCTGTCTTCCGGCGAAAGAGGTGTCCGCGCTCAATCAGAGTGTCGGCGAGGGAACGATGCCGTCGACGCCAGAAGCAATCGCTCACGGGGTGTGGCGCGTCAAGTCAACATGGCCGGCGCGAGGCACGATAATGTTTCAAATGAATGAAGGGAAGCCTGAGGAGCGGGTCTGGTTCCCAGAGAATCTGGTAGGCTGAGGCATCCTGTCATTTACACTTTGCGCCCGCGCTGACTCGTGTTGATACAGCATGCTTCGCTGCACCTTGATATCTCGGAGGCTGTTCGACCAGGAGTAAACGAGTTACAGGTCGTCCAATTGGACGACATGTCTCGTTTCGTGTTCGTGGTCCACGCCTCGGACCCATTTGCGCAGAAGATCCTCGACGACTCCGTGGCGCCCGCGTCCCCGTTCGCCGATATGTTCGCTCGGCTCTCCACGAACAATGGAGTCTTCACCTTCCCTTAGCGATGAGGCATCACAGCTGGTATATGGGATCCTACGATAGGATAGTGTACACAGCTTGCATTATATGGACAACGCATTACTTCTACTTTATTCGTAGCATTTACCTTCAGTGTCGATATTTGCTGTATCATGTACTTCTGTGGCCCTTGCATCCTGTAGATATATGTGGCTCGCGGAGTGACCGGTACTTTTTCATCCAAGTCCGCGCATGCGTAGTGCTGCTTCAACGCGCAGAGATCGCGTTGTGTTCTCGGGGCAGGAAGCAAAGTACCCCGCATAACCTTCACGGCGGAGCACGCAGATTGACGCGTCTACTGTCTTGTTCTTCCCAGCGCTTGCTTCATCGACATCTCGAAAGCGCAACTTCCATTCGATCACATAAGCGCCTTCACGCTATTCGGCTTGCAAGTTGTCTGCACTGATTCCGCAGGTAGGTCAGGAGAATCTGTATGACGAGCCCGATCACATGCTGAAACATGTTGAGGCTGTCGACACACGATATCGGCACAGTTGTCAACGCGCAGCTACTTAGTACATTCTTAAGTTCACCGTGCCTTGTCCGACAGTTGTTGTCTCGTTTCTGACCATTGTCGCGGACATGTCGACATCGTGGCCTGATTATAGCGCCCAGGAAGCAGACATCATTTTTCAACTGGAGGGCTCGGTGGCCGTCGTGACGGTGAACCCGCCGAAAGAGTAGCTGGAGGTCAGACGAGTCGATCCTGAGGCACGAAGGTTGAGTAAGCGGCTACTCTGCCTTTGGGAGACTAAGCTGGAGTGCCGTCGCTTACGTTTGCCTTTCATGCACTGATGCTGTGAATTCTGACATAGGTGGAACACATTTGGAGGAATGCTACCTCCAGACGGCGATAGTGGCGGCGTTGACCAGCTCGACCGGGACGATTGCATGCGGTCATTATCCTAACGCTCGACCCCAGGGCGCCAGGATACGGACACGTATGCTCTGAACTTTTGACGTTCAGTGGTTCAATATAGACTTGGATCAAGCTTTCTGGGAAACCTCGTCGCTGGGATGGGGCAGTCTATTCAGAGATGAGAAGTTCGAAGAAAGGTTGACACGCTAAGATCGCTTTGTGATCGGAGGACAGTCGAAGTTTGTCCGGGCATCCAGAATCTCTTCCAAGCCCATAGCGATGCTGGACTCGGCGAAGTCAGCCCTGCTATCTATCGTCATCGCAAGATCATCATAAGGCAGTGGACGGCCATGCGGCCTGGGTAGGCTTCACCTTGACACTGCCTCTCAATGTCCGTGTTGTGTGGGTCAGGAAGCGACAAGGATACCGTTGAGCGCAGTCACAGTGGTGAAAACGATCAGTTCTACGAGGGATGCATCGGCAGGGTATTGAGCAAACAAAGTTCATTTGCGCGCGACAGGGCATTCCAGATCTTCGTACAAAGGATCTATCTTACACACTGCCTAAATCGTCCAAACAGGCAATAACGTCATCTGCAGAGATTTGCTAGGCTCAGGCACCTTGCACGTATTCAAACTCCCAGCGCTGATTGGGGAACGACTATGGGAAGCTGGTCAGGCCAAGAAACCCAAAATCATTTAAGAGACTTACATCCTTGTCATAGTAGAAGTGGACCTGGACATAGATCATCAGTACGTGGGACAGTCTAGGTGGATGGACTTTCGAAGGCACTTACCGCGTCCGAGGCTCCATCTTGATTGTCCAAAGGATTCAGAGACCCGTCCTTTCTGATCCTGGGCGAACATCATTAGATGATATAGAACCTCGAGAATGGCCCTACGTCGACTTACTTGGAATACGTAACTCCGCCGCTCGTCTCCTGGCATATGCGCCAGACGTCAGAGTTGCCTGAGGTGTCCGGGATAGGGAAGTTATATCCCCAATAGCCATAGCTGGACTTGACCACGCCAGACTGGTCGAAGAAGCTGTTAATCGTGTACTTGTCCTTTTGACCCGTGGGGTTGATGATCCACTAAGCGCCTCTTGTCAGAAATGATAGTGGTATCGAGACTGAGTGATCACCTTCTGCTTGTCCTCGGATGCGTCCAGAGCGGTGAGCTTGATATACGGATTCCCACCGGGCACAAGTTCCATGTACGAAAGATTGAGCAGACGAATACGGTAGACACCCTTCGTCGTGGGCCAAGGGCTGCGAAGTAGCATGGTGAATACGCATCAGGCCATACTATAACCTGCCTTACAGAATTGTTCCAGGGGCGATGCCCGAGTCGGAATTACTGGAGCCAGATGCCAGAGACTGAAGCGTCGTGACCGGCGGGACGAAGAAGTACTCCCCGCCTCGAGATGTGACGAAAAATTGTTGATTGGGCAATTTCGCCGCGACGACAGGATTTGCCGATGGACCGCCTATAATTGGATCTGGGCCTGTTGAGGAGACGCCGTAAGTATAGAAGTTTGGATCTATGCGTTCATGGACTTACCAACAATCTGGGGCTGGAGGCTCGTCGGCGGGAAGTAATCATCGGCGGCAAATTTCCTGGTTTGAGTCATGAAGCCTTTCTCGACCGTCGACTGGTAGCAAAGGAACAGAAGTCCTCTTGGGCTCTTGGCGTTGGGATCATAGTTATTGCGCTCAGCCTGAGTGACCTAAAATGAACGTTACCAAGCGTGTCTCGTTTACCACATAGAGCTCGTCGTACCTCGGGGCCATATGCAATACCTCCGCGGACGACAACGGCTGCTTCCAATTCTTTTCGCTGGACGAAAGGATCCAAGTTACGAGGGGCAGTCTTGCGAGTGTGGGCAGAAAAGGGACAATAGCGGTCAGAAGGGCCACTTTGTCCTGGCACGGTGTAGTCGAAGTCGTTTATCCTGTCTTGGTAGATGAGGGTGGGATCATCACGGTAAGGCGCATTCGCAAGTGGTGCACCCTAATCACACGCCCATATCAACCATATAATGCAGCCGTAACATTGAAAGCACATACAGATTTCCAACGGCCGACGAGACGCGCGCCAAACAGCTCAGCACCTTCTTGATCCGTGAGGGGAGGATTGATATCGTTGACTTGCTCCGGAGTGAGCCATTGTCGCCACTTCGGGCCGTTGTCAGCCAGGTATTTGTCGAATCCAATGACATCTTGCTCCAGCTTCCTGAAGACCATGATGCTGCCGTCCTTCGTCCAAGCTGGCCGCTGAGGGCCATTCGGGTCGTCGAAAAATGGATCGCCCTTATACCCCATGACGATGACGCCAGGATCGACTTGAAGTTGACCTGCGTTCGGCTTGACAAGGCCTCTGAATCCAGAGCTATGAGTGACACTCGTTTGACGAAAGCGAAGAACAATTGCACATACCGCAACGCGGGCTGTGAGGCGCCGTCCTCGTATCCGAAATGCTCGTGGCCTTTTTCCTTTCCCGGACGAACCTGGCCCTTGATTATAACGGGATTGGTAAGACCGAAGTTAGATACTAGGGCATTGGATGCCTTGTCACAGTCAATAGCCTCTATCATCCCGAAGTCAGCGCTGCAAAAAAAGGAATAGAGGCGAAGGATCACTGACTTTCGGCTGCGACCAAAAACACGCCATCAACCTTTCCGTCATTGAAAACGGGATCCCAGTCTCTTCCGTCGCCGAGGATGGGCTTCTCTTTGATCATAGGACCGTTGTCGAAGTGGATATCGAGCGTCTTGTCCGTCAAGCCGAGCTTGTCTAATCCAGAGCGACTAAGAGCGAGCTGGTCCTGTACGATGTCAATACGATTGCCAGCGGAATCCCTCTTGGTGCGAGCAATGTCTCGCAGATTGTCCAATAGATCTTTGGAACTCGTCGGCTTGTAATTCGTGAGACCAGCCTTGAATGCCTGGACGTCATTGATGGTGAAGAACACGAAATTCTCGACAGCCTGGATGTCCGACAGAATCAGCTATCTCAGAACAAACAGGTACACGCGACTGATGTTACGAACCTTGGGTAAGAGTAAAAACACATCTCCCTGAACGTTATCCAGTTTAGGGAGACCCTCAGGTCCTTGGTGCGGGCCTGGCAAGCCTAAGTTAGGCAAGAGAGTACGACGAGGAAAATGTTGCAAGAGATCGGGATGAAAGTCGGGGTGAATGATCGGCATGGCGGGTCGTGATAGTAGAGGAGCTGCAGAGTTATTCGAGTTACAGGATTAAACGGGAGACGAAGCAGAGCCGAGGAGGGCACTGTTCAGAGCAACCTTGAATACCACACTTTGATATATAGGTCGTCGAGGATTATGGAAAACATCAAAAAGTCAGCTGATGATCCGATGGACACAATCACCGTCTTGGACGCTTATCGCAAGATGCTCTTTGACGAGGACAGCATGAGCTCGGCCTGAAAGCGGAATTATATTAAGTCAAATTGAGATAAACAGAGCACGGAATTAGTTCCGTAGAGTGTTGGACAGGTTCCATGAAGTGACGCTTGACACCGAAGCAGCGCCATGTGAAAGAGCGAACATACGACGATGTATGATTGCTGTTCTATCCTATAGCATGAGCTTCCAAAAGGATCTATATTAGAATGAAGGGATCACTTGCGCATAGGGACTCTCCACCTCCGGAAGCCAGAATTGGTCCGCTCGGTCTTCTATGGGAGATATTGTTCAGAGCATTCTACCATTTGGGAACAAGCGCTACGCACAGATGAATGTGACCTGCGTCGGATAGTTATGTATAGGAAATCCCAAAGTGAGAAAACGTCACTTTGAACTAGTACATGCACCACGATATGAGAATCACCTCGCAGTATGGACGCATTGACATGCATCTGTTCCGACTCTGGCTCGGATCTGCGAGATCTCTGCGCGTACCGGCTTCAGGGGTCTGAAGCCTATCGCGTGAGAACGAGGCACTGGGCATGGAAGACGATGCTTACGCCGCCTCGCCGACACTTTTTGTGAAGGAGACACCAAGCCTTTGCATCTGCTATCAGACTTCGAAGCACTGGTACTTCGCCTGTGACCCTCCGCAAGATGCAGAGTGATCGCTAGCGCTCAACCCTCACGTTCGTCAATGAACTTAGACCAGCATTCGGTATTGACTCGATCGAAAAGAAGCCCTCGTTCTAGATGAAATGTCGCGTCAAAAGTGGAACGTCCGAACGAATGTATCAACGTACCGTCGATTGTCGATTAGAAGAGTGGAGGCGGTACTATTCCATTGCAATGGTGCCGTCCTCGTAACACCCAGGAAGATGCCGTGATTGCCTTACCGCAAGATATCTTCGATCTTCAATGGTGTTATACGCACCAACTGTAGAGGCCATCAAGCTCTGGAATGCTCATCGCGAACGGTTCCAGCATGTTGCGATGTTCTTCGATGCGATGCACAGAACAGATAGTTAAAGCTTTTTGGCCGCTCCCCATAGGTCCCCCATCTGGACTTTTCTTGTCATCCTCGTCGTGCACCTTCTTTACCTTCCGATGCAAGTCTCCGCAATCGACCAAAGCGTGAGCGCGAGAATGACGCTGTTGACGGCAGAAGCCGTCGCCCACGAGGGCGTGGTACGTCACGTCTGAGGCACAGTCATGCTTCCATTGTAATGATGGGCAACTCGAGGATGCTCCAGGAGCGGTCTTGGTCCCCTGAGAACCTGGCAAGCATCCTATCGTGACGTATATTCTGCGCCCTTAGTGGTTTGTACTCTGATATCAGCATGCTTCGATGTCTCGGGGACTTTTCGACTCGGAACACATGCATCCAATTGGACAATGAGTCTCGTTTCGTGTTTATGAATCAAGCTCAAGTGTTGGCCACAGGAGATCTTTGACGAGCGAGTTTCCGTTTGAGAACGTGTCCCCTCGGCTGTCTGCAAAAGATGGAGTTGCATGAGCAAGATCGTACATTGCTAGAGCTTGTGATTCACTCGTTTAGACTCGATGTATTGTCCAGAAAGGATAGATTTGTTTGCTGATTGGATGCTGTCGCGGGTCGGATTCAGCTGAAGCACTGACTAGTCCTGAAATGAGAGGACTGAGCACTCACAGCGA
Organism: Hericium erinaceus; assembly: GCA_006506795.2. Lineage (NCBI taxonomy): Eukaryota > Fungi > Basidiomycota > Agaricomycetes > Russulales > Hericiaceae > Hericium > Hericium erinaceus. Next base: position 3,181,275 of record CM021165.1, on the reverse strand, counting down.
GATCATACCCCAGGCATGCAACATCGTTGAGGAATAGCTTTTGAGCTCACATGATTTACTTTCGATGCCAAAGCCTCTCAATTATTGGAGGAGGTTCAAAAGCGTGCGGACTGTGGAACGACAGCGCCTGGCTCAGAGTCATTGCATGAGGTGGCGACATGCACGAGGAACGTGCACGAGAGCCGTTGCACGTTCGGCGTCAGGCAGGGCTTGCACCTTGCTCATGGCGAGAAAGCTGCGAAGGCCATCATCGACGAGACCACATAAGTCGCGAGAGTTAAATCTGAAGGGGAAAGCGGAGCACTGCTGGTTCGTCGGGAGAGGCAGGACGGAATGCGAGCCAATCGGCGTGATGCCAAAAGTTATCTAGATCTATTATCTTATCATCACGACAAGCGGTGGCCAATGGGTGCGATGCCGAAATGATGGGACAGGGACCAATTGCAAGGGTGCGAGAACCCTGGCAAGCAACTTAGCAAGGGGACCGCGGTCTACGAGCCGAGAACAGAGATGAGGACTTTGGGATATTATTCCTTAGAACTGACCAACAAGCTCGAACGTAGAGAGGGGGGCTTTCAACATGATAAGTCGTCATTGTCGGCTTGCGCCTTCCTCGCCAGGCTGCGATTCCTTCCTCCCGGCATGCCCGTCGGTCTAACCTTGAAAGCATCCTCTTGCTCACTTTCATGATATAATCTACCCCACTTTTGATGCGCTATCTCGTCGCTGACTGTTAACATATAAACGTTCAATAATGACAGGCCAAAGCTTGACAGACCGGAGCTTGGTCTGCCAGCTTCGAGATTGGAAAGTCATGCACCCGGGTCCTCCATTAGCTGCGCATGCAGCACTGATGTCCATGTCAAACGTCTTGGGCGGACTCTGCTGACCACAAGGAGCGGCTTCTCGCGTACGCCTTGGAACGAGACTGTTGCCACACGTTCTATATCGATCGAGCGCACGAGCTTTGCTTCTGGACTCGTGTGCAGTGTGCACTGTGTCTCTGCACGCATGGATATTATCATCATGCTGGGTGTCGTCTGGGTGGGTTAAATAGGGTGCAGTGCTGGCACAATCGGGTGCCGCTGTCGCACTAGCCAACTTGCCTGCATCTTTATGATTATCGGAGTCAAGTCGTACGCGAACGCCGCCCGTCGTCCGTAGAAGGGCTGGCTACGTGGATAACGTACGCGCATTCCCTCCATCTTATTCGTTCTTACAGTGTCGATATCTGTATCGTCTACTTCTTGCGTTCTATAGATATGTAGCTCCAGAATGTTCAGGACCTCTACATCTGAATATGCGCAGGCAGGGGTGCGGTTTCAACGCGAAGAGCGCTGGAGGCCTCGCTGTGTCCTGTACAATACTGTAAGGAGAGTGAAGCAAAGGACCCTGCGCATACAACTTTCGCGGCGGAACACGCGCGCATACTTTGAAATTGAATTGACCGTCAGATGAAACGATCCTGACGCACGATGGTTGAGTCATCATCTAAGTACTCTGCCTTAGGGAGACTATGTAAATTGACCCGTCTATAGCCATCTGCGCATGCTGACGTAGATCTTGTTTTCCCAGCGCTTGCGCACCTCGTCGGCATTTGGAAGGCATCACTTCTATTCGATCATGAGAGTGTCTTCATGCCCATATATCGTCCGGCTTGTATGAACCCGGACACCACATGCAGGTCAGAAGGTTGCTTATGATGAGCTCGGGTACCGACCGACCCACACTGCCGACACATTATATTGGCACAGTTGTTCAATTCGTGCGCAGCTGCTACTTATCTTCTTGACTTCACCGTACCCTGCCTAGGAGTTCTTACCATTGTCGCGAACATGGCAACATTGTGGCCTGACTATAGCACCCAAGGATACAAAGACATCGTCGTCCAGCTGGACGGCGCGGTAGCCGTCGTGACGCTGAACCGGCCGAAAGAGTACTGTACCAGTTGTCTCCGTCCTCACAGCATGCACTGATGCTGTCTGCCCTGGCACAGACGCAACACGTTCGGAGGAACGCTTCCTCAAGAGATAGTAGCGGCGTTTGACTTGCTCGACCGAGACGACCGCGTGAGAGTGGTTGTCCTCACTGCTGACCCCAAGGCTCCAGCATATTGTGCGGGAGTAAGCTTCAAAGTTGTAACTTATGGTGGTTTTCGACTTTAATTATGATCTCTAGGCGGACATCTCGTCAGGATGGGGCGGTCTGTTCACAAAGGAGTCTCTGAAAGAAGGACCTCAAGGTATGACCATCTTTCTGAGTCGCCGAAGTTCACTCACTCATCATGCTCTCTGCACCTTCAAGCTCATAGGGATACCGGAGGCAAAGTAAGCCTTGCAATCTACCGCTGCCGCAAGATCACCATTGCGGCGGTGAACGGTCATGCTGTCGGCGTAGGCTTCACCGGCCTGACCATCCCGCTCGACTTCCGTTTTGCATGGGAGGGCACAAAGATGGCCGCCCCGTTCGTGAGGCGCGGAATTGCTCCTGAAGGTGAAGCTTTCTCTCGGGCCATAAATGCATAGAGGGAAGTGTGCCGACACTCGTACTTGCACAGCTGCATCCTCGTATCTCCTTCCGCGTCTCATCGGCTACTCGAGGGCATCTGCCATATTTCTTAGCGGGTCCACGTTCGGCCCGGACTCGCCGCTCGTGCAGGGTCTCTTCCATCAAATCCTCCCTTCTCGCGAGGAGGTGTTCCCCGCCGCACTCGCGTTCGCGAAGGAGCTTGCGGAGAACACATCGCAGACGTCCGTGGCATGGACGAAGCATCTGCTCTGGCGCGGCGCAGACAGCATGGAAGAGCAGCACATCTTGGACTCGAGGGCTATCCGAGAGCTCGGCATGTCCGGGGACGCTGCTGAGGGCGCAAGAGCCTTCAAGGAACGTCGGTCCGTAAAGTTTACCGACACTTTGTCGCAGAATTTGACGTCGTGGATCCCTTGGGTAAGTTTGACCTCTTCGCGAAGCGTGTCTTTCAATGACTGAATCTATGATCTTATTAGTGGAGGGAGGTAGACATCAACTACCGTAAGGCGAAGCTATGAGATCTGAGTCATCATCGTTCTCCCACATTTTTTAAATGTATAATTTTGATATCGAATCTTGGGCATCGTTCTGTTCGTTCCGACGACCGAGTAGTAATGATTGTTGTAAATAACTGCTATGTGACACCGAGATTTACCCTAGACTGCTGAAACTTGCGCGTTTATATGTATGGGAAGAGATAGTCGACCAACAACACGGTCATGGGTGCGCACTGAGCTGGCACAGTACTGGCACGCACTATTATCAACTGCGTCCGAAGTGCACAATGGCATCAACAATCTTGGGGTATGCAAATTTGCTCACTGTAGTCAGTGCTATCATTGAAAAAGAGGTGAAGCTGCCATATCCTCATGATTGCAGTTCCCAAGGATGACGAGCTTCAAAAACCCTGCATGTGGACCCTGCATATGCAGCATTTTGCTTTCTACGGCCGAAAGAGCTCGGCAATCTGTCTTGCGCGTAAAGGCTGCCCGAAGTGGCGCAAACGATTCCGATAAGCTTCTAAGCTCCACGAACCTCATATGAACGTGTCTCGCTTCGGCAGATGACATGTGGGCGTATGACGAGCTCTAATGAGCTCAAGCCTCACACCGTGCAATGTACGAATACACGCCCGGGGCGCAATAATTCTGTGATACAACAACATTAGACCGAAATAACTTAATAATGCCGTAGCCGTAGAAAGTCCAAATCAAATCCTACACCCCAGACCCGATCGAGCCGCCCTCCCCGATTTTGTGCATGGACTGCAGATCGCCATCCTGTTCTGCGACAGTCGAGATCTGCACCGCGACGGGCGGCGGGTAGTTCGCAAGGGGGATGCCCGACGTGCGGTCCTGTCTGCGATTCCAGAACGGAGTTGTGCGCCGGCTTTCGGAGAGCTTGCTCTGGGAGGCGCCGCTTCGGCTATGACTTGAAAGATCGCTGTGGTGAAATTTGATTTGCAGGATGATGAGGCAGAAGATACAGGGCTGGTGGCGGGGCGTGAGCGGGCTGTGTTTATGGAGGGAAGGCGGGACGTAGGAACGTACAACGAGCGGTGTGATGAGGTCAAGCGACACATTTTGGCCGTTTGAGCCGGATAGATACACGCCAAGGAATGCCAGGAGGGAAAAGGTGTACAACGCTCCTGTCTCTACGATTACAATGATAATGGGGATGAAGTTGCTGAAGGTGGGGTGATAGCGGCCGGATCGATAAATCTTGAAACAAATGACAGCTTTGTTGCCAGACCTCGTCAGGAAAATGTATCACTGGTATGTGAGACGCACCTGTACAATATACGTTCGTACACATCATAAGCACAGCGCCTGACGTGATATACCGTTTGGGCACCTCGAAGATGGTCGAGCCTGGTTTCGATGTTGCTGCTGTTGCTAATGCCAAGCACGCCGAAACTGCACGGAAAGTCAGAGAGGGAAGCAAAGAGGTATATCGTATGACGTACCCTCACCGGTCACCATCACAAGGAACGGTGCTAGAACCACGAGAGGCTTCCTGCCCCATACAATGTAACACCGCCATATCTACGGAGATACACCGGTTGGCGTTAGAGAGAGTGTCGAGATAAAGAACAAGCCCATACGTTCACCGCATCCCCGAGGGTTGTTTGAACGATGAAGCAGGAGTCCTTGATTATATACAAGACATTCTTGAAATTGGCAAAGTATAGGGTCGTGGCAAGGCCTTGTAGAGACAGGAATGCATTAATTCCTCGTATGAACGAGATAATGACATGCTTTTCGTAGCCAAAAGAATATGCATTAGCCCACGCATTCCCCTCCAGCATACCTGGAAAATGCTCACAAGCGTCGCGACTATCATCATGAGCGACAATACCAGCATAAGACGCTTATCGGCGATGCCTCCCTCCGCCCGCATGCGTAGAAGCAAGAGCACCGTGATGCAGCACAGAGTCAGCGCCACGCCTTCGAAGTCCTTAGTCGGATCCCTAGTGAACTGCAAGACATATGACATACCGTACAAGATGCTCTCGAGGAACAGCGAGATGAACTGCGCTTTGTTCATAGAGATACCCATCTCTGCTGCCGGCAAACCCTAGGCGGTTTAGCGCTCCACAATGGAGGGCGGAAAGATCTGGGAGCTACGACTACCGGAAGTCCCGGAGGAACTGACCACAGCTTAAGTACATATGGAAGGGAGCCAACGACTTGGCCGAAGTGGGGTACACAGCATGATCACTTTGATGATGCCGCGAACTCAAGAAGGCCTTGCGGATACTCGTAGTGTAGCCTGAGATGGGGCGCTCGTCAGAGGATATCAGAGGTTTTCGCGCTCCCTTGTCGCAGAACGCCGGCATGGTTGCCTTGTGGGGCTAAGCTGCTCGGAGCTTATGGGCAAAGAAGGCATTGACTTCAGCGTCTGCATGCAAGAAAGGACATTGGAACGCACCGAAACATTGCAGTCTACGATATAAAAAAACATGCAGCTCTCGCGCAAGATCGGATATCACAGCATGACAGGTGGACAGGTTTTCAGTGCTTGCTGATGCCGGTTGCCGTTCGAGGTATGGTCGTTGAGGGTGATTGCACTAGCAGCTTTGTGGCCTTGAGAAGGAAGTGGAGAAGATCTCGCCTATCAACGCCAGCATCAAAAGTTATCAGAGAAGGCTGCGATCTGCAGTCAAAAATCCACGCCTTGATGCATAATTTCGCTGATGATGGAAGCAGAACTTATGTCGATGCTTCGATAGTCCAAAATAATCTTACCGCATGAACGATTGACGAACGGTGCTTAATTTTGAGATTGTCGATGGACTGCTTGAAGATAGGATATGCATCGTGTGCATATCGGCCTCAGTCCGGGCAGCTGGTAATGCCGCGACCCAAGGTGACCACGGCTCTCCGCAGCTGTATCCGATGAAGACGCAGTTGCGAAACTCAGAGGAGTATGGAGTAAGCTGTCATCGGTGATTAGGAAATGCATACTTGGAATGAACGAGGCCTTCAAATGGACAAGTCTGCGGTCACTCTATTTCCCCAGCTGTCTGGAAATCAGCGTGTGACATCAAAGAAAGCATTCGGCAGGATGTCTTTGGTTTCAAGAGGTTTCAAGACTGGCAATGATAAGACGCTGTCGTGATATGATGCAAGCGGTCAAAATCAGTTGACATATAGGCAGGAAAAACGTTGGATATAAATTGTGAGGAATAGGTACATGCCTTTCATGACAATTACATGGCGCCTTCAAATAGATAAATAGATATCGGTGTAAAAAGACGTAGTGGGTCCTGAAACACTACAAATCACAGGCCTGCGTTTCCTGGTATTTCTGTGGCCAACAGATGAGTCGACGTCATACACGGCAATCCTGAGGTCAGCTTGGGGGTACTCTGGGGACTCGAATTGAAGGTTCGCTTCATTTGCTTCAAAACAATTAACCAAACCTCTCATCTCCCCAACTTAGCTTTGCAATTGAAACGCATTTCAAGGGTCTTCATACGAATACGCACCGAGTCCAGGCCACGACACGCTCCACCGCGAGCATGTCGCTCTGGGACGAATCGGGACTTGGCGTGGGTACAGGCACTGGCTCACAACGAATGCATTCATGAAAAGATGGTGTGTAAGCTCTCGTATGAACGTGAACTGTTGAGATGAAGGAATATTTCGTGAGTAGAGTCACATTGAGGATTTGAAGTGAATTTTCGAGAGGCTTTGTCATGGCGTGCTTGCGTCATCCCGAGTTTGGAAGGTCAGCGCGTATTAATATTGCTCGTCTCTTCAGAGCGGCGAGGACACCTCACCGGCCTCACCTCCACCACACCCGCAACAGCCTCTCTTTTATTATCTTTTTAACGATTACCCTTACAGACGACAGGCCCAGGGCTATAGATGAACGTTTTTGCTAGCGTTCGCGCGGCAGCGACGCGACGAGCTGGAATCTCGGGCCAGCGAGCTCTCAGTAGCTTGTTGCAAAGTCGAAGACACCCTCCAGCTTTTTCGCTACAACAGAAGCCATGTTACTCCACAGTCGTCGACTACTTTGTGCCAGCAAAGTCTAGCACGCGTCCACGATGGATGGATACCGCGATTGGTCACGAGAGTAAGGATCAAACGCAGGTACGGCTGGACAGCTCACAGGATGCGCCTGGCGGTTCCTCTTCCTCATCTGCACCTCCCGCTTCATCTTCTTCGTCAAGTGGTGATAATCCAGACAATTCCGACCGACCACCACCACCGCCTCAGCCAGATGCTCCACCTCATCCGCCCACGACCATCTCACGCCAATCCATACCCGAAGTCTATCCCCAGGTGCTTGCTCTTCCCATCGCTCGTCGTCCACTCTTTCCCGGATTCTACAAAGCTGTCGTGGTCCGAAACCCCCAAGTCGTTGCTGCTATCAAGGAGATGATGAAGCGCGGCCAACCTTATCTCGGTGCATTTCTCTTGAAGGATGAACAGGCAGATTCGGACGTCATCACGGATATCAACTCAGTTCACCCCGTCGGTGTCTTCGCGCAAATCACCAGCGTGTTTGCCGCGAACACCGGTCCAGGTGGCAAGGAGGACGACAAGGAAGAGGGCTTGACCGCTGTCCTTTACCCGCATCGACGAATTAAGATTACCGATCTCGTCAAAGCTGGTCCTGGACAGGCATCCACTGTTGTCGTCGACAATGCGGAACCCGAACAGGTGGTGCCATCTGGCGATCAGCAACTTCCGACGCCTCCAGAGTCTCCTGCACCGTCCGAGTCGGAACTGTCGCCCGAGGAAATGGCCAAGCTGCATCCGAGTAGGTACACTCCTTCGCAGTTCTGACATGCTTTAACAACCCTATATTTACAGCGCCTATGCAAACGTCCTTCCTGAAGAACTTCGATATTTCCATCGTCAACATCGACAATCTTGTCACGCAGCCGTACAATAAGGACGATCAGTATATCCGTGCCTTCATGTCTGAGATTGTCTCCGTCTTCAAGGACATCGCGCAGCTCAACCCTCTTTTCCGCGACCAAATTACGAACTTCTCGATCAACCAGGTCGCGTCGAACGTGTTTGATGAGCCGGACAAACTTGCTGATTTCGCCGCCGCCGTATCTACGGGCGAGGTTGGCGAGCTGCAGGATGTGCTCGAGTCGCTCGTCGTCGAGGACCGTCTCCGAAAGGCGCTTCTCGTCCTCAAGAAGGAACTTATCAACGCGCAGTTGCAGAGCAAGCTCTCCCGGGACGTCGACAGCAAGATCGCGAAGCGTCAGCGTGAATATTACCTCATGGAGCAGCTCAAGGGCATCAAGAAGGAGCTCGGCATGGAATCTGACGGCAAAGACAAGCTCATCGAGAAGTTCAAGGAGCGGGCTGCATCGCTTAAGATGCCCGAGCCGGTCAAGAAGGTCTTCGATGAGGAGCTTAACAAGCTGATGCATCTCGAGCCTGCTGCGTCCGAGGCGAATGTCACCCGTAACTACCTCGATTGGCTTACGCAGATTCCATGGGGTCAACACTCAACTGAGAACTACTCCATTGTGAACGCACAGAAGGTGCTGAACGAGGATCATTACGGCTTAAAGGACGTCAAGGAGCGCATTCTGGAGTTCCTGGCCGTCGGTAAGCTGCGCGGCACCGTCGAGGGCAAGATCATCTGTCTCGTAGGCCCGCCTGGTGTCGGCAAAACGTCTATCGGCAAGTCGATCGCCCGCGCTTTGAACAGGCAGTTCTTCCGCTTCTCTGTCGGTGGCCTCACGGACGTGGCAGAGATCAAGGGCCATCGGAGAACATACGTCGGGTACGTATAGCAAAATTAAGCTAGCGCTCGTTTGTTGATCTAAGTCTTTCTCTTTGCAGTGCGCTTCCAGGGAAAATCATCCAGGCGCTGAAGCGTGTCGGGACTGAGAACCCGCTGGTGTTGATCGACGAGGTGGACAAGATTGGCAGAGGTATCAACGGCGATCCGGCTAGTGCATTGCTGGAGATGCTTGACCCCGAGCAGAACAACCAGTTTTTGGACCACTAGTGCGTTCCATCTGCAGCACGATTTTTTTAAATTCTCTGATCCCTGGTATCACTATAGTATGGACGTTCCCGTCGACTTGTCTCGCGTTCTTTTCGTCTGCACCGGTGCGTCACTGAACCATTCTCAACTACCCACAACTGCTAATTGTATTGATCGTTCAGCCAATGTGCTCGACACGATCCCTGCCCCATTGCTCGATCGTATGGAGGTGCTCGAAGTAAGCGGCTACGTGTCTGAGGAGAAGGCGGTCATTGCGGACAAGTACCTTGGTCCTCAAGCCAAGGAAGCTTCCGGTCTCAAGAATGCCGATGTGCAGCTCGACCCCGCTGCTGTGGACACACTGATCAAGTACTACTGCAGAGAGAGCGGTGTGAGAAACCTCAAGAAGCACATCGACAAGGCAAGTTCTATGCGACTTTAACTTGCATAGAGGTCTCATATATTATGGATGCCTGCAGATCTATCGCAAGGCAGCGCTTAAGATCGTCACGGACCTCGGCGAGGACGCCTTCCCCGAAGCCAAAGCCCTTCCTGAGCACCCCACCGACGCGCAAGGTCAGGAGAAGACCGTGCTCAACCAGAACCCATCGCCCAATGAGCCCACCGCGCCCGAGACGTCCATGCCCAAGACCGACAAGGCCGAGGACGTGCGCGCTGTCACTACGGAGGATCGCAAACCGCTGAACATCCCAGACTCAGTACACGTCACCATCACGCCTGATAATCTGAAGGACTACGTAGGACCGCCGATCTACCAGAAGGACCGTATGTACGTGCGTCCGCCACCGCCTGGTGTTAGCACGGGCTTGGGATACCTCGGCAATGGTTCCGGAGCGATTATGCCCGTCGAGGCAACTGTGAGTACATCCACAAAGCCACTTGCTTATACACATTGAACATGCTTCTCTGCAGACGATGCCAGGCAAAGGCGGTCTTCAACTCACCGGCAAGCTTGGTGAGGTCATCCGCGAAAGCGCTCAGATCGCCTTGAGCTTTACGAAGGCACATGCATACGAGCTCGGCATCACAAAGTCTGAGGACGAACAGTTCCTCAGCGATCGTGATGTCCATGTGCATATGCCAGAGGGTAGCATTGGCAAGGAGGGTCCCAGCGCTGGAACTGCGCTCCTGACTGCATTCGTTTCTCTCTTCACACGGACAAAGATACACCCTGACATTGGTATGCTAGTTGCATCTTCTGTTCAATATAAACACCGCTGACACTGTTGTCCAGCCATGACTGGTGAGATCTCGCTGGTCGGTCAGGTATTGCCCGTCGGCGGTCTGAAGGAGAAGATTCTGGCCGCACACCGCGCGGGCATCAAGACGATCATCGCGCCCGCCGCGAACCGCGCAGACATCGAGGAGAACGTGCCGGAGAGCGTGAAGACGGGCATCAGGTTCGTCTACGTCGAGGACGTGCGGGAGGTGCTCGCCGAGGTGTTCAAGGGCGAGCCGATCGCGGAGCGCTGTAAGGACACCCTCTCGCTGTGAGCCGTCGCCATCTACATACTTATCAGGATGTAATATTTCACCATCGCACGCATCTGCACTTATTATAGAGTAATGCTCCCGAATTAGCGCAATTTTTTTGTATTCTAGATTTCAACCCATCTCACGACATCGATATCGCCCTGTGCATGGGGCGGCTGTAGTGGGCCTCGGCAGGACTGAGCATTGGCATCGCGGGCTGCGGAAGGTGGTTTTAGTCAACAGTTTCGTGAGGCCAATCGCTGGTTGCGAGCTCGACCGACGTCTTCGGCCAGCGCACCGCTAATGCAGTCGCTTTTCACGGACATTAATCCTAAAACGAAGCCCAAGCAGAAATGTCAACGGCTCTATATTAGGAAGCTCTGCACCTGTTCTCGACGGTCTTTGCCTTTTCTACGATTCTACTGTTGTAGGACATCGGTTTCACACCGCGTTGCTGCTTTAGGCTCGAAGCTGAGATTTTTATAGCCCCCGTGCGACTTTGGACTGACAGTTTCGATGCCGGCCTCCGCATATATAGCGCTTCTGATAAGAGCGTTCTCCTCTCAGTCTGGGTTTCATTGGTTTCTCATTCTACTTCTACCCATTCTTCCACCAGGACTCTGATCGTTTGCGATGTCAGCTTGGGATATCTACGAGCATGAACTATACAGACTCTCACACGGGTTGCCTATATGGCAAGCCGAACCGTTTTCGATAGAACAAGAAATTCATATTGGCGATGTCGGGTATATGAAGTGAGTCCAGTGGTCCTTCTGGCCTAGCATGCATACGCTCAAACCCTACACAGCGAAGGAAAGTTCATCCGGGTCTTCAATGTTTTCTATGGCGATACGTCCTCCGATGTAAACGTGCAACAGCAACCCGAGGGTCTGTCCGGGAATTTCCTTCCTCGTATTTTTCCTGGGCCATTTCCAAACGATGAAGGCGTTCCGCCTGGTCACGTACCTCTGACTATGAGAGCAAACAACATCCAAAGACATGGAATATTGCCTATCAAACCATACTCCACCGAGAAATACAGTGTGACAGAGGTTTCGCCCCATGCTGGTGTGGATCCGAGCACCCCGTCAGTTCGAACTTATTATTGTGAAGTCAGATACTAACGCTTACATACGCCTCCAACAGCATCGCAGGAGCCGGCACGCAGTTCAAGTTCTGGACAAAGAGGCGCAGGGTTGCAGCCTTATTTTTACAGGCACCAGGCGAAATCAAGAGACCACGCGGCGCGGAACCCTTTGCCATATATTCGCAGGACCGATGGAGGTCATGGCGCGATTTCACAAGGAACACCATCCACGGATTTCGTGCCGCCGAGAATCTGATTTTTGTATATGGCCATACAAAAACCAAAGCATGGACGTCTACAGCTTTCGAGCAGAGCAGAACTGCAGGTTCAATCTCATTCAATGTCACCATACCAGCCATCGGGTCTGGCGGTCTCGCGTTCTCGCATGATAATTCCACATATATATCGCCTCATGTCAATTTTGGGCCGCAGAGCCCCTATATCGATGATGATGACGACGACGACGTTGGCAACGACGGCGATGGCAGCCCTGCCAGGAACAATGGCGATATCCAAATGATAACGCAAGATGAAAGTACTTCACATGTTTGGTCTAGCAACCGCACCCCAGTGAAACGCAATCAAACTGTCTTCCTTCTTCGACTGAAGGAGTCTGATAGGCCTCGAGTCATCAGACTGATTGAAATTCTGGCATCCTTGAAGCAGCTATTAGGCCGGAGCGCACCCTCCATGTCATCCGGCACTGTAGATACTACAAAGTCAAGGGGAACGGAGGACGAGGCGTCATCAACCAGCACGAGTTTGTCTCAACGCAGCGCACCAGGGACAACCAGGGTCTCGCCGACTATAGCCTCATTGGCCACCACCGACATTGATCTCCTTTTATCAAGGGCGAACGACACATTCGATGATGTTATGTCGGGATTTGTGAGTATTCTATGCGGTTTCTTGTGAATAATATATTTTGCTCATGACGTTCGTAGCACATAGACCCGCTCGATTACCTGTTAATATACGTCCTCGAGGTGAGATTGGTCCTCTACCGATCCCCAGCATGCACCTCATCGCTTCTTGTCTAAGATCGAAGACAATGCACACCGTGCAGTGGTCTCAGATGACGATATGAACGGTTTATTTCTAGTACGACTATCTCATACTTGATAAGATATTACTCAGATCTGACAGCGACAACATTTTCAGGCGTACATATCACGTCACGGAGAACTTACAGATAATATAGCTCAAGTATTACATGAACTCAAGCCGAACACCGTAAGTGGTCTATCACGTAGTGACTGCTACAAGGTGTCATTCTCAAGATTCGAAGTATACGGACGCCACTGGTGTCGGGCACGTTGAATTTGATCACCCAAATTCAATGCATGGACCAAAAACGACCGTATGTGCTTTGACGTCTGTGTGTTGACCGTGTGCACATTCATCTACGCATTTAGGCCATCACTCCAGCAGAGACCCTCCCCAAAGCCAAGAACATTGAGGTCGACCGTTTTGCCGATGACTCGGTGAGTGACGGCGTCTGAATCTCTCCATATCGCTACTTCATGTATGTGTGCAGCGCGCGAAGTCTCTTTTCAGCAACGGTTTTATTGGTCATACCTTTGGCTCGTATGCTGCCGAAACGCTTTTGAGTCCCTTACTCAAGAGGAAGGCTAAGGGGAAGGCTAAGGGGAAGGTTAAGGGGAAGGCTAAGGGCAACTTTGTCCCAACATACATTTCCAAAAGGCGGGGCCACCCCCATTGGATCCGCTCCTCATCCGACATGATACTGGATTTCGAGGTCCTGAATTTCGCACAATGCCCCGTTGTCCCTCAGCGGCTGGGCCATAATCCCGGCGGGAACTCCATGTTTCCGATCTTCTTCTACTCCAGGGATAAGCTCGGCATCCCTCTGAAAACTACCCTCGAAAGAGAACTGGGCGGGTTACTGCGCCGCGAAAAACCAGTCTCTTTTGGCAAGAGGCATACGATCAATCTTTGCATCCAAGTACGTGCCACCCATTGCAGGCTGCTGGATCATATGCCTTCTGATTTCTCCGAAGCTGCATGGATATGTAGATTTCAACCAACAGATACACACGACTGAGATGCCTCAGCGCAGCACAATGACGCATGAAAAGCTGCTGCGCGCCGTAGCCGGGACTGTTTCAAAGTTCTTGGAGCACCCACCAGAACAGACTCCGGAATCTAGTCCCGATAGGAGATGGCCGATAGGTCCTGGGGGTATCACAGAAGACATCATTATCATAGGTTTGGTGCAAGTGTCGGAAGATACTTGGCAAACTATCTTGCGTGTTCCAAGTCCTTTACCTCCTAATGCCTAAGGGAAACTTGTTACAGGTTCGCCATATCGCATCACCTACTGAATCACCTACGTATCACGGATTGCTTGTACTGACAAGTCCGGTTATCTTGATGTACGTACAAAGATCGACTATCATCCTCGTCCCGTCTGTTTTCGGAGGCTAGCTCATCATGTGTATACTGCTGTACTCTAGTATGGTCCTCAGTTGTGCGATGATAGATCTGCGTACGTAGAGCATACTATATGCGCCGACATCGTCATAGGTGAGGTTTGTTTCCTGCGACTATACAATCCATGCCAAGTGTTTCTCGGTAGTATCACAGATATTCTATTCAATGAACTTCTACGTCCTAACCTATTGAGTGCACTGCCCGCTGGAATATAGATGAAACACAAAACCCGGCAACCCGCTACTCTAAGTGAAAGCCAAGCTGTAGGCACCTAAAGCCATTCCACCGTCTGCGGCACGTCAATAATCAGTACAGAGGCGAGGCATAGGAACATACCGCTGGTGGTTTTGATGAGATGTCGTAGGTCACGCGGTTGATGCCCTGGACCTCGTTCGTGATGCGGGACGATATACGCCTCAGCACATCCGCAGGGAACACGAACCTAAAGACCATTCATAAGCGAGCCGCGCAGAACCACAAGAAACAGCGCGTACCAATCCGCCGTCATAAAGTCCTCAGACTGCACCGCGCGCAGCGCGATAACCTGCTCGTACGTCCGCTTGTCGCCCATAACGCCGACGGCGCGCACGGGCAGGAGCACGGCGAACGCCTGGCTGATCTGGTTGTAGAGCCCCGCGGCGCGGATCTCGTCGATGTAGATGCTGTCCGCCTGCTGCAAGATCTGGACCTGTGCGCGCGTGACGGCGCCGAGGATGCGGATCGCGAGGCCCGGGCCCGGGAAGGGGTGGCGCTGCACGAGCGGCGCGGGGATGGCGAGCAGGCGGCCGAGTGCCCTCACTTCATCTGTGGCCGACGTCAGATATCGCGTGCAAGGAGAGCGGGTGGCGGTGCAAAGGTACCTTTGAACAGCTCGCGCAGCGGCTCGATGAGCTTCAGCTTCATGTCCTTCAGCAGCCCGCCGACGTTGTGGTGCGTCTTGATCGTCGCGCTCGGGCCCTTGAAGCTGATGCTCTCGATGACGTCCGGGTAGAGCGTGCCCTGCAGCAGCCACTCGACGCGGCCCTTCGCCGCCGCGCCCTGCTTCTCCTCCGCCTCCGCCGCCGCCTCGATCTTCGCGGCCTCCGCCTCGAACACGTTGATGAAGGTGTTCCCAATGATCCTGCGCTTCTGCTCGGGGTCCTCGACGCCCGCAAGGCGCGAGAGGAAGAGCTCGGACGCGTCGACGACCGAGAGGTTCACGCCGAGGTCCTTGTTCAGCATCGTGTGCACCTGCGCCGCCTCGTTCAGGCGCAGCACGCCGTTGTCGACCAGGATCGCGTGGAACCTGTGCGCGGTCAGCGTGCGTTGAGTACCCAGAAGAGGGGTGCGTGCCTGTCGCCGATGGCTTCGTGCATGAGCTTTGCTGCGACGGTGCTGTCGACGCCGCCGCTGACCGCGCCGATCACGCGGCCCTTGGGCCCGCAGATCTCGCGGATGCGCGCGATCTCCTTGCCGATGAACTCTTCCTAGGGCCGCCGTCAGTCTCTCGATGTCAGCGGCGCGTAGGCACGAACCATAGTCCAGTTCGGCGTGCAGCCGCAGATGTTCAGCACGAAGCGGCCGATGACTTCCTTCCCCCGTGGCGAGTGCGTGACTTCGGGGTGGAACTGGATGCCATAGAATGGCTTTGAGTTATGCGCGACCGCGGCGAAGGGTGCAGTGCGCGTGTGGCCGATGATATGGAAGTCTGGGGGGATTTCGGAGAGCTGATCGCCGTGCGACATCCACACCTGTGATGCAAAAAAATTCGATGCCGTCCGATGGATGGGGATTACAAGAGAAGCGCACCTGGAGCTCGTCACCCAGCCCCTCGAACAGTGAATCCAATGATGCGCTTCCGTTCGCAATCTTGTTCACCTGCACGAGAGCACTGCCGTACTCGCGGTGGTCGCATTTGGCGACCTTGCCACCCAAATTCCATGCAAGCTCCTAAAAATCGGGAGTGAGGAAATGAAGATACGGGGAAAACGGGACTTAGGCGAACTTGGAGGCCATAGCAGATACCCAAGATCGGGACACCGAGATTGAAGACCTCCGGGTCAACGTGTGGCGCATCGGCATCGTACACCGAGTACGGAGATCCGGAAAGGATCACGCCTGCAGTTCGCAATGCACATGTTGAATAGCACCTCCGTAGATGAGTGTATAGCACCTACCCTTAGGCTTCCACCCTATATCCTTGATTTTTTGTGTGCATGGCATCAACTCTGCATAAACATTGAGTTCACGACATCTTCGAGTGATCAGATGGCTAGTCTACAAAAAAGGTCAGAGATTGAGCATCTGGGTGGAAGACTTGCGCCTGACTTGTGATCCGAAATCGAGAATAAGGATCGTCTCGAACTGGTGGTGTATCTCGGCCATGATGTTCGAATGGCAAGGTCGGAGTAGGTGCTGCTCAAGTCGAGGTGACTGCTGTTCTCAAAAATTACAGCGCTATCCGTTTGCCTTTTTGGGACAACTGTAAATTGACGCGACGCGACGCGCTGCGCACAGCTCAAGCAGCGCTGTGATATCATGGACACGGTCATGGGCACAAATTTGTAAGTAATCAGTTGACCAATTGCAAGTGAGCTGTCTGGCTGACTACTTTTCCGTTGGTCGGAATTGTCAATGAAGCTCACGCATTGGCTGCTGATGCATGATGGGCCGTGGTCGATGAAGGCTGGTGATATCTGAATCGGAAGCCAATTCCGCTTTTACGTAGAAGTATTTCCATAGAGACATACACCGGTCCATGTCAATGAAGCATCTTCCATGAAAAACCAAGCTGAGTTCTGATAGAACTGTTGTGGACGGGGAAGCGTCGGTTCAACTTGAAGTCGACTGGGATGCATGTGACAGTCTGTAGCCGCTCCGGAACCGGTGATCATTCGTCCCCACACTTCCCCGAGTGCTTACTCCGAAGCGAGGGGCCCCGGCTTATAATCGTTTGTGCAGAGATCGCTACATGAAGTCTAGTCTGTGTCTCGTTCACCATAGCACATAACATGGCAGTCCAGTCCAAACCTCAGCAGCTCACGCCTTTTGGATATGCACTGGCCGGTGCTCTCGGCGGCTGCTTCGCCAACGCGTAGGTCGCTTGTCCTCCTCCCCTCCACCGAAATCTAATACTATTGCAGAGTTGTGTATCCATTGGATACGTGAGTGCTCGTTCTGTTCTGCGAGAAAAGCTGTAACACGGAATTATATAGGATCAAGACACGTATACAAGCGGCGAACGTCGACGAAAATGCGGAAGAGCTGTCGGTCTACGCTCAGTTCACGAAGATACTGAAGGAAGAAGGCATCGCTGGCCTATACAGGGGCTTCGCAGCGACGATGCTCAACACATTCTCCATGCGTATGTCCTCAGACTTCACCCTCTCGCCCCACAGACCCTCCCCGCATAGTGTATCCCGCACGGCTCACACGAACACGCCTTGCTTTTCCAGAATACGCCTACTTCTTCTTCTACTCCTTCGTGCGGACCTCGTACCAGAAGCGCCTCGCCGCGCGCCGTCCCGCAGGCAGCCCCGCCGCGCCGCTCTCCGCCGTCGCCGAGCTGACCCTCGGCGCGCTCGCCGGCGCACTCGCGCAGATCTTCACGATCCCCGTCGCCGTCATCGCGACGCGCCAGCAGATCGGCTCGCCGCGCAAGGCGAAGGGCAAGGCGAAGGCCGCCGAGGGTGGCGTGGAGGAGTTCGAGGACGACACGTTCTTCGGCGTCGCGCGCGAGATCATCCGCGAGGAGGGCGTCGCGGGCCTCTGGCTCGGGCTCAAGCCGGGGCTCGTGCTCACGGTGAACCCCGCGATCACGTACGGCGCGTACGAGCGCGTGAAGAGCGTGATTCTGCTTGCGCGCGCGAGGGCGGGGCAGGGCGCGAAGCTCGGGCCGTGGCTCTCCTTCCTGATCGGCGCGCTGAGCAAGACGCTCGCGACTATCGTATGTGTCTTTTAGGGTTGTTCTCTGCGTGGTGCGAGTTTGCTGAGCGCTGGATAGGTTACGTATCCGTATATCATGGCCAAAATCCGGATACAGACGCGCACCGCGGATCTGGAGGCGGCGGCGGAGCAGCATGCGCCGCTGCCGGCCCCGAATGTATTCCATCACAAGCATGGGAAGCATGTTGGTGCTTTGGACATTCTGATCAATGTGTACAAGCACCATGGCTTCACGGGCTGGTATCAGGTATGTCCCGCCGTATGCGGAAGCTCGTCTGAGTGGCAGCTGATTCTTTTGCTGTACAGGGTATGAGTGCGCAGATTACGAAGGCTGTGATATCGCAGGCACTGCTGTTCATGTCGAAAGAGCACTTTGAGCACTGGGCTCTCGCAATCATGGTCCTGTACGCCAGGTTGCGGGCCCGGGGGGCGTCTTCATAATAACGACATTCACGATCATAACATGACATGTGTCTTTATCCAGTTTCTATGACAGCTCAAAGATTTGTCTCACTAGAGTGCTCGATGTATTCTATCATTGTCTAAGACATAGACATCAGAATCGTATCTCGGAACACACTGACCAAAGAACAACAAACACACGCTAACCTTCTAGCCGTCAGCCCACTACAGCACCAGCACCGTCACCCGCCCATACCCCGACCCCACCACGACCCGCCCGCCCGCCTCATCATAATCCAGCGCCGTCCACGTATCACTCTCCTCCGCATTCCACCACACCGCGCGCGTCGCCGCCCCCCGCCCAAGCACGAGCGCCTCCGCGCCGGCCCGCGCCTCGGGCACGTCGAGCACGGTGAGCCCGCGCGCGCCGGGCAGCCGCGGCGAGAGCAGCGCGAGCGTGCCGCCTGCGCCGAGGACGACCGTCGCGCAGCGCGTCGCGCCGCGCCGCCACGAGTGCGCGACGACCAGGCGCGGGTCTGGGGTTGGGGGGTGCGGTGGGGCGGGGAGGGCGCATTCTTGGAGGCGCACGCTGCCGGAGCGCTCGGACCATGGGTCGGCCTGCTGCTCGCGCAGGACGATGCCGATGAGGGGCGTTTTTGGATGTGCAGAGGCGTGTGCGCGCGTCTGGAGGGTAGCAGTGAAGAAGTCGTGCCAGGTGCCGTTCGTGTGCAGCAGTGCGGGCTTGCAGAGCGGGGCGCAGGCGGGGGCGGGGGCGGAGGCGCCGGGCGGGTGCAGGGGCGGGAAGGCGAAAAAGTCGAGAGTGGTGGATTGGAGGATCGCGATTTGGTGCGCGTCCTCTGCGATGACGGCTTGGACGTGCCGCCGGGACTGGTGCTGGTCAGATCTGGTTGTGACGGCAGAGTAAAAGGACGCGAGACTGACGTGCGTGGGGCGAAGCTGCAGATCTGTGCTCCATTTCGTTTTCCAGTCCATGATTGTCACTAGGCCCTCCGCGCTGCCTGCATAGCTGACGTCGCATAGGACGATATTGTTACCTTGTAGCAGGACCAGTTGCGTGTCGACAGCTACCGACGGTAGATCGATCGTGGACACTACCCTTAAAGTTGCAGCGGGCGTATCGCCCGTGGAGGGCAGCAGTGACAGGACAAATATACGCCCGCGGCTGCCACTGCGAAATGTAATTTACAACACGGCAACGATGTGAATGAGTCGGCTGGGCATACCCTTTATTGGGCTGGATGGCCACCGCCAACGTGCCATCGCTTTCAGATTCCATGTTCGCAGCGAACGCGACGATCATCGATTCTTCTGGAGACCATTCGGCCACCGTCCGAGCAGGCCCACGGCTCTCAGGACCAAGATCCCAAACCGTGACCGCCGACCAAATGCCTTGCGTGACAACGGCAAGATACCGCTCGTTCCGGCCACCTAAAAGCTTGGTATATGCCACTGGAACCGAATGGGCTGCCTGGAACGTGAATGAGTGGGAAAAGGATGTTGGAACAGGGTCCCAGATCTTGTGCAGATGTAGTGCACGCAGAGTTAAGCGCTCAAGACGTTCTTGGCTCAAGGACGGCAGATTGGGTGCAGAGTAGGGAAAGGTCAGGGTTTGGCCGATGACCTCAGCTAGGCAGGCCGCCTGCCATACTATGTGTAGCCTGGAGAGCACGTTCAGGCGCTTGCAGGTCTGTCGTACCCGCATGTGGGGATCTGTGAGTGTGCATCAGCATCGGGCACCCGGCGTACCTTCCGCGAAGAAATGATGTCGGCGGCGGGCAGAAAACAGAGAATGATGATAATAACATCGTCATTCAGCCTTTGGAGGAGATTGGCCATGGAGGCGAGATGCAGATTTGCACTGTGCAACCGACATCGATAGCTTATGAGGCAGAGGGCAGGCCGCGGCCCGCACGCTTCAGCCACTGACGCGACATCTTCTCATCTCTACCGCGACTTGTCCCATAACCTAGGACGGCAGTATTCCATGGCGACGGTGCCAACGACTCCTCGGAGACCAGCGCATGCACACACCGGGTCTGCAGTGACACCGTCTGCGGCGCGCGTGCAAAGGGAGCAAGCGGGTCAAGGGGTGCAGGCCTCGCCCCACTACCAGACGACCAGGCGGCATTCGCTCTATGGAACGGAAGATCGGGTGGTCATCGATCCAGGCTCGCGCATCTGGAAAGTGGGGTTCAGCGGGGAAGGACGGCCGCGCGATGTCTTTCACGTCGGGGGACTGTGGAGTCTTCGGCGTGCGTCCAACCTTGCGGAGCGCGAGGAGGAGGACCGGGTACTCGAGGCGAGGTTGCAGTCACATTTGAGAAGCGTGTTTCACGAGTAAGTGCGTGCTTTGGTTATTCTGCGTTCGTCCTGGTGGGGAGGCAAGAGATTAATGGCCCGTCCAGTTCGCTATTGACAGATCCGAAGTCGAGAAAGGTCATCTTGGTGGAATCACCTCTTCTTCCGACATATATCAAAGACATGGTGGCGAGGATATTATTCGGAAATCTGCAGGTACGACATCTGTAATTTCTGTCTAGCATTTATATCTGACATGTGGCCAGGTACCTTCGATCTCTTTCGCTTCCAGCCATCTGCTCGCTCTGCTTGCCGTGGGCAGGATCACCGGGCTTGTTCTCGATTGTGGAAGCCTCGAATCAATAGCACTTCCCGTACGCATCACTCGTCATACGCAGGCGGCCATCTTCTCATTGTCATCATCTAGATATTCTCCGCCAGACCATTATTCCCGCAATTACGATCAACACCATTGGCAGGCTCGCGTCTGACTGCCCACATCCGCAATCTTCTTCTTCTCTTCGGCACTTACCTCCCTCCTCCTACGTCACTTAGCGCAGCTGCAAACATCCCAGCAGCCACCCGATCGACACGGGTGCCTCAAGAAGTTCTCACAGATGCTGTCATCGAGGAGATCAAGACACGATGTTGTTTCGTCGGGGATCCTATGGACACGCCTTCAGACATGCAAGCCATGTCTCCAGGGGACGATTCCATGGATATGGATATACCGCCTTCGAGTGAAGCGCCATCCGAAGACGATTTCTCTCGGATCTCCGGTGATCTGGACAGTAACATGGAGTCGCAGCCCGCCTCGTCTGGTTTCTCGATGGTCTCCCGCTCGCAAGTCATCCCGGGCGGGTCCACGCGCAGCGAGAGCTACCTGCAGGCTCTCGCGGACATGTACACCCGGCACTCCACCGCGACCAATCTGCATCTGAAGGTCGAGCCGCCCGCGTCCCAGCAAACCGGCACCGGCCGTGGCACGCTCATCGTCCCCGGATGGATCCGCGAGCGCGGCGCCGAGGTCCTCTTCGAGGGCGGCGACGTCGACGAAAGCAGCGTCGCAGAGACGATCCTAGACGCGCTGCTCAAGGTCGGCTCCCATCCGTATACAAACCAGCCCTGACAACCTAACGTATCCAAACCAGGTCCCAGTCGATCTCCGCAAGACGCTGGTCTCGTCCATCCTGATCACAGGCGGCACCGCGATGCTCCCCGGCTTCATCCCACGCCTGCACTCGGAGCTCCTGCGCGCGATCGCGTCCTCCCCCTCGAGCGCGCCGCGCCCGCCCATGCGCGGCAACAGGCCGCACCCCCCGCTGTACGACCGCTATGCCGTCCTGCGCCCGTTGGTCCCGCACCTCGCGATCCTCAACAACCCCGCGCCACCCACGCCGACGAACGCGAAGGGGAGCGCCAACTCGGGGAAAGCGCCCGCGTTCACGCCTGCTGCGCTCGCGTGGGTCGGCGGCTCGCTCGCTGGGTACGTAGATAGATCTACCTGCGTGTTTGCGCACGGGAAGCTGACTTTGTTTGACAGATCGCTCAAGACCGGCGGTGTTGAGGTCGCGCGCGAGCGGTGGGACGAGGCGAATGCGCCGCCGGGGCCAGAGGTGGGCGCGAATGTCTCGCTGGAGGCCGTAGGGCCTGTGCGGAGCGTTATCCCGGACTGGACGCGGACGCCGCTGCCGGCGGGGGCGCCGCCTGCGAATCCGCCGCCTGTGGTGGCGCCGGAGGCAGCTCCACGGACTGCTGTCGGTGCTTGATTCTGTCGGCGTGTTGTTGTCCTGCTCTTACTTTGTGTGTCTTTTCTTTCACCAATCGTATACATAGCTGTCTGTACATACATAATCACTTTCTCTCCCTTGGGAATCTTCATTCACCGACAAATCCCAATGCAGACTGCGATACAGGCGTGGTATAATACCCACTACATAATACCAGTCCTTTTGAGGAATTCACGTACACAGAACGAAAGCGAAAGAAGTCGCAAGCACCTAAGCGTACAACAGAAACAGTAATCATGTACAGGAAGATCGAAAGCTGCGCCGCCAGTGTCATCGGCGACGCTAAATAGATTTAATCACGAAAAGGAGAGGAGGTAGCGCTGTCCCAGGGAATTCAAATGCGACGAGACAAAAGAAAGAAGAAAAGATCGTGGTATGCACCATCAACCATCAACTCACTCCGGCGTAACGCGCAACACGACCTTCGACCCCGCCCGCGCCACCGCGCCCTCCCACTCCTCCTCGCTCCCAACCGCGCCCTCCGCATCCGCGAGCGCAAACCCAGCAAGCGGCAGCCCCTCGAGCGCGAAGCGCTCCGCGACGCGCGCGCGCAGGTCCGCGAGCGGCGCGCCGCGCGGGACGCGGAACACGACGATCGCGGCGCCGAGCGCGGCTTTGATCACGAGGTCCGCGCTGTCGACCGCGGGCGTGGACGGGAGCTGGAACTGGCTGGCGCGGAGGCCGAGCGTCGCGTGGGAGAGGTGGAGCGAGAGCGCGTGTGGAGACGGAGAGGGCGAGTCGGGCGGGGAGGGGAGGTCGGCGTCGGTGTCGGTGTCGGCGGGGCCGAAGGAGAGGTGGTCGCCGTGTTTGTGTGGGGGGTCCGACTCGACGGCGGAGACGGGCTGGTCGTCGAGATCGGCGATCTCGGTCTCTGTGCGGTCGACTGGGATGACGGTGGTACATTAGGGATCTGACTGAATTCGAGCTGCAGGCTGTATACGCACTGTAGAAATCGACGTCCATGAACTCGTCGTCGAACTCGGGCCAGGGGTCTTCCTCAGGCACGGATGCGGGCTGGCGCGCGCGCCGTGAGCCCGCGGAGAACGAGCGGCGCAGCGCAGTGCCTGCGGACGGGCTAGGCGGTGGCTGGGGTGACAGCGGGCGACGCGGGAGCGGCTTGCCCTTGACGATGTCGTCGAGCACGTACAGCGAGTCCGGGCGCGCGGCGTCGAAGCGCAGGAACCACTCCTCGCCCTGCGCGGTCTGCGGCGTGAAGGGGAGGTCAAACTCGGCCGATGCGGCGCTGGAATCTGAGGGAGTTGGGGAGGCGCGTGAGTGTGTGCTGGAAGTTGGGCGCGGGGATGACCGACCGGAGCCTATGTGGAAGGAGAACGTGGAGAGCGCGATGGACGACGGGCGGTCCGATACAAGGCTTGGCGCGACGGGCGACTGACGACTGGTGATATCTCTGTCCGGGGTGGGCACGCTTTCGGGGATCGACACGGAGAGGCGCTGCATGTGGCGCGCGAGCATGTCGGGGTCGTCTGCAGATACCCTGTGTCTCGTCCCTAGCGTGCTGGGCGGAGTGCCGCGAAGAGGGTTTGCCGCGTCCGACGCGGAGTGGGAGCGCCTTCTCCCTGCAGTTGGCGGAGGGCGCAGCCTGTCCTGCGTGGCAGACCGCTCGTGGGGTGAGCCTAGTTCGTGGTCTTCGGGTAACGCCTCCAGGCCACGAGCTGGTCGAACAGGTCTAGGTGAGAGGATGTTAGGTTTCCCAGATGAGACACCTTCTCGCGTGGAGCTGGACAAGAAGAGTGGGAAGTCCTCTTCCATGTCAAATGCAGATCTATCCTTGGGGGATTGGGGTTTTGCATGCTTCGTTGGGCGAGTTAACTTCTGTTGTGACGAGGCGCCGGGCGACCTCGACCCTGGAAGAGAAGTGCTTGATGCGGGATGTAGATGTTTGTCGCCAACGTTTGCGGAGGAACCGTTACCAGGGAACCCTGTGGAACGAGAAGATGCAGTTGATGGCGGTGATCTCGCGCCTACGGAGGCAACCTCTCCCTCGGAGAAGTTTGAAGCCGTCTCGCTACCGTCTCCTGCAGTTTGCGAGCCACTCGAGATGGAATGACGATTCGTCGGTGATACGGGAGAGGGAGGAATGGAGCGAGGAACATCAGAATAAGAAGAGAGGGATGCAGTCGAGGACGAGAAGTACGTTGAGATATGGCTCGTCGAAATGGCGTTGATTTTGCCCTTGGTCTTTCGTGCGATGTCCTGATCTCGTCTCCAGTGACCGAAGAAGTCGCGCACGACCCGATCATCCCTAAGCTCTCTGATCAGAACAGGGACGTCCGGCCGGAAAAGAGAGTAAATGAGGTTAGAGAACTCTCTGTGCCGCTGTCCGATAGTCGCCTGGCTGGGACGGAACAGCGTGCCCTTCTTAGTGAGCCGCGGCAGATGCTCGTGGACATCCTTTGCGATGGATTTCGGATCAGGGCCTGGAGGAAGGGATTCGAAGGAGGCGGCGCAGTCATGGATGTACATTCCGTTCTTCTTCACTCCCTTTCCTGCGCTAAGTCGTTTCCGTTTCTCACTGGACTTGATCCCATACTCTTGTTCAAGTATGTCTTGGAACCAAAGGCAATCTTCCCAACGCCGCCAAATGACGTAGTCGGTCAACATCATGCTTGATCTGATAGATGCAGCAGAGGAAGTGATGGGGCATATTCGCATTCCATAGCAGTATGCGTTACCTGCGTGGGAAACTTGGCGTAAGACCCGCAGCTGGGTTCATTAGGATGTATGATACACTGCTCACCTATCTTTGCGGGTTCGAGCACTTCGACGTCAAAGGCCGATGGAGCTGAGCGATAAACAGCTCGTTTATAGTACTAGTAACAACCATTCAATCCATTGAACGCATTGAAAACGAGCTCCACTTACATCGCCGGGGGGTGGTCCGGGCTCGTGGATGCCAGGGGTGAACACCTATTGAGTATGCATTGAACACCCGATCCAGGGTCGCAGAGAAAAGGATCTTACCGGAAAGCCGTCCGTCATAGACATCTTGCGGAATAAATGCGTTTATCACCGTATGTATCAAAGGACGGATACTTCTGTCCCGGCGTGGTAGCAAGCTGATAAGTAAACTGCTTTTGAACTATCCCTTGACGAAGGCCCAAGCTCACCAAAAATCGGTGCAACGCCTCGAGACGGGCGGTCTCCGTAGTTGGCAGTGCTTCTACAGCAAAGAAAGACATCAGCTGAATATTGACATCACTCCAAAGAATGGTACGAGCCCATTGTACGTACGATGGATCGTAGGCCCACTAGAGAATAGGAATTCGAACCTGGGCAGTGCTAGGGAGTACGAGCACTGATCACCCTGAAGGAACGTGGTGGGGTGAGGCAAGGATGGAGGGGAGGAAAGACAATTGAGCATGTGAAAGACAGGCCATGAGTCTCTTATTGTTTTCGCAATTGTTGTCCAATGTCCGGAGCTGATACAGCAGATGTCCAGAAGCTCGGCGCAACGGTGCCCGATTTACGTTATCTAGATCTGGGCTTGTTGATTACAAAGCAATGGCGCCTTTCCCAACGCTCGTCCACGACGGCTCCGATTTCGAGCTCGAGCATGCTGGAGTAGCTACACCAGAGTCCAGCTCACAGTTTCAACTCTGTGTGATGGAATGGGCTGGGCCGGACTGGCTCAGTGGAAAAGAATCTATTACTGCCGGTAAGCGTCCATACATGGTCACGATAACCGGGTCCGGGTCTATCACTGTCAAGTCCTCGCGCTCCGCGCCCATTCTACATGCGCAACCTTGGCCCGGCCGCTGTTGCTTGCCCTTTCGTGGAAATAATGCTCTCATACAATCTTGAAGCAAGGCAAAATGGCGACGACTCGTTGGTCTCAATCCTGAAGGCTCGCATCATTCTGATCCATCTAGCTCAACGACAGCATCACCGCTGATGGAGATCTAGAGAGTATGCTCGAGCCTACAGTGGTCGATTACGACTCTGTAGACGAGTGATATCTGGATTATGACGCAGTTTCTTGATCCGCCGTCCCCACAAGCTGTTGTGCCTTAGACGACACTGCAACGGATGCTCCGCTGCTGATAAGCTTGATCCGGGAACTCTACTCAAATGGTCGTCGCGAGAGACTTGTCTTCTCGTATGTATACGGTCCCATCTGGCCCTATATGATGGTGAGTGCATCAGTGATCCTGCAGTTCTCCTTGAATTATGATGGGGTGAGTGTAATGGTCTCAAATGGCCTGAGATGGGTCTTGCGTCGTTGGACTTGCAGCTGGCGGCATCAGTCAACTTATACTTCGATATTGTGCGATTTATTGGCAGCATCGATGATATTGATCAACTCGGCGACGTGATCCTGAAGTGAACAATAGAATGGACGTCAACTTCCAGGGAAACCGTTGCTCTAAGACAAGTCGTTCGTACATAAACTCGCAGGTAACGACGTCAGTTGACTGATGCTCCAGTAATCTGAAATTTATTAGCAGCATCGATGATATGGGTCAACGTTGAAAGCATGGTTTCGGAGGGATAAGCAGTGACCTCCAAAGAAACCTTTGCCCGAAGTAACCGTCCCAGTTCTCTCACTGTGAGCATGGTCTGATAAGCTTAGGCCTCAAGGCTTGCACTTTCCGAGTTAGTGTCTTTTGTCCTTTGTTATGCATGCTTTCTCAGGCTCAATCTTGACTACTTCCAGGAGAATAGGCCAATTCGCCATTCACACGGGGGTATAGCAGGGCACTCATTTACGCCCTGGGACGGAAAGGCCTACCTGCTCTGCGCACAATCACTGCTCATGCTGGCAGAATGGCTCTTCTCAACGCCTGCCGGCTCCACAGTTTTATCCCGAAGTTGTCAGCCTCTGTGGCACATGTGCGTAGGAGCAGGGAAGTCGACGCCGCCACGCGGAAGTACGGCATACCGAGCGCCACCATCTGCACTGCGAACTTTGTTACTTATGTCCTCGTTTTCAGTCTCCAGCACTCTCATAGGCTTCATGACGGGTCACCCCTTTCCGCCTTGCGAGGCCGGGGAGATAGAATCCAAACTCTTTGCGAGTCCCTCGAGGCGATGGTCCGACTCGCGTGTGGATGGAAGGACGGGATCGACAGCGTTTATCACTCCCCGGCACAACACCGAATCTCAGCACGACTTCACCACCTCGGGCGCACAGACACCGAGCCAATCGCCGCCTGCAGATGTGCGCGTGCTGTGCGATGAGATCGGGTCCGCGGTCACTTGAAATGGAGCACGACGCACTGGGACAAGATCTCACATGCGTGCGCTGTACCTGCGGTTCGCGAAGACGAAGTCAGAAGGCGGGAAGCGGGAAGCAGCCGGCAGAGTGCGGGCGATAGACGCGGTGAGCAAAGGTTCCGGGCGCTGAGATATGCAGGAAGCGCGGCTTTCTCGAGGAAGGAAGGACGGAGACGCTGGTATTGGACGGGAACCGCAGGGTGTTCAGGCGTCTCACGGAGGTGAATTCGCTTTGTACAATTCGATGCTCAAGATACTGACAACATGTACATCTACAGATACAGTGTGGAGCGACGGAAACATGGTGAGTGAAAGATATGACGAATTCGTTCGTGGTTACAACCGAGCAATCGCTTCGGTGGGTGTCAGCGTACGCACTCCGGCCGCCAGACTCGACACGCACCTTCACGCGTCCCCGATGGTCCGTCTCCCCTGCACGGTACTCAGCCGCCCGCGCTGCAACCTCTGCAGCCCCATCTGGATGCTCATAAGATGGACCTCAAGCGGGACACTCTCCACGAGCGCCGGCGCCGCAACGCGCTCCCGCATATCCTCAATATCCGCCTTCATATCCTGCAGCACCACCAACGCCCTCGAGACCTGCTCCAGCGCAGTCCTGCGATACGCATCCACGCCCGCGAGCAGCTCAAAGTGGCGGTCGAACTGGCGCAGCGCCCTGCGGTTCCCGCCGAGCTCCGTCCACAGCGCCGCGAGCACGCCGTCCCGCGCGGCGCGCTGGCCCTTGTGCTCGAGGGTGGCGACCTTGTGGATCGCCCAGAGCTGCCGGTCGAGTGCGGTGAGGGAGAGCCGCGCGGAGGCGGCGGCGCGGAGGAGGCGCTGCATGTTGGCGGAGAGCGTGTCTGCGACCTGGGTGAAGCCCTCGCTTACTGCCTTGTTCGTAGTAGCCTGCACGTCGTAGAACGGCCGGAAGATAGCCGGGAGCGCGGCGGACTGGGCGTGCGCGGCTTCGAGTCTATACTGGATAAACTCAGTCTGCGCAGAAACCCTTACAACACGGCGGACGTTAGCAAACCCGAAGCACGTCATCGGAGGGCGAAACTCACTCGTCGAACGCGCGGTTGACGGCTGCGCCGAACCGGCTCAGCTGCGCGCCGACGTGCTGCGTGTCGTCCGCGAAGCGGAGGAGCATGTTGGCGAGTTTTTCGTTGCTCTGGAGCGTGCTGTAGCGCACCCGGACCGACAGGTCCTTCGTCGCGATCCGCGCGTCGCTCAGGTCGAGCGCGAGCGCCGTGCCGTTGGCGGCGTCGTCGACGAGCAGCAGCAGGCCGCGGCCCTGCACATCCAAGAGGCGCTGGAAGTGCGAAATCCTGGGCGGGCCCACAAGGCCGATGGGCGCGGGCGCGGGCATGGCCGACATATGGGCAAACACGACGAGCGTGAGGAGGAGCAGGATGGCCACGGGCGTCTTCGCGAGGCGGAGCATCGCGCTCAGGACGTCGTCGACGTAGGCACATGCGCGGGCTACATCGTCGGACAAGAGCTGGATGATTGCCTCCTTCGCAATCTGCGCGCGGTTGGTGGGGTTTTCAGCTTGAGGGGCCGGGTGCTCGACTCGGGAAGCGCCTGCAGCTACGGACGGAGTGGCGGGAGACGGCGGCTGGTCAGAGCCAAAGGCCACGAGGGGAGGTGGCGTCTGCACACGACGCTGGCGAGGCACTCCCGGGGATGGGTTCCGGGGGAACGCACCCACCGACGGCCCTGCAGACGGTGGGGCGCTGTGGTAGTGGCGATATCCGCTCTGGATGCTCTGCTCATCGTCAAACTCGTCCCATGCATCGTCGGAAGTGCTGTCGTGCGGGAGAGAGTGGCTCATGGGGTCCGGCATGATGAATGGCTGGCTAGTCATGGACGAGGTGAGGGTGACGGGAGGTGGGAGGTGGAGGTGGTTAGTGCATGAGTTGTCGTTGCGCTGACCTTTAGTACCGAGCGGTATGTTCTGTCAAAGGGATGGGTGAAAGGGAAGCAGAACAAAGGATCCTTTGCGCGCGATATATCACAGATCTTGGAGATGCCAAAGACTCGCGATCGGACATGAGGTCAGTGCCATATCTTAGCCTGCCTCGAGGTAGGAAATCTGTCCCTGCAAAACGTCAGTGGACTGAGATTTCCTGCACTCACTTATGAAGTCAGCAGTACTAAGCATTCCTATGCTGAAAGCTTGAAATCCATGCATTGGAGGTGCACGGTCTGGTGACGGTCAAATTCGAGCGAGCCAAGCTGAGGTATCAAATAATGTACAACCGACCAAAGCGTCACTGGACGCGGGCCGAGTCCTCCGGTCCTTTGAGACTCGTGTAGACAACAAGATAGCATCCCTACAGATACAATGAAGAGAGAGAAAGGGATCAAGCAACAACGATGAATCCGCGCCGCGGCGCAGATCAAGAAAACAAACGTTCTACGAACCCAAAGCACGACCGCCATGCGAACGACTCACAACACGATCCGTAATCTCCCGCTCCCGCTGCTCCGCCCGCACACGCCGATCCTGCAACCTCTCCAGCCCCTTGCGTATACTCTTCATATGCACGTCCAGCGGAATGCGCTCGCCCACAAGCTGCGGCGCCGCGACGCGCTCGCGCAGGTCCTCCATGTCGCCGCTCATGCTCTGCAGCGTCTGCAGCGCGGCGACGACGTGCGCGACCGCGCGCTCGCGGTACGCGCCGATGTTCGCGAGCAGCGCGAGGTGCCCGTCGAACTTGCGCAGGTCGCGGCGGTTCCCGCCGAGCTTCGTCCACAGCTGCGCGAGCAGGTCCTCCTTCGCGTCCTTCAGCGCGGCGTCCTCGCGCGACGCGAGCTCGTACACGGCGAGCAGGCGCTGCTCGAGCTTGTCGAGGTCCGTGATGGAGACTTCGGCTTCGAGGATGAGGCGCTCCATGTTGACGGAGAGCGTGTTCATGGCGTCTTCGAATGTCCGTCGGACGACTTCTTTCGTCTGCGCGGAGTCTTCGTTTGAGAATGGCCATAGGTATCGTAGGGAGAGTGCATGCGACTTTGCATCTGCACCCTCGATGGCATGGAGGGCGTAGTCGCCGACAGCAAGGATGCTAGATAAGGTAAGCAATCAGCATGCGGATAAAGAGAAGGAAATTGAGACGTACTTATCAACGGCCCCGCCAACCCTCGCAGTGAACCGCTGCAGATCCCGCCCCGTTCTGCGCGCATCGCCCACAAAATCCGTCAACGAGTCCGCCAGCCGATCACGGCTCGTGAGATCGCTAACGCGCACGAGCATCGCGAGGTCGCTCGTCGCCATCTCCGCCTTCTTGATCTCGAGCGCGAGCCCGGGGCCGTCGACCGTCTCCTCGAGCAGCGTCTCGAGCGTCTGGCCCTGCATCTCCATCAGGCGCGGGTAGTCCGCCCACTGCGGCGTGCGCGCATCGGGCACCGGGGGGACGTAGCAGATGCGCGATATGCCGGGGATGATGCAGAGCGGGGAGAGCGTAGCGCGGATCGTGGCGGACATGCGCCCGAGCATGTATGCGAGGAGCCAGAAGAAGAGGAAGATGGCGAGGGGGCGCTTCATCAGCCATATGACCGTGCCCAGGACGTCTGCGGTGTAGCGGGACGCGTGGACCACGCCGCTGGAGAGCGCGTCCTGTAGGTCCTCCTTCCCGATGCCATTCTGTGGCTTGTCGAAGGCGGGCACGCGTCGGACGAGGCGGGAGGATGTCTGTGGTCTCCGCAGGGAGGCTGTCTGGTATGCGATGACGCCGCGCTGCTTCTTCGAGCGTCTGCGAAGCGAGCCTGTGCCTTCTGAGGTTATGGAGAAGGAGTCGGGGGATGCTGGGGCGGAAGGAGGAGCGCTCTGGTATCGAGATCGGATGTTGTGTGAATCGTCGACGTCCTCCCAGCCGTCATCGAACGGCGCCCTATCTTCGTGGTCGGACTCCGTCATGTGCGATGTCCGTGCAAACTGCGGAGTCGAGTAAGTTAGGCAGAGAAGAGAGTGGTTATGGTATGAGACAAGACACTCTGAGGATGTGAGAATATAAGGAAGAGAAGAGTATCAGTTTGGTGCTCTTTTGACAATGAACATACCGTAAACACAAGGATGCCAGCGCCTCGAAGGCGCGTCAAACACGAGGACTACGCTCCACAAACGCTCCACTTACTGTCTCGAGGCTATCCCTGTGGATTTGTGGACTTCTTGCAGCTTTCAAGAGGTCCACAGATGTAGAGCAATTGGCAGTATTTCATGGAAAGTGACAATTGGTCGAATTGACGCCATGTCAAAGTCATCGATTAGCGGGCCGCCGCAGCCGAAGTCTTTCTTTCGCATCTATACCGTAGAACGAAATTTCTGTCTGAATTCAAACGATAGACCAGTTCTAAATCACATCCTGCTGTAGAAGACCCAAGTACGAATGCGCGAATGCTAAAGTATCTATTTCTTAGGCTTTGAAAACCAGCTCTTGAGATCCATCTGTCCAGTCGTGGCCTTCGCCCCCGCGCCATTGCCATTCTTCTTCTTGACCGCCTTCGACTCTGCAGCCTCCTTGGCCGGCTTTGGTTTCCCCTCTGCTTCCGACTCCGTCTCAGCCGCTTTCTTAGCAGCAGCAGTCTTCTTGCCCTTGCCCTTCGCAGGCGCAGGCTCAGGCTCCTCTTCGTCGACAGATTCGTACGACGAATAGTCTTCGGTGACTACATAGCAGATACACGTTAGAGTTGCGCAGAGATTTGGACTGTAGACAGTACCGAAATAGCCCTTGTCGTCCATCCGCGAGCGACTCTTCACGACCCGTTTCTTCTTGAGGCCATTGCTGCCTACAGGCACCACTTTCTTCTTCGTCGCCTTCTTCGGCTTTGCCTTCGGTACTGGTTCTGGCTCTTCGACGTCTTCCATCTCCACATCTTCCTCGGCTTCCTCTTTGCGGGCTTCAGATGCAGACCGCGATACCTTAATGACATGTTCTGCAATGGCCATAAGTCAATAGCATGTTCCAACGCGACGGGATGCGAACTACGCACCATCGTCGACGTCCATCATCGCCTTAAGCTCTGCATTTCGACTGTCCGCATCAGACTCGGCAGGCGAAGCCTTCGCCTTGCCCTTCGCCTTTCGCACGGGCGGAATGTCGCTCTCCTCCTCGTCAGACGAAACGACGACCGGCTTCGTGCGGCGTGCAGGCTTTGCCGGGGGAGGTTTGGCCGGCGCGGGCTCTGGCTCGTCTTCAGAATCAGAGACCTGAATGGTAGACTTGCGCTTGAGTCCGCGCTGCGAACGTTCTTTTAGTGATTACACGCGCAGACAGGAGCGAGAGACACACTTTCGGTTCGGTCTTCTTCGTTTCTACTGCCTTCTTCTCTTTTGACGGAGGCTTGGGCTTCTCAATCTCAGTCTCTTCTTCAGAATCAGACACCTGGATTGCAGATTTGCGCTTGAGGCCGCGCTAAGAGCATTTCTTGAGCAATCCATGCATGCACAACTGACGGAGACACACCTTCGGCTCAGCCTTCTTCGTCTCCTGCGCCTTCTTCTCCTTCGCCGCTGGCTTCTCCACAGAGATACTCTCCCTCGTCTCTTCCCTCTTGACCTCCTTCGGCTTAGCCTTGCCAAAGTCAAGCTTACCCGTCGCCTTCGCTCTCGCCTTCGGCTTCTCCTCCTTACTCTCCGCCTCCTTCTTCTTCTCCTCCTTCGCCGGCTTCGGCGGCGGCTTGGCAAGCCCGGGGAGCTTGTGCTTCGAGGAGGACGCCGCGGCGCCGGCGGTGATCATGATCTTCGGGCGCTTGAGCTTGCCGAGGAGCTGCGGTTAGGAGTTAGTATTTTCGAGGCGGAAGTGAGGAGGGGTGGGAGGCGAACTTTGACGTGCGGGCCGACGATTCGGCCCACGACCAGTGCGAACTCGGGGCCTTTGTCGGCCTCTACCTTGCGCAGATCGGGCGTCGGCGTGCAGACGAGGTTCGCGTCCTAAAAACTCATCAACGGTCGTGCTACTCCAGATGTCAGGTAGCACTTACGCGTATTGGCGACGGCGAGAGGCTGTAGACGTGGACCGCGGAGATGCGGTAGAATGTGCCCTCGGTATCTGTCATCGTAGCTCAAATGAGTTCGGCGCAGTTGCGAGAGGCAGGACACGCACTCTCGAGCTCGCTCTCGCCAACCAGCATAACCGTAGTCTCCGCCACGTCGTCCCCGTGATCCTCAGCCTCGTCGATCTCCATCTCGTCGCTGCCCTGCGGCCGCGTCTCGCCGCTGATCAGATACGTCGCGAACACAGCATCGCCCTGGCCCTTCGCAGTCGCATGGAATTCGGCGAGTATGCTATAACGCCCGTGAGCATGCGCAATGGACGCAAGGGAAGACGTACGTTTTGGCGTCGTTGACATGGATCGCGAGCTCGCGGCTGAGCAGGCGGTAGGTGACCTGCGAGATTCGTTCCAACCTTAGATGGTGCGAGATGTATGAGATACTTACGATGCTTTTCTCGACGAGGAGCTTCTTGGTCAAGTAGTCGTTTATGGCCTTGGTCGACGACATGCTGGTGAGGCGGGATGCAGTTCGTGTCAGAGCGAGACGCGACGCGCCGGTGGCGCTTCGGAATATACGCGTCAAGCCACCGCCGGTCCGGCTATCCCGTACGTCTCTCTCGTCCTTCCCTCACGACTCTGACACTGGCCAAAGTTCTGCGGTATACAAGTCAGACATTACATCCACCCCCCGCACGTCGTGTGTCCTTCCGAAGACCCTGAACTTTATTCACGCAGAACAAGCGGCGAGATACCGCTTGCTTATAGTCGCTGTGTCTAGGCAACGCGTCGGATATGCGTCCAGTATCGACCTAGCACACGTACGTTGTCCTCCGCCAGTCTGACTATCATATTCTTCCCTATCCCCATCTACTTACAGCCACGCTTACCCACCGTCCCACCCGACAGAACCATAACCAATCCCACCTTTCCAAACCCTCCAGATCCAAACCCCATCCGTGCACCACCGAAATGTACACCGGGACCCACGCACTACGAGCCCTGGGATCGGCACATCGACGTGCTATGTGGATCGACGTGCTATGTGGGTCGACGTAGCGCACAAAGGCACAGTGCCTCAGGCTCTGACGTAGACTGCTGCGACAGCGTCTCGCAGCGCGCAGAGGACGCGATCGCCATGCGCCGCGGCACGGCGCTGGGCCTGCCGAGGCTGACTGTGCGACAAGTGCATCCAGTCCAGCCGCGCAGATCTCCTCCGCATGCTTGCTCTCAGAACCACGGGGCCAGGCTGAGAGAACAGCGGCACATCCACCGCTGACTCAATGCACGGAGTGCACATGGACATCGCCTACCCTTCCCCGCCGGAGATGGACGCGTAGCAGCGGGTGCGTTCCGATCCACCGTACGTCTACCTACGGGGCTGACTGATACACACGTTATTAATTATTTTGGTGAGGCCGGCATGGCGACGCACCGCGCAAAATGGCGTTACTACTAAACCCACTCGGTGGACCGTCTCTGCCGCTCCATCGCAGCGACTGCCGCAGTCCTGCTCGTGAGGTCGCGCTTCTTCGACGGTGGATCGCCCGCTGTGCCCGTCCAGGCGCTCAGGCACTTGCGATCGACGGTGCAGGCGGCGAGGCGCGATCTGGGATAATGGCCGCGGTGACGCACCGCGCAGGATGGGGCGCACGCCCGCTCGATGGAGTATATGCACTATTTCTGCCGCTCCGTAGCTGCCCGCCCGGACGATCCCTGGGTCGCCGTCGTTGCATAACCGGCCCTTTGCGCGATTCTACTTCTTCCTGCAACCGCAAATGCTGCTCGCCGCCGCGGCGCGGATGTGGATATCGCATTCCACGGACGCCGCGCGGCCTATTCCTGCTTCTCCATGACAGGATAACAATCCCTACGGCTCCACGCACGATCGCGGTCCGCGCAGAGTGGGTGGGTCGCTTCTGCCCGCCTCACCCGCCCACGATCGTTTCCCGAGCCGGACGTAGCGTGCGTACGCCTGATTCAGACGCAATGGAACGAAGACTCCGGAGCCGTAGCAAGCACACACAACCGCCGCGCTGCATCTCCAGCGATCGCGCTCTTCCATCGCCCGAGCATACCTATGGGTCCCGCAAGCACAACTGCTGCCCGCCCGCCCCTGCGCGCACCGGCTCCTCAAGGCGTCGCCCTCGACACCGCGACCCGGTCCCGATCTCATACCGCATCTCTTATCTCTCTCAGCGAAGTTATCTGGATCGCACCCCGATGCGCCGATCAGATCTCAAGACCGGAGGCATCAGCATCCCGCCCGGGCACGGTGTGCGCAGCGATCGGGTTCCCACATCTCCGGGATGGGGGATCCAGCCGTCCGCGGCGCAGCGCGGAGGCATCCGCCCTGCGGAACGGGTTGAGGTAGGAGCGGGGGTCCCTTCTGCGCTGCGCGCCGAGCGTCGCGTCCGCTTTTTTCGGCGGGCCGGCGTCCTGGAGCGCGCCGCGACGTGGTGTCCGTCGAGCGGGACGGGCGGTCCATGCTAGTACGTGGGTGCGGACACCCAGAGAAATAATATTCGGATACGTTCGTTTGAGGGCGGCGGGGGTGGGCGGCAGTCCATGCATAGGTGTGGGTACCTGCGAGAATATTTGCTCATTGGATCTCACCATTGCTTGCCGCGATGGACGCGTGGCAGTCGACAACTTGGGGCCACGTCGCTACGAGTTACGAGAGCTACAACAATACCGCACGTTCTCCGAAGGGCCCGTAAGTTACAAGCACACCTGCCAGTCGTCGAAAATAGGCCGTAACGGCGAAGAGACAAATCCCCGACCTTGACCGGTCGATGATACCGTTGTCGTGGCGCGAGGCTACGAGCGATCGGGCACGGATGCACGTCCGCATCGCAGTTGTGATAGACTGGTAGTGTTGCCTAGTGCTGCTGTAGTGTACGCAACCGCCCCAGGCTGGAAGGGGAAGCGTCCTTACAGGAATCGGCGGCCGCGTTCTAGCCGTTTCTAGCGGATTGCGCTGTGGTGCGCACCACGACCATGC
This sequence comes from Hericium erinaceus, assembly GCA_006506795.2. Taxonomy (NCBI): domain Eukaryota; kingdom Fungi; phylum Basidiomycota; class Agaricomycetes; order Russulales; family Hericiaceae; genus Hericium; species Hericium erinaceus. Next base: position 3,144,575 of record CM021165.1, on the reverse strand, counting down.
GTGCAGTACATGCACATCCGACATTGGATATTTCTCTGCTGACAGGCACCCGCCCGACGGGGGTAAACCGATGACGCGCTCGCGCACCGATGGATTGTGAATGCGAATCGGTGTGATCAGAACCGCACGAGTTTGATGTGCGCAGGGGAGCCGGAGCGAGGATGCCATAACGGACGCGCACGCGACGAGATTGGCGTGCGTGCGGGATCACGCCCGCGCGTGGCTGAAGCTTACGGAGGCGGCCCGATTCGACGGCGCCTGTGGTGACAGGGTGCCGGCGCTCGCCAGGGCCGGGCGCATGTGTCGCTATGCTGGTATGGAAAGGGCGCGCTTGCATCGGAGGGTGGGAGGATCGGGAGCAGTTGGAGATATGGACGTGGGAGGAGGACGGGGACACTTGGTTGGGGAGTGCAGAGAGGAGAAGCCGAGGCAGCGCCGTGCTTGTGGGGGCATGGGTGACGGCGAGATCTGTGATCCATATCGAGGCTAGATTTCCGGGTCCCGATTGGCTAGATTTCATTGGATCTGGCGCTTCTCCTCAAAAACGCCGATCGGGCAGGGACAGCATATTACATCGTCCCCGCGCAACATGGACTTGCCCAAGCCCGCCCTCTGTCCTGTCTGCACGGTCGTGAGCGGCACGTCGGGATCGCGTATGTGAGTTAGCGGTGGAATTGAACGGGCGCGGCGACGTGCATCGGGGTGAACTGAATGGGAGTCGCAAGGGGCGGGGCGGTGGATCTCGATAGGAGGGAGATCAGTTCTTGTGAGATTTGAGACTCCGCTGAAGACCAGATCCCTCGTCACTTGCCAGTCCTCCTCTCCTCTGTCCACCACAACCGCCCTCACCTCCCACCCCCGACTGTCCCGCCTCTTCGTCCCAACATTTGTTCGTCCGGCACCTCCATTGTCACGCCAATACACCGGTATGCATCTTTGTTGTGGCACATTGTTCGTTGTATTGACCTATTGACCATGCCGTGCCAGATTTCGCCTTGAAGATCCGCAACCATCGGGAGATACATATCACCAGATATACTATCCCTCCTCCCTTTGATCTATCTCCTTTCTTCCTGAGATCCAACATCCCGCCACTATGGCTTCCGCCCACCACCCTCCCACCCAGCCCCATCCCTACGCCCTCCCTCCCCCGCCCTCCATGCAAAGCGACTTCCGCCTCCCTTCCCTCAAAGACTTGAATTTCCAGTACCGCCCGCCCCCGTCACAGGACACCCCACAACAAAATGGCGCGCCCTCTGGCCCCGCCCAGCCTGAACACCCCGGCCCGAACCCCAACCATGCCTCTCGCCATGAATGGAGTCGCCCGAACCCTCCTCCTGCCCCATCGCATATGCACCCTTCCCAGCACTCTCCCCCCGCCGCCCATGAGCACCCCGCCCGCCACGACCCGCCGTCCTATGGCCAGCCTGGCGGAATGCCGCTTCACCCGTCCTCGGGCTCGACCCTCTTGGGCCCTGCTACCGTCGGCCCGCCGCGCGACGAGGCGCCCCCGCACTCGCTCAAGCGTCCACGCTCCCCACCTGCCGTGGGCGTCTCCCCCAGGACGCCCTCCACTCACGTAAGTCCGCTGGCGTGCGTTTCTATTACTCCCTCCCGCAACGCGCTAACCACGCCCGAATTATACGTCATATTCACGTTCCCCAGAATGCGTATCCACAGCATTCCCCATATGCCTCCCAGCCGCCGCCCGCCTACCCCGTGCAGGCTCCACCCCCTGCCCATGAGCAGGTGCAACACCAGCACCAGCACCAGCACCAACATCATCCTAGCTCTTTCGCACCCCCTCCTCCGGGCTATCAGGGCTATAACCCGTACATGGCGCAGAGGTCTGCGCCCGCTCCCCCGCCGAGCCATGCGCACCAGCAGCAGCAGACTATGCCGCACGGCAACCCGTATCCAACTGCGCCGCCCCCGCCCGTGGATCACTGGCAGCAGCAGCAACAGCAACAGCAACAACATCAGCCGCAGCATCAGCCCCCATCCCAGCCGCCACAGCATGCGTTACCCCCACCACAGCATGCACAGGCCCCCGCTGTCTACGGCAAACCACCGCCGCTCATCCCTGCGACCGACCCGCGCGGCTTTGCTGCCCCGAATGATGCAGAAAAGGCGGGCCAGCGCCAGCTCGCGATCGACGAGGTGTGTGCACGCACGTGTCTGCCTGCCTCGCGTCAACCTAACAGCTCCATCATCAGATCATGAAGCATTGCTCCGTCCTCTATAGTTTTGCAAGCCGCTACGGTATGTCTGCCTCGCATTCGAAATGGCATTAATACTGATGCGACCGCAGCGCAATTGCAGGCGAGCCTGCCGCATGTGCAGCCGGCGGCGGCAGAGCTCCTCGAGATGGGCCACCGTGCGAGCCAAGTCGTGCGTCTGCTCGAGGACTTACGTCGCCTTGCAGGGCCGGAGGCCGCGGAGTTGGCAAAGGATATCAGCATGGGTGCGCCCGCGCCCGCACCCGCGGTCGAAGACCACCGTGCGCCGAAGCGCCCGTGGGAGGATATCTCGAGCGACGGCGCCGCGGATGCAGCCGCTGCTGCTGAGGTGAGCCGCTGTTTCTTGTACTAGTCTGGCAGGATAGTTGCTGACGGTGCGTGCAGAGCCAGTCAACGGCGGAGGCAGACATGGCACTCATCCGCACGAAGCGCGCGACGACGACGGGGCAGAACGGGGGCCCCGGGCAGCCGAAGAGCAAGTACCGCAAGCGCAGCCGCGCGACGCCGCCAGGCAAGTGCCACTCGTGCAACATCCGCGAGACGCCCGAATGGCGGCGCGGCCCCGACGGCGCGCGCACGCTCTGCAACGCGTGCGGCTTGCGTGCGTGCTTCTCCCTCCCTCTCCTTTTGGCTGGCGCATACTGACCGGCGGGCACAGACTACGCCAAGCTGATGCGCAAGCGCGACAAGGCGAGCGACGCGAAGGCCATCGACCTCGACACGCTCCGCGCGTCCACGCGCGCTGCGGAGCAGCAGCAGCAGCAGCAGCAGGCCGCGCAGGGCAGCAGCACGGACGCGCAGCCGATGCCGCAGGGCATGATGCCGCCGCCGCCGCCGCCGCCCGTGCAGGCGGGGCCCGGGATGGGCTCGCCCGTGCCGTCGTGGAGCCACGCGGCGGTCGCGGCGCCCCCGCCGCGCGGGTACGCGCACGCGCAGGACCCGGGCTTTATGCGGCACGGGCAGCCGCGTGCGTCGCCGCATTGACGTCCGCCGCATCTCTAGTTAGTCAAACGGAAAGTTCGCATTTTTTCGCTTTCGAGCAGTCTCGGTTTAATTGTTAGTGGTGTCGTGTCCGTCTGAATGGATGGTGAGAGGAGTCGTACGCACGCGTAATCCGTAATGTCTTTGTGTGGTCGTTCGTTGGGGTTCGTTTATTGCTGGTGGTACTGTACTTTGATTGTAGTGGAATTATTATAATTGGGCGTTGCCCGCTTTCTTTGTTCGGTGCGCGGAAACTGGCCGGTTTTGCTGGAGACGTTCTGCTCTAGCATCAATTTTAGATACTCTACGTCCGGTCCATTCGACGTCTGTAGCCCACTTTGGCCGGCGCGTGATGACGGCGGGAGCCCATTTCACGACGGCGGGAGGGCATCGCCATCAGAGCATGACGAGGGGCCGGGCGCGAGATTGGCGTCCCCGCGCGGCGAGATTGGGTGGCGGGAGATGAGATCGATGCGATGGCGTGGCGTGGCGCGGTGATGCGAGGCGCCGATCGCGGGGGTCGGGATCGGGCCCGCGTGCGGATCGGCGATGCGCGATCTGGCGTGGGGGCTGCAAGTGCACGAGTCATGGCGTCGGGTGCGAAATCGGGTGGTCGAGTTCTGTGCGGTCGCGCGTATGGCGGGCCCGAGCGCTATTGCTAGTGCTGGTGCTGGGTGTGCGCCCGTGAGGCCAATGCGCTGATGCGTGAGCCGCGTTGGACGCCGAGCGCTATTGCTATATGCTGGATATGCACCCGTGCGCGCGGGGCGTGCTGATGCGTGCGTTCTTTGTTCCCTGGCACGAGTCGAAGGATATAGCTCCTTGGCCGTCCTTGGCATGGGCCGAAACGCCACTCTACCGTCCAGGTCCGTGCGCGCTCGAGCTCATTATTGCTGATCGATCGAGTGTTAGTACAAATTACAGGCCATTTGCGGGAAGGCCAGGGGAGGTTGCGTGCCGCGTGGTGATGCTCTGGCGCCGTCGGACCCACATCCCGCGCCGAGGGCGAGTATGCATGCTTGCGCACATTCATGATCTCGAGGTGAGTGACGATTGGGAATTCAAGAATCAATGCAGACACGCCCAATCGCCATGGGCCGTGTACACCGGCGCCGTCGGCGTACATGTACAATAACTTAGCACCAGTCATAATGAAATTGAGCTAGCCCTGGCGGGACAAGACGCCGGATTTGTGGCTCGCGCGATGGAGCAACGGGCACGATACCGATCAGGGACGAGAGCTGAGGTCGAGTGATCGTGTCTTGCGTATTTCGTAGCGGTTACTGCGGCTATGGCGGAGCCGGTTGTTTTGAATCAGCTCGAAGGCAGGGCTTGATGAGGAGCCGGAAATAAGAGGCGGTGTGGTTTATGCAGGTTCATGGTCGAATGGAGTTGGATTCTGGGATTCTGGCGTGGTGGAAAGTTCTGTGGAATGTGTAAATTATGTTTAGTGCAGGGGTGATTTCACAGTTCTGCCAGAACGGATGGGGAACGGCCTTGAGGACCCTTTGTAGTATGCAGCGCTTTAGAGTAAGCGGTAGAGTTGGCGAGCAGCATTACAGAATGATTTTTGAATCGTTGCTCATCAGTTACTATACCTAGAACTGTTTTATTGTACATTCTACCGGCCTCAAGCTTCTTCATTCCTGGATATAAACATCACACGGCACCGAAGGGAGGTGGCGCACTGCATGCAGGCACCGGCCCCGCCCACTGGGCCCCACTCTAGAGATTCCCGCATGCCGTATCTCACTACCTCAATCGTTGTATCCCCGCGGGCGGGCTCCGGTCTTTGTGGTGGGTACCTCGACGCCCTGCTGGCGCCAGATCTCGATCTGGCGGTCCTTCGCGACCTTGCCACCGCGCTCGTAGTCGGCGACAGATTGAGGCCGCTCACCATGCGGCGTCGCGCGCAGCGCGTGGCGCGTCGCAGGCCAAAAGTCGAATGTCGCGGTGTGCGTAGTGACCTGCATCCCCCACACGTCAGCAACAGCACCAACACGACAAACGAACGGGCGGGCACGCACCCTGTTGTCCCAGATCGCGATCGAGTTGGGCTCCCACCGGAACCGGACCTGGATGTCATGGCTCTCGCTGATCTGCGCAAAGAGGAACGCGAGCACCGCGTCCGACTCGGCCTTGGGCACGCCGACGATGCGGCGCGTGAAGCCCGGGTTCACGTACACGCTCTTCCAGCCCGTCGCGGGGTGCACGCGCACGACGGGGTGCACGCTCTCGACCGGCTCGCGGCGCACGGGCAGCCCCGCGCCGCGCGCGCCGTCCGCCTGCGCGACGGCGCTGTGCACGGCGGTGAGGCCCTCGAGGTATTGTTGGAAGCCCGGGCTCAGCGAGGAGTAGAGCGCGTAGCCGGAGCTCCAGAGCGTGTCGCCGCCTGTCTCGGGGCCGGTGTAGATCTTGAGCGAGGTCGTGCTGGGCGGCTGGTTCTCGTAGGAGACGTCGGAGTGCCAGAGTTCGAGCTTGGAGAAGGCGGAGGGGTCCGGGCGGCGCGAAGCGTCATTGTAGACGACTGCGATTTTGGTCGTGTTAGATGTGCCGTGATGATGCGAGGTGGGGACTTGCCGTGCACTTCCTCGAGACCTGGCTGCTTGGGGACTGGGGTTGTAGCATGCTTGTGGAGCGGGCCCCAGTGCCGAGCCAAGTCCAACTGTTCATGGATATTCAACTCCTGATCGCGGAGGACTAGGCATCATGTCAGGAAAGCTTCTCCTTCTCTTCAGAAGATCATGTGCTCACATACGACGCCTCTTTCCGCAGCCAGCAGAGCGCTGACGCCCAGGTACATAAAATTTAGACGCAGGGGATATGAAGACGAGCAAAACTCACAGCTGGTCCTTCTGTGCATCTGTCAACTGGCGCAGATCAAGCCCGTAGATCTCGGTCCCAATCGCTGGCGTCAGAGTGACTACTTTGGACGCCGCCGATAACAGATCGCGCTTTGCAGGATCGGCATGCAGACCGCGGTCTTCCACGTCGATGGGCCCGAGCGGCGGCCAGGACACCTTGGGAAACGTCGGCTGGGGACGATGAGTTAGAAAACATCACAAGACGGCGGCACCTGCTGGAAAGATAGTGAACTCAAACATACCTTATATTGCGCCCATTTATAATTACTGTCGCCGTCGTCTGCGATCGCTGGTGAGTAAAATGGGTTTATTCCCACTTCCTGGGCTGCAGGCCTCTCATTGGTAGCGACGGGGGCCATGGCGATTATTGCTGGACAGACGTGGAAACGGGAAAGTCGTGGAGGATAAGACGGGTGCCGTCTGCTTACCGCTGATTGCAAGGCCATGGGACTTTATCGGGTCCAATGCACTTGCGCATAACTGCACATTCTAGCGCAAAGCGGAGCAGGTATGGCGACAGACCATCACGTGATATTACATCGTCCTTAGAAGTCGAATCGAAGGACACGGGGCGTTGACGGAGTGCCGAACTCTGTAGGCGAAGGCTCGCATGGGAAATGAGGAAAAGGGCTCAAAATTCAGTGGGGATGCAGTGCGTGGATCAGGCACAGTACGTTCGGTGGAGTCGAGACTGGCTTGGGCCAGTCTCGACAAGGATATCACATATCTCTCCATAGCCATCCGCCGATGGCGACAATCAAGGCATGGCGATATGCCGGTTAGGCATGAGCAAGAGTTGAATGCGAATGGCGTCGTCGAGGTAGTTGGAAATTCCTGATAATTCGAGGGACAGCCGTTGTCCCCATCGCATAAGTCGACGATCGCACCTTGAGCAGAGATACAGCCTTTCATTATTCGCAAGACGTCTCAAGGAGATACAGATGTATAGCCTGCAACATCATCAGTTGAACTGTTCATGTCGGACTACCTAGCTTGCCCGAAGACGACACTATTTTATCCATCACAAGGGTTCAGGACAGCATCATGTCCTCACGATAGACAGTATGTTTTTCGACCTTGTTTCGCTAAGAAAAAAAAAATTGACAGACCGGTCATCCTTCGAGAATATTGAAAGTAGATTGGTGGTGAAAGTCCTGATCCAATCCCGCTGACGAAGTCAGCGGTACTGGCCAGCCTGCTGTGTGGTAAAAATTGTGTAGACCTGCTGAATGAGCACCGTACAACTTTGTATCACTTGAGAAGATACAAGTTATCGTTGGGGCTGTCATGGTAGCAGAAAAGAGCAAGAGCAGACGTCGTAAGTTGAGCTGAGTGACGGTGGCGACCAAGCTTACTGATCGCCACAAAGAGACGATTCGACTTCCGCGCGGGGAAGTCGTCACGAGCCTCCAGTCTTCCACGACCTTTCGGCATTGAAACCACCCACCACACATCACTTTGTGGAATAGGGCACGCTCCTTCAGTCTCAAGGGCACATATATCGTATTCTCAACCGTACAGCGACTCTAATTGGTGCAATACTTCGAGCTCTATAACTTGTATCATCATGGGTATGTTTACATTGCATGTTTACGACGCGTACTCATCGAACTTCCTCTCACAGGTATTCCGAAGGTCTGTAAGCTCCTGTAGTGGGCATGAGACGTATGCTGACCATTCATGCTGTAGTTCTTCAGATACATTTCGTAAGTTTGTATGTCGTCTGGTCACTGGCGGCGCTAACGGTGTGGAACAGCGAGCGATACCCCCTGACGTCGCAGATTATTGAAGAAAACAAGATACCGGAATTCGGTATGTGACCATGGAATGTATAATTCGACAACCGTGCTAAACGTTTGGTGTTTCAGACAACTTATATCTCGATTTCAACGGCATCATCCACTCTTGTGCGTTCCGTCACCAAATGTCATCGAATTTTGATTCCCATGCTGACTGTGGTACCAGGCTCCCATCCCAATGACAACGATGCACATTTTCGACTATCAGAAGAGCAAATCTTCACCTCGATTTTCGCATACGTGGACCATCTCTTTGGGAAGATCAAGCCAAAGAAGTTGTTCTTCATGGCGGTGGATGGAGTAGCGCCGCGCGCGAAGATGAACCAGCAGCGGAGTCGTCGGTTCAGGACAGCGAAGGAGGCGCGTGAGGTCAGGGAGAAGGCTTTACGCAACGGCGAGAAGCTGCCGGACGAGAAGGCGTTCGACAGTAATTGTATCACGCCAGGTGAGTAGTACCTTTCTATGCTTGATGGGTCAGCCTTTCATCAACTGGGGCACAGGAACCCCGTTCATGGCGAAGCTCTCGGAGCAGCTGCGCTACTTCGTGAACAAGAAGATTAGTGAGGATTCGAACTGGAGGGATATTCAGGTCGTGTTGTCGGGACACGAGGTGCCTGGGGAGGGCGAGCACAAGATCATGGAGTACATTCGGAAGTCCAAGGCCCAGCCGGAGTACAACCCGAACGTGCGGCATTGCCTCTACGGCTTGGACGCAGACTTGATCATGTTGGGGCTGCTGAGCCACGACCCTCATTTTTGTCTGTTGCGAGAGGAGGTAAAGTTTGGGCCCGCGGCGAAGAAGAAGAGCAGTGGAGGGTACGTCTAAGCACTCCTCAATTGCAAGGTGTTCCTAACCGTACTTTCCAGGCTGGAGGCGATTAATTTCTACCTGTTGCATCTATCGCTGATGCGGGAGTATCTCGACCTCGAGTTCCGCGACATAGCGCGCGTGCTTCCGTTCGAATATAATCTGGAGCGAGTCATAGACGACTTCATTTTGCTGGCCGTCTTCGTAGGAAACGATTTCCTTCCGCATCTTCCAGATTTGCACATACATGAGAACGGTCTGGAGAGGCTGTTCGACGTGTACATGAAGGTCCTGCCCTCGCTAGGTGAATCCTTTCCCCCTTCATATGCACTTACCATCGAGAAGAACTAATTGCAATGCTTTCGCAGGCGGATACTTGAACGAGGGCGGATTAATCAACACGCAGAGATTGCAGGTCATTTTGGACGAGATGGCGGATTGGGAGAAGGAGGTGTTCGAGAAGGAGTACGCGGACCTGAACTGGTATAAGGGGAAGCAGTCGAAGCATCTGAAGCAGGTGGAGCAGGCGAAGAAACACGCCCAACTTGGTCAGTTGATCTCGCTATTGCGAAGCTTCCTGCACCCTTACATTCCTTCCACAGTGCTGACCGCGGAGCAACGAAGCATCTTCGACAAAGTCAAGACCTTCGTGTTGGAGCACAGAGGCCCGGCGCTGGCCAAGAGCCTGCGGGACGCGAAGCTTGCGCTGCTCAACGATTTTTCTGCGGGCGAGCGCAAGTTCATCACGGATCTCGCGGAGGACTTGCATCTGGATTTAACATGGGACGAGTACGACGACGAGGACCGGAACTTGGTGACCTTCCGGTTGCCGGGATCCTTGGAGGAGCCTTTGCCGGTCAATGGGGACGAAGTTGACGATGATGAGTGGGAGGATGAGGACGAGGAAGCGCGCGAAGCTGTGGACCGAGTGTTGGGGAAGTACGAGAAGGCGAAGGTGACGGATGAAGCAGTCGAAGGCGACTTCGACGTGCGGTATGAGAGATCGGTGCAGGAGAAGATGGATGAGTGGAAGCAGAACTATTACAAGGTACCGTCTGCTCGTTCAATCCGCAGCAAGGGAGGCAACTAACACGCATATAGGGCAAGTTGGAGATCAATTTCTACGATCCGCACCAGATCGGCGACTTGGTCTACCGATATGTGGAGGGCCTGCAATGGGTCATGCATTATTACTATAGCGGGGTTGCGTCGTGGAGCTGGTTCTACGACTATCATTATGCCCCGCGTGTCTCCGGTGAGTCGTCATCGTCTTCAAACATCAACACTTTCCTTACGAGATGCGTAGATTTGAAGGGAGTCGACAAGATGTCATTCTCATTCGACCTGGCCACACCTTTTCGACCCTTCGAGCAGCTCATGGGAGTGTTGCCGGCCGCTAGCATGGAGCACGTTCCCACAGCTTACCAGGTATGACACAACAGATATTGGTTGAAGGTTGAGCTCACCTTCTGGTTGTAGGACTTGATGTATGATCCGAATTCTCCCATCTTGGACTTCTATCCTGCGGAGTTCGAGGCGGATTTGAACGGAAAGAAACAGGATTGGGAGGCAGTCGTGAAGATTCCCTTCATCGACGAGAAGAGGCTGCTCAAGGCCATGGCTGGTATGTCGTAATTCTGTTCGTAAATGTGTTGTTTTTAACAGTTCACATCAGCGCGGGAACATCGTCTCACCAATGAGGAGAAGCGACGAAACACATTTGGAACGAGTTATCAATTCAGATATAACCCAGGAGAGCCGACAATCTACCCCTCGTCTCTACCTGGATTCTTCCCGGACCTTCCACGCTGCACATGCATCATGGAGCCATATGATTTGCCTACCCTCGACGGCCTTCACTTAGTTCAGGGCCTGTGCGACGGCGTCTTCCTCGGCGCTGAGGCTCTAGCCGGTTTCCCGTCACTCAAGACCCTGCCGCATACTGCGTCTCTAGGCCATCACGGTGTCAACGTCCATGGGTCCGAAAGCCGAAACAAGTCGATCGTCATTCACATCGAGAATCCGCACGAGAACAAGAAGGCCGAACCCTTGGCGCAGGAGCTGGTGGGCAAGAAGACCTATATCGGATGGCCGTTCCTGCAAGAAGGCAAGGTCGTTGCCATCTCCGACTCACTCTTCAAATACGAGAAGATGGCCATCGTGCAAGGCGGGCCGTTGAAGGTGGTTAGCACGCCGCATTCGCAGAACGGTCTGGGTCTGTGGAAGCAGAAGTCCGAACGCATTGAGCAGGTCTATTCAAAGAAGTGCGGCGTTGTCACTGGTAATGTCGACGTCCTTCTTCATGTGCGCCCTCTCAAAGGTCAGTTGTCTCTCGGCTTGCATGAAGTTGTCGTTTCTCATCCTTGCATCGTGTAATAGGCCTTCAACGCCTCGAGAGTGGTGCTCTAGTCAAGGATTACGACGACGCAAGGAGAGAGGTCGAACAAGCTATCCAGTTGGCCGTGCCCGAGGTCGTGTACGAAGATCCTCGATTCATGGAGAGAGAACCGCCTCCGTTGTCCGAAGAGTTCCCTGAGGGCAGTAGGGTGTTTTTCCTGGGAGAACATGCATATGGAGTAGCAGCACAGGTCTCCGCCACTTCGAAGGACTCGCTGTCCGTCGTTCTTGCCGTGAGTTAAATCTATTTTTTGAATCTACTCAATGCTCATAAACTCGTTCAGTTCTTCCCATCCGATAAGACTGAGAACGACAAGTTCAAGGCCGTAGTCCAGAATCGTCTGCCGACGACCTATTACCCGGCTTTCACGGTCGCAAACATGATTGGTATCTCGGGTCGCGCCTTGTCTCGCGTCACGTCCAGTTTCATGGCGTTGACGTCGGACAACCAGAAGGTCAATCTCGGTCTCAGTCTGAAGTTTGAAGCCAAGGCACAGAAGGTCCTTGACTATTCCCGGAAGGAAGGAAGGTACTGGGAGTTCAGCGACAAGGCTGTTGATCTCTTGCGAGAGTACAAGGTACTTGCTGGTCTCGTTTAGCTTTGAAGGCAGACACTAATGACGTCTGATAGGCGAAGTACCCAGAAGTCTTCAGATCGCTCGACAGCGATAATGACAGTTAGTATCCCGCACATGCATTAGAGGACGAAGCTGACGTTTATGTCAGGTATGGCTAAGGCGTCGAACATCTTCCACACTGACAATCCGGATGCGTCGGCGAAAGAAGTCAGGACCTGGCTAGCATCGAAGGGTGTTCGAGACTTTGAACCTGTTTCCTTGTTCTGCGATCAGCTGAAGAAGGTGCGTGTTTGCTGAGGTCTGAGAAATGTCTTGGAACGTGCTGACTGTATGCGCAAATGTTCAGTCGACTGTGGCGGAAATCGAACGGCTCGCGGACGACTTCAATGCCAACCGGTCACCCACAGCTATCAAGCGAGCTATCGTCAAAAACATTCCGCGTCGTGCTGTTCTCAAGCCAGCACACGCTGTATATCGTCTCCAAAATCAACACTTTGCTGTGAGCGATAGGGTTATCATGGTCCAGGATTCAGGAGGCGTCCCGCTCTCCGCGAAGGGTGTTGTTATCGGTTTGAACGCAAAGAACATGGATGTCGTATGGGACGTTGCATTCATGTCAGGAACGACGCTAGGGGACAGGTACGTCTCGTCGACGTATGTGCATCATTCATGTATCTGACTCTGGCTACAGATGTTCGCAGTACCGCGGATCCACGGTCGACTTCAACACTTGCCTGAACTTGACGAATCCGCAGTTCGTCACCTCCGTCAATCCGAATGCACCCCCGCAGGCCCCGCTACCGCCATTCAAGCCTAGAGCTGGTCCGTACCCCGCCATCCAACCTCCGCCGGGCCAGCACGGTGCATCTGGCTTCCGACCTGCGCCGCAGCCGTCACAGTACGTCCATCTTCTCTTCATTAACCGTACGAGCTGACATCTTCGATCTTGCAGGATCTCGCCTGTTCATATCATGGTCAATCCAAATCGTGGTCGAGGAGGCTTTATCAACGGCCGCGGAGGCCATTCTCCGCATTCAAAACCCCCGAACGGCACGGCAAATGCAGCATTAGATGCGGTCGAGCAGCCCGAGAAACCCCAAGAAAATGGTAACAATACCGTTACGAAGCATTCTACACCAGTCCGGGGCGGCCGTGGGTCATACCCTCCGCGCGGCGGCCATGCGAACCATATGCCCCCGGTACCACCACGCGGAGGCTTCATTGGGGGGTTCCGTGGCGGTCGCGGTTACGTTCCTAATTTCGATAGAGGTCGTGGAATGATGAACGGGAGAGGGCGAGGTCGGGGTCGGGGAGGTTTTGCTCCGCCTTTACCATCATAGGCTGAAGTTGCATGTAAATATGTGGCAGCGTGCCCATTTCTAACTATAATATCTTCGCCATTCTTCACATCTGTTGGTTTCGTGATGTGAAAAAGCTAAATTTGAGAGGCTGCCCGTATCCCCTGCTAGTTTTTTGCCCATTTGGTGGCAAAAAGTGGTTCAACCCGGGATCGAACCGGGAACCTTCTGTGAACTGACTTTGCAGTCGTAGTCCGTTAAGTCGTGTGAGACAGAAATCATAACCATTAGACCATTGAACCGTATAATAAAATTGTTTGTGAATATTTCACGTAAAATTCTCGATGTCCATGTAATTATCCTTAATTTTTACATGCGACCCCAATGCGACCCCCACATATTCTACATAATACACACATCTCCTGCAAGTAAGTTACGGCAATTATGGACATCCAAGAAAATATATGCACAGTGATTAATAGATCATAAATTGTTCCCAAAGTTTTGTGGCACTCTGCAAAGGCTTGGTGCTGTTCACGATGTGCTGTGCCCATGCAATCTCCTCTTGCCGGACAGATGCTAACTCTTTGAGCTGAGCCCGCACAGGATGATGCGCGATCAGGAAGAAGACGTAGTCCGTCGTGTCCTGGTCGTGCGATATTTGCAGCGTGTTCTGGCCCTCTTGCATGAGGTAGGATATATCGACGAGATTTTCGATAACCTGGATAGGCGATCAGCGCATATACGTGGGCGATACAAAATGAAGGCGGACCTTCAGTGGCTTCGAAAGCAGAAGGGAGATCTTGTCATTGACGTTTGCATAAAGGATGCCATGGGCAGGCCAAGCGGACGGATGGCAGCCTTTCAGCACCGGCTCCCATGCTTCTGGGTTTCCCATGGAGGCCCTAGTCGACGCCATCTCCTGTGCCGAATAGCAAGCCAATGATATGCACATGGTCTGCGACACATCCCTATGCAAAGAAAACACGAGAATGTCAACTCGGAACTTGCCCATTGCATATGGATCATATACATACTCAAGGCTGTTCCTCGCCTTAACCCACCGCGACAAGAGAGAGAATTCTGCCTCAGCGAGAACACATCGCAGGGAAAATGTTGACGACCCCGCTCGACCAGGGCTCCCATCGATCACGCGCATCTGCGACGTGAACATGGATCCGAGCTCATCGTAATTCTCCTCCTCGTCGGACGCCTCTTCGTCCTTGACTGGCAACCACGGATTAAAATGTCCGTTGCTTGTAGAGAAAATGGGTTGTACGGCAGCTTCAACAGGTTGGCGTATTGGCGGAGGTAGCGTCTGCAGAGATTCACTGCGATGACGTGAGGAGGTGCTCTCGTCAGTTGGACTACGGGATCGAGACCGCAGACGCTTGCGAGGGTTCGCAGCGATACCCGAAGTCCCATTAACGCTAGCACTAGGCGCAGTAGAGAACCCATTCCGGACTGGCGAAGGTGTGAATTCGAAAGTCGGTATCAGGGCATGAATCTGTTTAGCCCCAGAATGGGCCGCGGAACGACGTGCTGTCGACGGCTACAACAAGTGAACCTTGAGCATGTAAAAATCATTGATTCAAATACCGTCATACGTACCCTGGCTTCTGCACTGCTCCCGATACGAACTGCCGAAGCAGGGGGACGGGAGCTTGTCCTCGCAGCCGAAGTGTCCGCCATCCTGTCGCCTTTCACCGACGGCTCTGCACTTGCGGAAGACCCATCCACATCCATGTCCATCGATCCGTCCGCAGAAGCAACCGTTTGCAAAGGCGGAGCTTGGACACGCCCTCCCGGCGCTGGCAGTGCCGAAGCAGGCGCGGGTTTCTGCGGCCCTTTGCCCTTGTCGGTTCCCCGACTACCCAACCTCGAGGACCCGACCTCGTCGACATCCATCCGATCTCCCTCACGCGCCGGTGCACGAACGACAAACGGATCCTCCGCACCCGCCTCCGCCTTTACCGGCGTCTTCGCCTTCCCCGACCCACCAGACGGCTCACGACTGAAAATCTTCAGCTCCCTCCCCTTCTTCCTCGCGCTGCCCCCGCCAATCGCATCCCGCCGCGCCCTCATCTCGGCGCGCAGATCGCGCATGGGACTCGCTTCGGGCGTCGCACTGGCGCCAGAAGCACCCGAGGCGCCCGCTTCGGGCGGCGGCGATGGCGATTCGGACTCTATGTTCTTGGGGGACGCTGCGGGAGGAGGTCTGCGCTTGCGCGCGGGCTTCCGCGTCGGCGAGGAGAGCGCGACGGCCTTGTCCAGCTCCGCCGCGAACGTGGTAGAGTCCATCTCGGGCAGCGCCGCCGGCGGCACTTTGATCTTCAGACGTATCTTGGGCGGAGACGGCTTCTTGTCTGTCGCGGAGGTGGCTGGCGACGCGTCCTTGGACCGGGATGGAGACCGTGCGCTAGACGTGTCCATCGGTGACCTGCTCTTGGGCAAGTATCTGATCCCGGTGGATTTTCTGGCCGTTGCACGGACACGTTTTGGCGGGCTCTGCTTCTGGACTTCCTCCTCGATTTTCTGCTCTTCCTTCTCGCTTTTTTTCTCATGTGAGGAGTCTGAATCAGAGTGGGAGTCAGAGGAGGCGGGGGCGCTGGGTGGGCCCATGATGGTATGTCGTGGAGGCCGTCCACCGGTAGACTTCATAGCGAATTGCTTCCGCTTGAATGGCCTCTGGCTCGAGGTGACCCCTTTCGGCAAGGTTTCCGTCACAAGCGTCGAGCTGGGAATATCAGGCGTAGCTGAAACTTGATCATGACTTGACGTTGGGACGAATGGCGCGGTAGTCGACGTCGAAGGCCCAAAGGCGGCGTCCGTAGCTGGGATTGCAGGCGCGGTAGGCGCCGCAGCTGCCGTGGATGTCGATGCGACATCCGCATGTTGAGGAAGAGCGTCGACCTCCATTTCCGAAGGCTGGGGTGTAGTCTTCGAAGGTGAAGCAGCAGGTACTTCGGGTGCCGCCGCCGCCTGCTCTTCCTCCTCGCTTTCTTGCTCGTGCGAGGAATCCGAATCAGAGTGGAAGTCAGAGGAGGCAGGGGCGCTGGGTGGGCCCATGGTGACGTATCGCGGCCTGGGGGGCCGTCCACGGGTAGACTTCATAGCGATTGGCTTCAATTTGAACGGCCTCTTCCTCGAGGTGACCTCCTTCGGCAAGGCTTCCATCGCGGGCGCCGAGCTGGGGACATCAGGCGTGGTTGGGACTTGACTAGGACTTGACGTTGGCACGGCGGGCGCGGCAGTTGATGTTGAAGCTCCAGAGACGGCGTTCACAGCCGAAGCAGCAGGTACTTCAGGTGCTGCAGCTGTCGTGGATGTCGGTGCAACAGACGGAGGTTGAGAAGGAGAGTCGACTTCCATCCTCGGAGGCTCGGGTGTAGCCTTCGAAGCCGAAGCAGTAGATGCTTCAGGTGCTGCCGCAACTGGACTGGGAGCTTTCGATGTGGATGCGACAGGCGTAGATCCCGCGTGAAGATCAGCAACTGGCGTCGAAGACTTCAGCACAACCGTCAAAACCGTATTTTCGTCTACACTTGCTACTGCCGGACGTGCGGGACCTTCTCCTGCTGTCGACGAAACAGGAGGAGCTCGCGACGAGTCCGGGAGAGGCGAAGCCTGAAACGCATCGGACACAGGTGCCGTCTCAGATGTCAAAGGCGCGGGCGTAGTGGCTGCCGTAGAAGCCGCCCGCGCCTCCGTGAACGCGGGAGACGTCGGCGTCGACGTGCCCGCACTGCTCATCCGCTCCTTGTCCTGGAGATACGACTGCAGATCGAGCGCCATAAAGTCGAGCGGGGCGTGTGTCCTTTTCTTTTTCTTCGGGGGCGGTGCCGCGGGTGCAGTCGACGACGCGGCTGGTGCGGAGGTGCTTGGAACGGGGGGTGCGGGCATCGTCACGGACTGGGAGCGCGGGGGTAGATGTGAGGGAGTCTGAGCGGCGCTAGGTCCCGCAGCAGAGGAAGAAGCTGCTGCGGGACCTGCTGCGGAGAGGGTAGGAAGAGTCACCCGCCTGGTAGGAAGCACCGAACCGCCAGCAGTCGCGGAAACAGGAGAAGAAGCAGCGGGAGACGATGAGGAAACCAAGACATTCGAACTAGAAGACGAAATGCCGTTGCGACGGGCATTGTACAACTTATAAATATCACCAATCGTTATGAAAGAAGGCCGAGAAGACACGAACGTAGTGCTGGTGGGGGTGACCCTGGTATTGTTGGTATACATGCTGTTGATATTTGGATTCGTTGCGGGCATTGCATGGGAAATGGAGGCATGGCGCGGCAGGGCCTGCACCGGGCTTGTTACGGGACCTCTCCAGCCCCTAGGCTCCAGCGGTGTACTTGAGGTACTCCGTAGTTGCGGCTGGTTTGGCCGATGTGATTGACCTTGGACAATGGGCATAGTTGATGGAGGAGTCTCGGGTCGCGATCCAGGAGCTGGTAAAGGTTGGGCTTCAGCGACACGGGGTGCTGGTTCTGGGATGGATTGTAAATTGGCGGGTTGAACCGGAGGCGCGGGATGAGGAAATGAGGCTCTTGACAGTGAGGTCGTCGGAGTCGTTGGGGACGCGTGGTTTGAGGGGTTGTGAATCGCTTGCGTCGAGGCCGCTTTCGAGGAGAGTGGTGATGAGAGTGCAACAGGCGCTTGAATCGATGTGGCCGGCGACGGTAGCGGTATACTATGAGAAGCCACCGGCGGGACCTCTGGATCTGCAGACGAAGGCGACGTGAGCAGAGCCGGCGAAGTTGACGTTGAAGGTGCGCGGAGCCGTTGCGGAGTCGAGGACGCCGGGGAAGTAGACTTCTTCACTGGGACGGGAAGGGAAGCTGAGTCAATACCGACAGTGAGCAACAGCGCGTGCAGTCGCTCTAGAAACCATGTAAGATTTCATTTCACCATAGTCAAGATAGATGTCAGAGATATTTGTGAGCCGAGATATAGATATATGAGGGAGCTGTACAAACCCTGCAAATCTCTCTCGTTGAATGAGTGAAAGAAGTTGGCAGCAGTCCTCAGCAGCTTGACGTAGCCTTCAACACACGCGACCTTGTCTGGGGGACACCCAGCCTGACAGACCGTTCCAGCAGCAAAAGCTTGTGGTAATTCGCGTTGTAGAGTGGCGCGTGCTGTCTGATAAGGGAGGAAATGGCATCCAGTGTCATGATGTGTGAATCGTGTAGAAATGAGAAGATCTACCTCGAGGATGTCCACAATCTGATGGGAGAGAAATGAACGTATCAGTATTCACTTCTGTGAAGAACAGGGGAAATTCGTGGAGGGTGGAATGAGGAGGTGGGGGATAAGGGCCGGCGCTCTTATAGAGCACATGGCCGTATAGGATGAAAGGACAAAGAATGAAAGAAACGTGGCCACGCACCTTCGGCCTAGCCGCAGAGTAATAAGCCTTCTCTACGCTGCACCATGCTGCCAATTTCTGCGCTGCCGTTGCATACGAGGTAGAATCTAGCGTTGACAGTCTCTTGCTGAAGATCGGGAACAGCTTCTCGTTATTCGCGACCGCGCTTTTTTGCGTGCTCATCTGAGCCAAGGAAGGATATCAAGTATATCAAGCAACAAAGGGTGAGTGGGGTGATGAGGGATTAGTCGGCAAGGGCGTGTATGACGGCCATGAAGGAGTTTTATGTTCAAGAGCGGCGACTTCGTCGACGGTGTTTACTCCGCGTCCATACGGACCCACAGCTTAATCATCGTGGGAATATCTCCAAGCCGGCTTTCCCGATCCCGCTAACTCCACCCTCTCAGGACCACTAAGATGCCGTATATCATGAATCTTCATATTCGATACAATGGGTATTACGATACAATAGGGGGGTTCAAACCTTCCGAAGGTGAATCCGAAGGTCGAAGCCGAAGGTCGACTCGAAGGTCCTGTGGCGCAGCGCCACATTCGGTGACTTGTCGTGACCGATCGTTACGAGCGTGACCGTCTCGGCCTTGCGGGATTTTGCCATTGCCGCACACGATGGGAATAGGCAGCTCGTCGCTGTCCCGGACAGCGAGCTCAGTTTGTTCCACTTGTAACTTGTATCTCTTGACAAATATCATATTGTTTGAGAGCTAAGGATTTCTCCATCCATGGGAGGAGCGTTAGCACTGCTGTGCTTAGCAACTCAGCTGGTTATAAGCATGCCTGATTTTGTTATTCTTACGGCAATAAATATTTGTCCTCAGCTTGGATAGAGCCAGAACTTCGGAATAATGTAACTGGTACACACTAAAACGGATACTTGACAATGCGCTCGAGAAAACGTAACTCGTTGACGAGGCGGGCGCCCCGACGGCGGGGAGCGATGAGCGCGAGCTGGTCGACGCTGTGGCGCACGACTTGCAGACGCTTGCAGAACGATGCTCGGGCCGAGGGTGACAAGGCCGGTGACATTATGTAAAAACAGGCGCCCGTCACGCCTTCAGCCACAGGACCTTCGAGTCGACCTTCGCCTTCGACCTTCGGATTCACCTTCGGAAGGTTTGAACCCCCCTAATATAGCAGTAAACAGCGGTATATGGGCAGATCCCACACGAAGCCAAGCGTCCCCAATTTGCCCACAATTATTGCGAGTCCTCATCCTCCCCGTCGCTCATGCCCATCAGTAACATAAGTTCAAAAGTATCGTCGCTTTTTCGCACTTCTGTGCCCTGCGCCCCGACACCCTCAAGTAGCGCTTGATCGTCCTCCGGGATGATCCAACTGACGGACTCCTCGCGACGCTGGGCAATGAAGATGAACGTGTCTGCATTCTCGCCGAAGCGACGCCAACGTGCGCCGGGGCTCGCAGAGTCCGGTGCATTGGTACAGCGGCGTTCTAGAACAGGCGTGAACGTGAACCACAAGCCGAACGCGTTCCAGAATTGCGTTTCCTTCGGTAGAGAGCGAATCTTGTACGAGATGATGACGTCGGGCGGGGTACGGTGCGATGTGCAGAATGGCGCAGATGTGAGATGTAGGAGGCTGCGCAAGAGAGGAGCGAGCAATTCCGGGAAGTAGATCTAGACCAGTGAATGCGTCAGAATTGACCATTCACAGAGGCATTGTGATGCGGACGCACCAAGTCGCTGCAGAGTATATGGGACAGACGTCGTTGGCCAGCAGTTCCGTGGTCGTGCAGCAGGCCCAGCTCCTCAGCGATACTGGTCGCATGCTCCGCACAACCCCACGCAAGAGGCCTGACATCAACCAGTCTTTGCAACGAGGGGCCATGCCGCTCGAGGTTCTCCTGTAGCAGCGGACACACATCTTCGAGATCAGTCAGGATAACGCGGTCCTGCTCCCGGCCTGCAGCCGCTAACTTCCTCGCAAGCGCGATACCCACAACCCCCGTCCCAGAACCGAGCTCCAAGACAGTCAAAGGTGTACTGCGCTCAGGCACGACAAACGGCGGATCGAACTCGATATCGGGCAGGCCGTCCAGATACTGCATCAAGACATAGGCAGCTTCCCTAGACGCGAGGGGATGAATGTGGGTTGGTTATTGGATGGTGGTGGATGAGTACCAGACTCTTCCGGCGATGCCATACTTTAGGATGGCGTCCTTCTGGGCGAGCTCCCCGAAACGCGAGTCGGTCGAGGATTGTGTGATGGTTTCTGGAAAACGGGAGGGTGAGATGGAAAGGTCTTGGGGAAAATTGGGGTTCATGGTTGGTCGACGATGTTATGATACAGTCATGGGAGCGAGACGTGGGCGCAACAGAGACAGAGGAGACGATGGACCGGCGATCGGGACATTGATGGGTTTGGTCATGTTTGCAGTACGTATGTCGTCAAGTTCGAATCTTGCTGCGGGCACTTGCGAACGGGCAAGACAGGACACAATCAACCAAAGACAGACGCGGGACCAGCTAGAGGACGCCGCTATTAGAACAATGTCATAGAGGAAGAGCTTATCCACGACCATAACCGTGAGTGAAAAACCGCTGATCGCCGTTTTCCAGGAATCCAGTCGCGATGTTGTAGTCCGCATCAATGTCGTCGGCATAGCCGGGCGGCGCATGCGAGACGGGGATGATGCCTGGGGCGTTCGACGATGTGATCGTGACTCGCTGAGAGACGAGGGCCTCGTTGGGATGCGTCGAGGGGCTGAAGCCCGAGATGCGCGGCGGCAGCAGGTTGAGGTCATACTGTATGATAAAAAGGTAAGGAGCACACTCATAAGCCGAAGGATTAAGACCAGCACCTTGAGAACAAAACGCGGGAACGAGAAGCCAGGCTTGACGTTCGTCCCGACGTGCAACTCGCCTCGTAGCTGCCGGACTTCGCTCCGCTCAATAGGAGACGAGTTATTCTCGTGGGGCCAGAAAACGGCTTGGCCTACGACGGCGCTGAACGTATTATTGCTGCGCCGCTGGACGCTTTCATCTGTCGCACCCGACCCGAGTGCGAGCGTTCGTACAAGCTGAACGAGAGGGCGGGAGGCGATGAGATCTAGGGCCTGCAGGTCCCGGCTCTGTAGTGTCAAAAGCAGAGGGATAGGAGAGCCGATGGCGTATGTGAACTATTAGCAGACATGAGCGCCCTCTATCATGTCATGATAAGACATAAACATACAGGCTTAGCAACTGCAAGCTGCAAAACAACGATTCGGTTCAGCAGCCAGGACAGCACAAGTATACTAGACATTGCTTACCGTACATTGCACGTCTACTGAACGCGTATTGAAAAGCGTACCCTGAATGTTGACAGCAGGGTATACGTTCCATCCCTCCGGGTCGACATCGGGTCCAAGCAGAGGACTGCCTTCTTGATACGCGTATAAACGGAGCATTGAAGGAGGCTTCGCAACTGTACGCGGTACGTACGAGAAGCTGGTCGTAAGCCTACGAAATAAACATGAATCAGACGGCAACAAAAAAAGCTACTGGGATGAATAACATACGTGTTGTTCACGCGAAGGACACCGCGCCTGACAGTGACAACGAAGCGGTAGTCGATGTACGTCGGGCTCGCGCGTTCCGAGAAATTGGGCGGGAGAGGGAAGCGTCCGCGCGGCGACTTCGACGTCGGCTCATTGGGCATCGTCATCTGGAACGACCACTCATGCTGTCCCTGCAGCTTCGAGGAACTCGAGTCCGACGCGGACCAAAGCGTGCACGTCTTGTCCAGAAAGACATCTTCCTCCTGCCCCACTGCTGTGATACCTGCTCGCAGCTACGCCAGATACTGAGGTACCCGCCACTGCGATAAGAGTGTGATAGACTTACAGTGATGGAAACGCCCTTGATTGTCTCCGGCTTGTCGAGGTCCACGATCACCTTGCCCTTGATCACGTCCTTATCGAAGAACAGCGGCGTGCTCTTCGGACTCGAGGCACGACTGCGGAGGTACAGGGTGAGCCACGGGCGCCCCCTGGCGCCGTCGAGCACGAGCTTGTGCCGGCAGCTTAGACTGTTAAGCGGGCCGCGGGCGGAGTACTCGGGGAGCTCATGGTCGGACATCGTCGATGCGAGAACGGGGAGAGATTAGTGTCGAGCGATGCGTATGGGTACGGGGGAACAGGAACGAGAGATTAGGGAGTCGAGCCACCAGGGCTGCTTGACGCTGTGTAAGGCACGGTACTGATACTGGGAAGGAAGCTGTCGAGACATGGGACTGCAAGACCTTTTAAGTAAGACACTCGGACTGTACGCAGGGTCGTTTCCGTCCCGGGCTGCATTCGGTTTAGTTGTTGTCAGTGTACCATCTTTACGGCGCTGAAGTAGAGGAGGTGCGAGACACAATTGGGCTTCGTCCTCGGGTTCGAAGGGGACCCACTGCGGCGATGGAGCACGAAAGCTCGACTTCCGAGAGAAGTCATGAGACAGGACAGCTCGGAAACACGGACGTAAGACAATAAGATACTAACGTATCAAGCAGGTCAAAAGCAGGGTCGGTCTTTTTGTTTCTGTGCAGTGTGCGATGGGCGTCGTGATGAGGCGAAGCAGCGTGCCACAGAGAACGAAGTTCGCACGACGTAAGCATCTTCGTTCTCGACAACAAAAGGGACGACGGCGCTGGAACCTGGTCCTACAACAATAATGGCGCCTAAATAAGTAGCATGCATGAGAACCAACCCTGTCCGAGTGCCGTCACTAGATAGAAGTACTAATATCCCAAAAATAAGGTAGGTCAGACAATACGCTCGTGGCACAGCGCCATCGAGCGTCCAACAAGAAACACTTGCCTACTTGAAGCTAATATGAACGAAGGAGAACCAGAATAATGTTACTGGTATGTGAACGTGTCCATGTCGCCCGTGAAATGGAATCTACTGGAAGTTCCACTTCGCTCGCCCTCGCCTCCGGGCAGAGTGGTTCCAGGCGGGATGTACGAGCGCGGAGGTACGCCAGGGAAATTTCTGAGAGTGACTGTAATTCCCTCCGAATGTAGAGGATCGTAAGGGCTTGATGTGGGTATGAATCCAGGAGCCTGCGATGGGTACAGAACGATGGCGTACTACAGGGAGAATGGCACATAATCGTCACCCGTAAAGTAGACAAGCATCCTGGGTGATGAGGTACGCACCTGTACGGAGAATTTATAGAACGAGAAACTCTGTTTCAGTCCCTTTCGGAGGTGTAACTCGCCCCATAGGCGACGACTCCGCGAGCGACTCGCACGTTCATTTGCGGGCCAGAACACCGCGCGGCCGAGGGCATCTTCAAATGTAGGACCGCGCCAGCTTCTTGGGGTATCGTAGACCGCGAGCGTACGAACAAGATGAACGACAATAGCCTGCGGTTGTGATAAGAGATCCATGGCGACCTCGTCGTCCCCACGTAATGTCAGATGGAGCGGTACCGGCGAGTTTGCCGCGAAGGAGAGCTGATGCACCATTGGAGGCCAGTGATCATTAACAGGCAATGCGACTCACCGGTGCGGCGATGGCAAGCTGGAGTTCGCAACCGTCACATCGACACAGATCGCGCATAGGGCAGTATATCGACTGCACGCACAGTATGGGTGACACTGACAGCTCTCGACCCGAAGAGGTGGCCCTTCAGCTCGACATCCGGAAGCACCTTCCATCCCTCAGGATCGTCTTGCGGACCGATGAGCGGCGTCCCTTCTCGATATGCGACTTCGCGCAGAGCCGAAGGCTGCTCTGCGACTGAGTTGGGCAGGTAGACGAAATTTGTCGAAAGGCTGCAGTCCCTTGGGAGGGGAAGGTGAGCTAGCTGTCCAACGATTGGCATGAGGCGTTTGAAGGGGAAGCTTACGTGCTATTTACGGATAACAGTCCGCGCCTGATTGTGACGAAAAGCTTATAATCGATATGCGCCAAGCTACCCCGTTCAGAGAACCTCGGAGGAAGAGTATACACACGTGGTGGTGTGCTGCGTGGTTCATTGATGGTAACTTCTCGTGGAAGGGTGATCGAGAAGGGCCATGTATGATTTCCTTGAAGTTTGCCCGACGGCTGGGACCATAACGTCTGGGACGACTCCATGAAAATCTCGAGACGTTGTCCGACTCCAGTGGCTCCAGCTTGCACCTGCAAGCCATATATACATTAGGTGCGCCAAGTGTGACGAGGAACAGGGCGCTCACGGTGACAATAACCCCTCTAATGCCGTCCGGCTTAACAAGATTCAGTGATACAGAGCCAGATATCACGTCATGTTCGAAATAAAGTGGCAAGGAATGCGAATTTGGGGAGCGGCTCCTGATATGAAGTGAAGCCCATGGATTCCCTCGGCTATTCTCCAGCGAATATTGATGTTGGCTCTGAAAGGGAGTTGCAGGAGTTTGCGAGATCGAGAATGAAGATGTAGGAGAATAAGCGGGCAGCGTTGAGGGACGTGGTCGGCGAAGATGAGAGCTATAAGGTGGGGGTCCCTGGTCCATGGAAAGAAGAGGATCAAACAACGCTTGCTCATACCATAAATACTGTTAGCACGGGTAACATTGTGACGCATGACGGTAAGTAATCTCCTATCATAGAGTTATGCCACAAGGTGGAGAACGCTCCTAGAGGGGCATCTTGTGCATGGCGGATGTGGAACGTCGTGAGGCATGCGGTCGGTTCGCCCATGTGCACCCCAACGGCGTCGCTTCTGCCTGAGCACGGATCGTTCCTGATCCGTGCAAGCGCAGATGCGACGATTTCAGGATTCCCCACGGCGCTCGGCTAAAGACTGAGTTTATAACGGTAAGAGTAGCATGGATGCACATGCTACTTGCTACACGTTGGGGAATGCGCGTCTCAACATGAGTCTGTTCATCCAAACTTGATCCAATAACGAGCCAAGAACGGGTGTAATGTGATAGCCAGCGAAAATCCTGCTATGCATGGGTTTAGTGACATAAGAAAGTGTGATGGGGACTGAGATTACTCTCACGAGGCGGTACTGTAAAAACTCTACGATGCCTATGTCCAGGACAACGTTCATCTCGAGCATGTGCAATGTCCTGAGTAAACTTCATGCTCAAACAGATCCATTATCTCTGCAGTGAGCAGCGGCCCGGCTGCCGATGGTGCATTTTAGGCAAGTCGTTCTCACGGTCCAGTTTCCGATCCAGGAACGTTGTTTGCCACAGACGCGTCTCTTGCAACTTCAAAGCGACTGCTTCACGTATGTTCGATACTTGAAGCTACTTCATAACATTTCTAACATCATTCTTCGCTACCCAGACTGATTGCGATTCACGGGATTCGACTTAAACATGTCTTTCGGAGGGTGAGTAAATCATGTCACGATGTTCGAACCGGCGTCCCATTCCTCTTGTTCTAGCTTCTCGACATCCGGCTTAAAGCCCAATCTGGGCACGTCATGGTCTACTTCCAATACGCCCGGAGTGCCGACACAGCCAGTCACTCAACTGGCCACTCAAGCGGGAACACCGCAGGCTACTTCTCCTCCTGCCCAAGGAGGTGGTTTATTCGGAGGACAGCAACAACAGAACCAACCCTCCACGTCTCTTTTCGGTGGTCTGGGTCAGAACCAGCCACAGCAGCAGCAGCAGCAGCAGCCGTCAACAGGTTTGTTCGGACAACCGGCGCAGGGTGCACAGACTGGTACTGGAACGGGTCTGTTTGGTGCGTCTCAGGCGAGCACTCAGCCAGGACAGACAGGTGGGGGTCTTTTTGGTGGCGCGCAGCAGCCGTCAAACTGGAACACGAGCAATCCATTACTTCCGAAATCTGCCTTCGGTGCGGGTTCGCCCGCGACTCAGCAGCCTCAGACTGGGGGTTCGTCGTTATTCGGGCAACCCCAGCAGCCTCAACAGAGTACGGGATCTGGACTCTTCGGGCAACCCCAACAGCAGCCTCAGCAGATGGGCTCATCGCTGTTCGGACAGCCGCAGCAAAGCCAACAGGGTGCTGGCATGGGCTCTTCCTTATTCGGGCAGCCACAACAGCAACAGCAGCAGCAGCAGCAGCAACCTCAACAACAACAACAACAACCCCAACAACAACAGTCGTGAGTCCGTCACATAATTTATATCTTCGTTATGTGAATGTGCATATTGTGAAGGGGCCTTTTTGGTTCTTTATTGGGCCAGCCGAAACCACAGACCAGGTACGCTACTACTAAACTTGAACGTTGTCATCTGCTGATATGCGTTACAGCTTTGGGTGCGGATATTTGTATTTGTGCCCATGTTCTGACTATATTGAGACATCTGCCGTGTAGCTTTTCAACTACTCAACCATCCTTGGCACTCCAACCTGCAACCCCAACAGGACCACCAGCATTTACGAAATCAACAAAGTATAATGATCTGCCAGACAACCTCAAGAAAGTATTCGAGGAGATCGAGTGCGTACACTGAATTGGCTTTATGTATCGCCCGTCCTGACAATGGTGGAAGAGGGCATATACAGGGCCGTGTACAAATCAGCAACGAGCTGAAGCAGCGCAAAATCGGCGAGGAGGCCACGAAAGGGCAAGAGCATATCCGGAGTGTACACAAGGTACACAGCTCCGACGATGCCTTTCTTAGATGCTGAAGCCACCCACAGGACCTCATAAGCGCTATCACCATCCTTCAATCGGACGTGCTAGCAGTGCGTGACCTCAAGGCCAAAGTCGATCAGACTGTCCAAGACACGATTGCCGCGACACACATCATCGATGGCTTCCGGAACCCTCAGCAGCATGGCGCGTACCTCAAGAACCACGCCAGTTTCCCCCTGGAGTATGTCGCTACCTCCGAGCAACTTCCGCTTTGATTGAATAAGGTCTGCAGGTTCTTCATGCGGATTACGGACCAGATAAGGCGGCGCTTGCAGTGGTACAAGGCGACTATTGAGGTAAGTCGCGACCTTCGCTGCTTCCGTCGATGGCGCTGATACGATGACATGACCACGCAGCAAGTGGAACGGAAATTGGCATCGACCGCACAACAAGCGCAATATACCCCGCAAGGTACGAATCGTGCTTGCAGATAGCGATAGTAAATTGGTGCTCATGATCTATAGCTATCACCACCATTCTCGAGGCGCAGCACGCGTCGTTCATTGCGCTCGCCAATAAAACCGCCGCCCTGGACTCAGAAGTCCAAAAACTGAAGTCATTATATACCCAGCTCTGGCGGCAGAAGACGGGTAGCATGCGGGACCCGTTTTACGAGCTCGATAGAGGCAGTGGGGGAGAGTTCGGCTTGGAAAGCTTGTATGCGAAGTAGTTGTGAGTCTTCCATTGTTGTTGGCACGCGCCAATGCAATACAGCCATACATGTCCGTGTCCACGGAGAATGATTCATGCTCTCATGTGCGTACACATCTAACCCTTTTGACGAGATGGGTGTCCCACCTGCTGAGCAGCTGGGTGGTGCCGAACGTGGTTGGGCTAAATCAAATTGTAATGTACTCCATTTTGAACCACAGGCCTCTCGATAGACTGATAATTCGCTAGCGTAGCAATCCATTCCCCTTCGTGAGACATGGATACCCCCATCGACCCTTGGCTATTCTCTCGCTCCGGGGGTGTTGCAGCGGTAATGCACCCGTTGAGATTGTATTCTTGAAAGAAACTTGCGCATGATAGAGTAGTGTGTGCACGCCGAGCCCACTCATGCTTGTGGTCACTGACGCCCGGGAGTTTGGAGCCTCATATCACAGCGACATCGCGGGGTTCGGCCGAATCTCACTCCAACGATATCCCCGTATGCGTCGCCGTATCAGAGCCGCTCATCAACTCAAGCGGCCGAAATGAATGACTATCTCACGCGCACCAAAGTCCACGCGGGCATGTTGCCTCATCCGTCTGCGATCGAACGAGCCTATCGCGCTCGTCTTTCTACACTCAGCTTATTGCGAGACTGCATTCACAGGTTGACCTTCCTGTGTCATCGGAGATATCGCGTAAGCTCGAAGGTTTATATGTATCGTATCCTTCGTTGATCGGCATCATGCTGCTGTGGGAGATAGAATACGGTGAGGTTCTGGAGTATGCGACTGTTCGCCGTTCTTTGATAACTTCTGCAGCCATGCAGACCATAGAGGATAAGACGACGGGATCTGCTGTGTCCATCAAGGTCTCAGTCCATGCTTGATCATCGGCGTATCGCTAGGGCATGACACATGGTTCGTTCTGTTAAAGATACTAGGCCCAGACTAAAACAACAAAAAAGCCAGATTGATGGGTCTTGCCGACTTCCAAGTCCGGCCATGCAGGTCACGAGTAGTCAACGTTCGACAGACTCTCAGAGCGCCGTGCAGCCGACTAATGGACTAAACCTCCATCATCACTTCGGGCTCACGAGGTCGTTCGGCCTTCGAAGCATTCGCTCGGTGTGTGGCATGATCTTTTTCTTCAGCACATCGCTCATAACACCATCGCATTTATCAATTATCTCGTTTCAGCCGCATACCCGGCCCTCCAGAGCAGTATAGCCATGATTCAATGCGGCCAGTATGACCGTTCCTTTCATTCCAACTCAGACTTGAACGCGCACTGTCGGGCCGAGGCTGACCATTTCGCCTTTCACTGTGAGACCTGTACGAGGTCCTTCGCACGCGAGGTGGACTTAGACCATGTACGCACCCATCATTTCGATTAAAGGAAGCTCTGCTGCCTGCAGAAATGTGCTGATCAAATAAGTTGCAGCATCTCCGAAATGCACTCATCCACCAGGGAAATCCAAGTGACCACGCAGCATACGACCACTTTCTGTCACATTCCGAGGACGGAGGCCCAGAACCGTATTGCACGATATGCAGTCGATGGTTCGCTAGCGTGGACAATTTATATCAACATCTTGCAGAATCCAAGCGACACAACTGGTGCTTCATCTGCTGGCGAGACTTCGCAACCAAGGAACTCCTAGAGCAAGTGCGCATATTGTCCCTGGATATTTGTCGGATCAGATAGATACTCATGCATGATGATTGCAGCACCATGCCTTGCCAGCTCACGGAGTCCGTGACGTACACTGCCCGCTGTGCAAGGCTACATTCCAGACGCTCTCGTCCATCGCCCTGCACATCGAGTCGGGCGAATGTCATAAGATCCCGCACCATCAAGCCACCGCAGCTGTACATTCGCCGCCCATCGCACCCACCACCTCGCTTCCGCACAGCACCCAGACTCGCTCCTCGCTGGCGCCTCGGGCCGTCGCGACGAATGGCGCCACCGAACTCGCCTTCAACGGCACCGCGTACGAGTGTTGCCTGTGCCGCCGCGCATTCAAGACGCTGGGCGGGCTGGATGCGCACCTCGGCTCGGCGGCACGACCGGGGTGAGCACAAGTGTCCGAAATGCGAGATCGTGTTCATGTTGGTGTCGGGGCTGGTCCAGCATGTGGAGAGCGAGGAGTGCGGGCTGGTGACGTTCGATAAGGTTCATCGCCAGGCGCGCCCATTGACGGGCCAGTTCGCGCGGATGATGGCGAGGATCACTGAGGGGTCACGTTAACGAGCCTCTTCTTTGGTCGTGAAGTGCGTAGGCGTTTCATTGTACGATGATGTGGTTTCCTGCTAGAAGCGGTGAGATCGACAGTGAGTTCAACAGAAGGCAAGATCGGCTTGGGAACCCTGTACGCTGAGTGCTCTCTTGTCAACCGTCCTGTATGTCTGACTGACCACCAAGAACTTGGGGCCATGGATCCTAGTGACAAAGATGGTGAGCGGACGTATCTCTGCACAATGACATGTTTGCATGAGGTCGTATTCTAGAGACTGGCCACCGATCTACGGTTTCATGACTATGAGGACGCCCTGCCAAACCGATCTTCAATGCAGCAAGTCTCTGATCGTCCTTCAACCCTTTCTGCTTACTGCGAGACCATATTCACGGGCCATTGTTCTCATGTCCGTTGACCGTGGAACGGCGGAAACCTCGTTTTGCTTCGAAGGCTTGTGGATTCCTTCGTTGATCGGTATCACACTGCTGCAGAAGCTAGGAATATATAGGATTCTGTGAAGTATTTGACTGCTTTCCCATCCTTTTGGCAGTCGAGCTGACAACAGAACGCAGAAGGACGGGGTCAACGCCGTCAAACTCGTGGATTCTTAGTACATCGCCATAGTCTCGTGTTGCGATTGCGACAGAGCATGGCCAACACGGCGAAAGATCCGCGCTGATAAACCTCGCCAGCCTCTGATCGGGCTATGTAGGTCATAGGAAGACATGTCTTGTGAATCGGCGAACTGACGGGGCTTGCCGAACGCATGATGGAGCGCTGCTTAGCAGAATATTCCATTGATCACTTCTATTATCGCTTCTCTTCGATTCATGGCACTGTCACCCTTTCCAAGCGCCAGTCCGGTGCACAACATGATATTTTACCTCATATCTCTGGTACGCCCTTTATAATGACGTTCCCCTCCTCCGGCATTTCCTCATTCTGCGATCTCTGATTATCCAGGACAGAGTCGAATCATGTTCGAGTGCTGCCAGTGCGACCGTTCCTTTAACTCTACTTCCGCTTTGGACGCGCATTGTCGAGCAAAAGCTGACCATTCTGGTTTTTCTTGCTGTGGACGGATCTTCGCACGTGAAGAGCATTTGCAACAGGTTCGTATGAATCACCTCGAATGAGGACTGTATCTTCTGCAGATGGGCAATTGATTCCTTTGTAGCACCGCCAGAATTCATCCAATCATCAGGAAGATTCCGACAATTCTTCGTCAAGCTCCGAGGATGAAGACGTAGAGCCGTATTGTGCGATATGCCAGCGATGGTTTGGTAATGCCGAAAGTTTACATCAACATCTCGCGAGCCCTCGACACAACTGGTGCTTCGTCTGCTCGCGAGATTTCGCATCTGAGTCGTCCCTAGAGCAAGTAAGTATCCTACCCCCGATACATGGCGGATCGGAGCCTCACGCACCACGGTTGCAGCACCAAGCCTCGCCGGTACACAGAGAGCGGGACCTACAATGCCCTCTGTGCAAGAAGGGGTTCAAGACGCACTCGTCCATCGCCTTGCATATCGAGTCAGGTGCATGTCACAATATCTCCCGCCATTAAGTCACCGTGGTACTACATTCCCTGCCCATCGTGCCCACCATATCACTGTCGCATCGCATCGAGGTCGACTCGTCGCCAGCACCCCGGATCATCACGAATCACAGCGCCACGGAGCTCGCGTTCGACGGAACCGTATACGAGTGCTACCTATGTCACCGCATATTCAAGACGCTAGATAGACTTGATCTCGACTCGCCCGCGCACGACGAGGACGAGTTCAAGTGTCCGAAGTGCAAGGTTATATTCAAGTTGGTGTTGAGGATGATCTAACACGTTGAGAGCGAGGCGTGCGGGCTGGCGAAATTCGACCAGATGCAGGACCGGGTGGGCACGTTGACGAATCAGTTCACTAGGCAGCTCAGATTCCAATGATTCGTTCCCTCGAGGATAGAGTATCTGGGGATTTGTTTGTACGACGGTGGAAAACTTTAGATGTCGAAGACGGAAAACGAACTGCCAGAGTTACGAGCATTGTCCCCGACCTCAGATCGGTGCTCATCGTTCATGAGCTGATAGCTAGTGAAAATAACGATAGGCGCAAGTCAAGAAGCCACTTGTACCTATAGTTAGTCTCCCAGAGGCAGAGTAGACAGGACTCAACGCTTCGTGCCTCAGGATCGTCTGTCTGACCCTATAGTACGCCCTACCAACAACAGAAGGCTGTAAATACGTCCAAACAGACGCCTGCGTGGTCACTCACAGCGACGTCGATATACGTCGAGTCACCGCACTTTGTTCATAACGTCTGAAATCTCTGAGAGGGTTGTCTGGCCTGTGAGTCCAGAAGTTACTTTTCATTGATGCTGCATGCATAAATAATGATCTCCATGTGGGCGCCTAGTCCTTCCGTTCAATGGGGCGGCCACTAGCAGTGCTTCAGCCGAGTCCGACAGAGTCCAGCCCGCATCAACATCCAATTTAGTAGTCAACGAAAAAGAAAATATAGAGATACAGAGTCTAGTTGGGTAAACGATAAGCTTCAAAATTGCTCTGTCTCGTTAACAAACCCCGTTTCTTGTGGATACGAATAGCTACGTGCTGGCATGAGCATATTTCACACAAATTCGTCCTGTCCAATGTGCAAATCACAAACATGAAACGAGGCACGTCATCTAGTCTCCCGGGGGCAGAGTAGATACTGGACTCAACCATCGTACCTCAGGATCGTCGTATCTGACACGTCATCCAACAGAATGCATGCATTCCGGGTCAGATACTCTCCGAGATATCGATATCGGACTGCGATTGAGTAAGAGTGCAAACTATACCTCATGACAGATTACCCACCAGGTACTTAGGGAGCCAAGTCCACCCGCGGCTCCTTTTCCATTGGAAGTATGATCATTCCTCGGGCTTGACGTGCTGCATGAGCGACGTTCTCTGGCATCGACAATGTCGTTCGCTCGCTCGCGCTTTAATTCGTGAAATTCGACTCTCCAAACAGGCGCATACAGAGGACTCGCAGACTCGAGCCAGCATCGAGTGGTCCAATTATGGCTGCAAGTAATCCTTTCGTTCTAAGATCTTTTGGGAAGCCTATGCTATTGGCAGGTACTATGCACAATTCCCCACTCGCTCTTCCTACGTCATCGCGGGGCGCTGTTAAGCGTCTGTTCTTGGAACCTTCCATTCTGTTTCCAAGTCGAACGCAGACGAGCGTGCCGCCTTGCAATATGCCCCGCGCATGCGATCGCAGCCCTTAATTCGTTTAGATGCACATGCACTCTCGTGCCGTCGCTTGCCAAAAAAAATTGACAGGGAAGAATTTATGGTACGTGTCTATCAGGAGCATTGCAATTACCGGATTGACAGCTGACTTTATTTGACGCTTTCCTGCAGCCTATATAATGAGGCGTAGTCAGTTGCTCCTCATTGTGCCCTCCTCGGTGTCGCTTCGTTTCCCATTATTCCTGTGACTCCACCTTGGCACTCATCTACTGTCATGGCATCCTCCACGACGATATCTCATCCTGGTTTTCATCCCGACCTACTTCAGCATCTGCCTCGTCGTAGTCTCTTGCCCGACTTAAGCGTGCCAGGCTCGACGCCTCAGGCACCCCAGGGACTCCCTGACTTGAACAATGTTCAGGGAGATGTCTTCTTACTTTTTCCCAAGGTCTGTTACAGTATTCGTGCATTTCCTTCTTCTCTTGAAATATTGACAATATTGCCGGACATTCAGACTGTCGAGAATTTCGTATTCTTCACCATCAATAATGTCCAAGCATTTAAGAATGGCCTTGCAAATTACAAGCCGACGACTTCTCGAGATGTGCTTGACCATCTGCAAGCCATTGCTTGTATCAAGAGAGACGCAACTGGCAACCGCATCGATATCATACAGAGCCAGCTCGCTCTCAGCCGCTCTGGATTAAACAAACTCGGCCAGACGGACAAGACACGCGACGATCACTTCGACGATGGTTCTATGATCAAAGATAAGCCCCTCCCCGGCGATATAAACGACTGGGACCCTGTTTTCAAGGACGGAAAGGTTGATGGCGTGTTTCTGGTCGCTGGCGAAAGTCAGTGATACTTCGTCTTCATTACTTTTGTTTACGCTATTGACTCCGGATTGATAGAGGATCAAGATTGCGACAAGTTATCCAATGACCTGATCTCGAGTTTCAGTCTCACCGATACCGTTATCCTCAAGGGAAAGCTCCGTCCTGAAAATTTTAAAGGCCACGAGCATTTCGGATATGAAGACGGCGTCTCCCAGCCTGCATTGCCGTTTGTGCACTTGCCCTTTGCTTTCGTCGAATGAATGTCGCTCATAAGTCTGTATTTAGAGGCCTTGTTAAGCCAAACAAAGGTCAGCTTGAAGCCGATCCTGGTGTCGTTATCATGGGATACAAGGGCGACCCGATCTTGGACGACCCAACGGTCCCTCAGCGACCGGCTTGGACGAAGGACGGGACCATCATGGCCTTCACGAAGCTCGAGCAGGATGCCATTGGCTTCGAGCAGTATCTGGAAAAGAATGGTCCAAAGTGGCGAGATTGGCTCACTCAAGAGCAACTCAAGGATATCTATCCTCCGCTCAGCGCACAAGAAGGCGCAGAGCTATTTGGCGCGCGCCTCGTTGGCCGTTGGAAATCGGTACGTACCCGTGCGTCCAACATCTTGTTGGTATGCTCAATTTGGTCATGCGATCAGGGCGCGCCGCTTGCGAATGCGCATTCCCGTGACGATCCCAGCCTCGCCACCCAAGACAAGGCAAATGACTTTGATTACAGCGTGCCAGGACAAAGTGGCCCTTCCGACCGTTTTTGTCCCTTTTATATCCATACTCGCAAGGCCGCACCTCGTAACTTGGATCCTGTCATCCCGCAGAAAGCCTTGGAAGCAGCCCTTATCATCCGCGGAGGTATTGCATATGGTCCCGAAGTACGATAAGTACACCTTATACTAGAGATGCAGCTCGTTAACGTTCATTCCAGGTTACTCAGGCTGAGCGCGACTCTTACAATGTAAACGCCAAAAGCCCAAGAGGACTTCTGTTCCTCTGCTACCAGTCGACGGTCGAGAATGGCTTCATACTTCAAACCACGAAATGGGCTGACAATGACAACTTCCCGCCTATAAACCAGATTGTTGGTATGTCTATGAATGATTGGATCTGGATTTTTATTCACGGCCCCTCCTCAACAGGACAAGATCCAATTCTAGGCAGCCCATCGAAGAATCCCGCCGTCACGGCGAAATTCCCCAACCAACAATTTTTCGTCACATCTCGAGGCGGGGAGTATTTTTTCGTCCCGTCGGTCGCGACGCTCAAGGCCTTGGCATCTGGCGGCAACAACTCCGCCTGACCAGCTTCCCGTAGTCCATTATTCAACCAGCGCTAGGTGTTCGAGTATGTGCAAGGTGCCTGAACCTAGTAAATCTTGGTGGATTGGTTTTTTTTGCTCGTTGAGCCGGTTAAGATAGTGCGTAAGATAGTTTCTGTGTACTGAGACGTAGAGTACCCTACCGTGCGTAACTGATGTTTGTTTGTTCAACACACTGCCGATGTGTTTATCGTAAAACTGATCGCTTTCACCTCTACGACTGTGCTCCACGGCCTCCTGATACCATCTCACACAACATAGTCATCAAGCACTGCCTCATGGTTGATTGCGACGACGATATGTCGGAAGGCTGACTTCGCCTCCGCGTCTTGATGGGCCTGAAAGGAATGTATGGATGCCCCCCAGTCAAAAAAGCAAACAGATTTCATGAACCTTCTTTCAAAACCTCATCTATGAACAGAGATAACGATCTAGAGAGCATGGTCTGTGTCTAAATTGAGTCACTAGACATCGTAAACTCTGGTAAATCCGGGACGTACTTACGTTGTCAGTACATACACTAGCGCCCGCCCTTGGGGTTGGCAGTTAGAATGAATGACCTGCACGCGATGGTCCTGGGCGAGCAGACCAAACGCTATCACTACGCCGTCTTAGAGGAAGCTTTCCTTGTAATGTTTTCCGCCTATTGCCCACCCATGTCAGAATCGGCAGTCACAGCAAAGTCCGGCCGGTTCAGCGGCGTACACTTGCAGTGGACTGATGATATCTGTCAACGGGTACCATAGTCAGATCATACCCGCAGCGATGGCCGATACAAGGTAAATTTTGAGCACAGCACGGCATGATAACGGTATTTCGACAGAGTATACTGTAGTGTAGGCTCGGGGTATGAAACTATACTATAGTGACGGTTTGTGGCAAGGACCGGTTCCAGGTTAGACGCTGGCAGGAGGGAGGACCAACTGCGCATCGCTATGTCTACACTGCCTGAAAAATCTCAGCACTTACGGGGAACATGTCTTCATATGTCAACATTCTGTGCATCCACCGGCTCGCGCTGCGTTTCCACATTCATTTAATTCCGAGGGACGTGTACAGCAGCCATCTCCGGCGCACAGGGAGATCGGCACGCGGGCGCTCTCTTGGACCTTCGCCCTGTACTCTATAAGTAGGATCCCAAACACACAGGACTCTCATCCGATTCCCTAATACCCACCGTGCCGACACCCATGGCCGGACAACAATACGACGTGGTCTCCGGCGAGCAGTACCGATATGCACTGACCAACTTCGTGCGTAGCGCCATTCCCGCGTGCACATCATGCTGATGCGATCGCGCGATCCAGCGTATAGCTCACGAAAAGGTCGAGCAGCAGCGCGTGCAGCTCGAGGAGCAGGAGAAGCAGGTCGCGCTGCTGCGCGAGCGCATCGCGACGCTCGAGGGGACGAACCAGCTGAACGAGCCGAAGACGGGCGAGAAGCAGGGCGGCTACTCCGTCGACGATTTCTCCATCAAGGTGCGGATCGCTCGCACTAATGATTCTCGGTGTTACTGACTGCGTCGGGACAGAATGCAGCGTCACGGCTCGAGCGGCAGATCAACCGATGGGCGACAGAGCTTATTCGGACACCGCCCGTGGAGATCTCAGAGCTACGCGATGCCGTGCTCAGTGATATATTCGACGGGGGAGAGCTGGAGATCGCTGGCGACGCAAGGCCCATGGAGGTGCAGAATCTCCTACGGCACACGATGGCAGATACGATCTCAGAAGCCATCGTAAACTCGCTCATCGTGACTAGCTCGACAGAGGCCAACGACCAGCTCACGCGGATCCACGAACACATCTTTGCCCGTACGTCGCGCACTCGGCTCCCGAGATTAATCTTCTGATACCCTTTTCCTGTATGACAGGCGATCCGACCGTAGCCGCCGTCTGGCGACGCCAAACCTTCTCCGCGGCCGTCGACAAATGCTCCCCCGAAATGTCGCGCTCCATCCTCGAAGAGCACATGCCGACGCTGATGCAGCTCCTCAGCCCCGCCGGCGGCGCGTCCGCCGCGGCAGTGCTCGACGCGGCCGTCGAGTTCTCGCGCATGCTGCACGGCTCGCCGTCCTCCGCGGGCGGCACCGTCGACGCGTTCTACCGCTCGTTCGTGCCCGAGATCGGCAGCACGCTCTACCCGCGCCAGGTCGAGCTCGTGAAGCGCTGTCTGCGCAGCGAGCGCGGTGAGCTCGACCGCGTCGGCGCGACGATCTTCCCCGGGCTCGTGAAGGTGTCGCGCGGCGCGGGTGCGGATGCACAGAGCGCGCCGAATATGCAGGCGGTGGTCAGGCGGGCGCAGGTCATTTGTGAGTGCGCGTTGCAGGCGGGCAGTAGTAGCAATGGGTCTACGCCGGCCGTGGGATAAGGAAGGAACTCGTTATACTGACATACCTATGTATACCCTCTCGAGATACCAGATGCACGATACTTCACTTATACGGATGACAGGGACATGCAAACATTAGTGGTTGGTTACTCGGAAGTCCTGTTGTAAAAGTTCTATATTTTAGGGGAATATACTATCGCCTCAAATGACCAACAGTGACGCAAGGGTAGCTTCCGACTCCACAACCTGAGTGGCGGAAGATGTCAGAGTAGAACGCACACCAAGCAACGTTGAAACTTACGTCCAACGCTTGCTCGACCTCCAGACGCCTGCGCGCCGCCTCGAGCCAGTCCTTCAGCAGCGTCTTCGCTGTGCCTGTCAGCTGGTTCAGTTCTCGCGCCGCCGAATCGAGGTCCTTCTCATTAAGATAATGCTCCGCGCGCGACAGCACGCTGAGCACATCGTCGCCAGGCACCAATCCCTGCTTGCGGAACGTAAACGCGGAGAACAGTTGCGACGCAAGGTGCGAGAGCACGCCCGCGTTCTGGTCGGGCACGAGCGCGACACGCGACACACGGGGCGCGACGGACGTCGCGAACCACGATGTAAGGTCCGCAAGCGGCTCAACGCCAACATCGGGTGCATCCGACGCGTCGAGCGTCTCGAGCGCGCTCGCGACGACCGGGTCGTCCTTCGCCGCCGCGATATGCCGCAGCACGCGCAGCTCGTCGCGGAACGGCTGGCGCTTCGGCGCATCGACGGCGCTGTGCAGCGCGCGGATCGCGGACCACAGCGAGTGGACGCGCAGGTTCTCGTCGAGGTACGTCGAGTTGTCGAGTGCGATGCGCTCGAGGCGCTTCAGGTTCGCGGCGAGCTCGTCGAGCTTCGCGAGCCGCCCGCCGCGCTCCTGCTCGACGTGGACCTTGATGTCGCGGATCCAGCGGCGCTGGAGTTCGATGCCCTGAGCTATGACCTCTTCCTTCAAGCTGGCGGATCATGAGCAATGTGACGCTGAACAAGGAGTGAATGGGCTTACCGTTCGTTGATGATCTCACGCTGGGTCTCTAGCTCACGGTCAAGTTTCTCCCGGTACTCCTTCGCGAACTTCGCCTTCTCCCCGTCCAAGTACTCCTTGAAACCGGCCTCCTGGTGGTCGAGCTTGTCCTGCGCATCGAGCTCAATCTCAAGCAGCTTTAATGTGTACTGCCGGGCCTGCTCATCCAGCTCCTGCTCGAGCTTGTGCTGCTCCTCCTCACGCAGTTTGTCAAAGTCGTGCACCAGTTCGGTGAGATCCGTCCTGGCGGTGTCAAGCACGCCCCGTGCCTGCGTCGCAGCGGCAGGGTTGTCGTTCAGGAACGCGGCGAGGTTGTCGATGGTGGACGCAAGATGAGAGATAACGGGTTCCGAAGAGTCGAGTCCCGCGACAACGGGTGCAACCAAAGGGAGGGGCTCGACGGTTCCTGCGGCTTGCTCAGGCTCAGCAGCAGGCTTTGGCGGAGCAGGACGCCTGTAGCCAGGTGGAGGCTCGAAGCCGATGGGCAGCGGCGCATCGTAAACGTCCTTGTCGCTCTTCTTCGGCTGTTCAACAAATTCACTGGTCTCCAATTCGAGTTCACCCTCCTTCGGACCAAGCACGTCGGGCACGGCATTTGTCGGCTGGCCGGGTGTCGCGGTCGCCTCGGGCTGCGAAGCAATGGGCGTCTCGGAGGAGAGAGCGTGTTCCGCCTTGCGGATGAGATCATCGACGCCCTCGGAGAACTGCTCAGCCCGGTGCTTTGCGATGGCGGCCGCCTTGACGCTCTTCTCCTGCACCTTGCTGACGTGCACGTCAGTCTTTAAACGGTCCAAAATCCCTTCCCCAGACTCCACAGCCTTCTCAGTCGCGTCCTTTAGCCCTTTCACTTTCTGCTCTGCCTTCTTCGCTTCGTCAATGACTTCCTCAGTCGCATACCCTAGTTGCTTGCGCGCGAAAGTGTAGGTTTTAATGCCGCCCTCAATCGTGTTGTCGACGACATCCTGGAATGTGAGAGTATCCCAGCCGTGATTTTCGCCAAACTCGATGACGGAGGGGCCAAAGGGCACGCGGTTGATGAAGAAATCGTAGTACACGGGGTTATTGAACGCAACGAACGCACTACCGACGTAGTACGTGGTCGTCGCGGCGGCCGTGTAGAAGACCAGACGGCGCACGATATGCTTCTTTTTCTTGGGGGCGGCAGACTCGACTGTCTCCGACGTTTCCGTGGCGAAACGCTGGATGCACGAGACCCGCATAAATCGCTAAAATCAGGAAAAAAATGGGGTGAAACTCACCCTGCGAGACACTCGTACGAGCCATTTGCTCACGGGCGATGCTGCCTGCCTGGCGACAGGCAAAGCACGGTACATCCGGGGGCGGTGGGGGATTGCGGTGGTGGTGCGTAGACGCTGCAGCTTCAGCGCCGTCACGATTTCCGCCGAGGGTGTCACGGGATCACATGATCGTTACCGTGACAATGTCCCGCGTTCATCGCGTCTGCCTGGCTGGGTGCGGGGTGCCATTGACCCATTCAATTGTTTCCAGCGCCCTGTCCTGATCATGAAACCCACTCTGTTTGCGATCATTGAGTCTGTCTATCAAGGCCGTTCATTTTTCCATTCTATATGTCAACATGCAGCGGACAGCTTCTGCGGACATACCAAACCTCGGTGCCGCGGCCGACGAGTCTCCAATTAACCTCAACTCAATTTGAACGACCTGGCAGGATCTGGCTGTATTCTCTGTGCGTATTACCAGCAGTGTTCTTTGTCGTTAGGCCTCAATATGTCTCAGGGCTTGCAAAATCAGACATCCGCCCCCGTGACAGGCTGTTTCCCAGGCAAACGAGCGCTGTGAAGTTTCTGCCCGGGCCCCGGGTTCACCATCTCAATGAAGCCCGAGTGAGTGCTGTGTTTATTTCCGTTCCGAGAATCTGGGTGCCTTCCTGTGGGTTCCATCGCGGAACTTGAGATCTTGAGAGCTTGGCTCCAAGTGTCAAATACTGGCTGTGTTATACGGTTCCCGCCGGTGCTCCTTGGGATGATACTGCGCCTTTTTTCTCCCATTATGGCTACTATCTCTACAACGTGTTCAGTGATGTAGGGTCAGGCACTCTACTGCGGGCGCTCAAGCGCTCACTTTAGAGTCACTAAAGAAAGACCGTTCCGTCGCCTGAGTGGGCAGGAGGTGAATGAACCTTGTCCATCTTTGGTAACTATATAGCAGCACGAACGTGCGTCACTAATTGGCCACACCGGGCGTTATTATAAAACGTCTCAGATATATCTCTTGGCCTTCTCCTTCTCACTCTTCAGAACACCCTCGAAGCCATGGACTGGGATATACCACTCTCGACGCCATCACCAAAGTTCACGGCCGATTTCCCGCAGGACATCGTGCTCGACATCCATCAACGGTTTTCTTCGCCAGAGCCGGATCCTGAAGCGGGAGAGTGCTCGGGGATTAACAGCGCTTCGGATTCCTACTCACACGACTTGGAACTTCGACCCATCGCTTCTGGCCTGTCATTTACGACCGCTTTCAACTGCGAACATCGATATTCCCTCAGAGCTCGCGACAAAGAGTGCGCCATCGTCGTCATGCGGAGCCGGTCACACAATCCGGACATGCCACCAACGTACTACATGGGCGACGAGATTTCTGGATACGTCGCACTCCCGCTCGCGAACCTTTCGAGTATCACGCGCGTAGAGGTCGTCGTGAGTATTTATGTCATTGCCATTCTTCGTCGTTGCAATGAACCATGTTACTAGATGTTGGAATTCGCGGCGGGCTCATCGGAACCCCTGGCAGAGACGCGCCGCAGCCTTGTACCCGAAGAGCTCGACTCGACGTCTATCAAGTCGAAAGGCCATATCGAGTGGCCATTTCAGATGACTCCAATGCGGGAGGCTGTGTCCGACAACGCGTCCTCATCGGACTCGTCGAGCTCATCTCCTACTCGGCGGTTTTCCAATTTCTCCATTGCTACACGGTCCTCGCGGAATAGCCGGACCGACGCCTGCCAGATCACTGTAACTGCCCACCGACGGGGTCTTCAGCCCAAGGCTGTGTGAGTTTCTCCCAGGATACATGCTCCCCCCAGGTCGCTGATTCCGGGCTTTTGGACAGC
Source organism: Hericium erinaceus (assembly GCA_006506795.2). Taxonomy (NCBI): domain Eukaryota; kingdom Fungi; phylum Basidiomycota; class Agaricomycetes; order Russulales; family Hericiaceae; genus Hericium; species Hericium erinaceus. The sequence continues at coordinate 3,102,876 of CM021165.1, read as the reverse complement.
TTGGTGCAGAGGCTTACGTTCATAACGTCGTCAGAAGGGAAAAGTCCAACCTCGCCTGTTGGATTCTTTGGTCACGACCCAATGCTCCGGCCGCCCAAATCCATCGCCCCAGTAGTAGAGCGGCGGATGCAGGAGCTTCACCCGGTAGTAATCAAGGGATTGCTCTTTAGGACTGATCCTGTCGAAGTGCACTGCCAGGTATACTCTACATCTATCATATGTTGGGCTATGCACGTCTAACGTAAAGTCATTCCTCTTAGTTAGGCATTGCAGTACCAGTTCGTAGCACCGATTACCTTTCGTATCCTCTCTTGCTCACCACTTCATATCCAGCTCGTATATGCCGTGGGCGAATCCATTCCCCTCAGTATGACTCTCACCACCCCCGACCGACCCGCGGTCGACCTCCTCGCAGTATCGCAAGCCATCGACGTGCGGCTGTTCAAGACGATGGCCTTCGGCAAAAACGCACACGAGGTCGCGCCAAGCCACCGCGCGACGTACAAGCGCAAGGAGTGCGTCGGCATCGCGCGCTGGGTCCCCGAGAGCTCCGGCCAGCTGGCCCCCTTGCCAGGCGACGACCGACCCCGCTGGCGGGTGCGGCTGCGCGGCGCACTGCCCACGCACGAAGACGCGAAGGTAAGCTCGACGTCGTTCGAGTACAAGCACATGGCGATGATGGTGCGTGGCTGTCCTGCTGGCGTTTGTAGGGTGCAGTGCTAATGTAGGCTTGCGCAGTACACGGTCAGCCTGTTCCCGTTCAAGGCGAAGGACTTCCACCCGTTCTTGGCGGCTGACAAGGAGCTCGTCATACTCAAGGTCGCAATCAATGATTCATGACCGTGTTCATGCCAGCTGATGCTGAGGGCATTGATCTGACATCTAGCTCACGCTCACGCACCCATCGCGCGCGGAGGAGTAGGTGGTTCGTTGCATCTGCTTTCGTGGTCTCGTCTTTAGAAGGATCGGTCATCTCTCTCTATCCCCCCGTGCTATTGTTTTCATCTATTGGGTCATGCTTTGCTCTGTTGTTGTGCTTATATCTGAACCCTGGGTTGTTTGGTTAGATGTTGTAATATTTCGCTCGCATATAAATAATGGTATTTTAGAGGCATCGTACATATGTACATATCTATGTAGTCTAGCGGTGGAAAAATATGGAGGAGGAGACTGGTTATGCTGACTGAAAGTCAGGAGAAAGCCAACATAGATCTTAGCTTGATCTCGACGGCAGCCCTGTCTCCTCGAACGTTCGTCGTCTTCAGATCGGCATGTTGGACTCGGATAATATTTGCCGAATTTGCAATCGATCCCTTTGCGGGCCCGGAGACTGTGCCTTCCGCGCATGATATCATCATATTTTCTCACTCTCCAGCTTCGAGCTCGTCGGCTCTTCGACAACCCTTCATGCCGTCCATACCCGTCCACACCCCGTTGCTCCTCTACTGTAATACGTGCAGATATGACACAGTGTCCAAAAATAGGCAAGTAGAAAGATCAGAAAGTGATGCATACGGTCAGCTGACGGTGGTGTTGGGGCGGCCGGCGTGGAACGAATATTCAGAACGCGCGCGACGAAACTGGTAACCAGCTCTATCTCGTCAACCATTATGCCAAACTCGTAGACACCCACGGAACTCGCAGACGCCGTCAATAACGGCTCACACAATGTCCAGCCCACCGAAACTATTTCGACCGACAAACCACGTCGATGTTCGAACGTTCAGAATGTGGCCAACAAGGCCGGCACCCCCGTTGTGGTCCACGCGGCGCAAGTGTGCCCTCGTTCGGGTCTCTGTAACCACTGCATGGAGGTGAGTCTCAGGAACGCCGAATCCGGCAAGAGACAACAGGCGTTGGAGCATCTGCGCGATGTATCTATGCCGGCAGCCGTGATCCCGAGCGCCTGCCTTATCATAAATAAGTCAGGCCCGTCTGCACCCATTTTTACAGACCACTCGTTCCTCGACGGTCCTCAAAATACAGATTCACGATCACGACATGTCTACGACGACGGATGAAGAGCAGGCGAAGGCGAGGGATGCGAAGGTGGTGGAGGCAGGCGTGGATGTGGAGGCAGACATGGATGTGGAGACAGGCGTGGATGTGGACGATGTGCCCAGCCTGAGCAGCACGTCGACAGACAAGTACACGACAACGCGAAGGGAGTTGTGGTGTTTCTATCTGTATTATATCGTGCGTTCCTTAATCTCAGTCTCTTTGTTCGTGCCATTGAATATGTAAATGCATATGCTTCGCCATTTGCTTTTTGCAGGGCAACAACGGACTCAGCGGATTCAATTTTGGGCCCTCGCAGTTTCAGAACTTGTTGTATCTCGCAGGCTACGACCCTGCCCAGCCGCCATTCACTGCACCATGCGGTAGTGACACGGGCTGCGTGTTGCCTTATCTCGGTCGCGTTCGTGACAGTGCGTAGGCTAATTTTTACTGGCTTAAAACTGGCTCTTACGCGTGCTCTCCCTTCAGTCAACTCGATCGTGCTCACCACGAACGGAATCAGCTTCGCCATTCAGGCCGTCCTCCTCCTAGTCATCGGCGCATGGGCAGACTACGGCCGCTGGAGGTCCGACCATTCCTTGCCCATCTACGTCGCGTGTATTAACAACAGGCGCGCCGCTCGGTGCCCTGCTTCACAGACCAAACATCACGATTTTCTTCACCCTCGTGGCCGTCGGCGTGTCCTTCGGCTGGCTTGGCGTCGAAGACCCCTCAAAATGGCGCGCTGGCGTCGCGCTCTACGTTCTTGGTCGTGAGTGCTCCATTGGCCCACGAAACCTGCTGTGAGCCTCTAAACCATCCGTGCCAGTGATAACATACCAGGTGAGTTTGACATCTGCTATCTAACAGAGTGCAATCACGAACGGCGCTCGTGCCAGTGCGCGCTGACGTTCTGGACCGCGGCGTTCCCGGGCCTCGCGCGGAACCTCCCGGAGGTGAAGCAGTCCGCCGAAGACGCGTCCGTCGGGACAAAATCGTGAGTCCCCGGCGCCGCTCTGCGCGCGCTCGCTCATCTCACCGCCGGCGGCAGCGCGGACGCGCACGAGCGGTTCGAGAGCCTCGCGCGCAACCGCGTGTCGAACATCTCGTTCGCGGTGTGCTCCGCGGGCGAGATCGTCGTGCTCGCGATTATGGTCGGCATCATCAAGGCGCTGCACACGGAGGAGAGCACGGAGAACAATACGCGCGCCTTCAGTGTGATCATCGCGTTCGCGGGCGCCGTGTGGCGTGAGTGCGGTCTTTTGTGCTGGTGTGCGTCGCTGATGAGTGTGTTGGGCGCAGTGGTCTGTGCGCTGCCGTGGTTCTTCTTCGAGAAACGCAGGCCGGGTCTGGCGCTTCCGCCGGGCACGTCGCTCCTCACGGTCGGGCTCAGGCAGACGTATGTCGCGTTTCGGGAATGTATGCGCCTCAAGCAGACGTTCTTGTATCTGATATTCTACTTCCTCATGTGCGTGTTTTTTCGCGAGATTTCGACCGTCGGGTCTACCTTTGCTGACGCTGTTGGTCAGGGGCGACGTGCTGAATACCACTGTGTAAGACTAGGATTGTCTGGGTCAGTCGTGCGTAGATACTGACTTGCAGGTGTCGGTTTCGTGCAGTACTGTTATTGGGACATTGCAAAACACGTTCGCCTTCAGTCTCTTCGCTAATAAAATGCGTTCTGATTGTTTTACTTCGTAGGGTTGTATCATATTCAACACTGCAGTTAACGCTCCTGCTCCTGGTAGGCATCGTTGCCCAGGGTGTCGGCATCTAGTGAGCATTTCCTCCTCTAAACCAGATGAAGTTGGCTCATGAGGCTCTCGAAGTGCATTCTGGCTTGTCCAGAAGAAATTCAATATACCCACGAAAACCGTACGATCCTCCGTCTGCCTAATGATCATCAACTCACATTTCATCTAGATGCTTATATTTAATGTCTTCTGGATTCTGGTCCGCAGCACTCTTTCTCATTTTCTCCTAACCTGTTCCTGACCTCTTGCGCAGATTTTGACGATCTGGGGTCTCATTGGCGTCCATACTGATAAATTCGGCTTCAAGCACGTTTGGGAAATCTGGTAGGTCGCGTCGATCCTAGAGTCTCGCGACGCACCCATCTCTTCCCAGGCTGTACCAGGTCTTCTATGGCTTGATGGTTTGCCCATGGTACGCATACAGCCAGACGATGATCAGCGAGGTCTCTCCCATGCCGCAGATGTACGCCTCTTCCATCCGCATCTGAATCTCGCGAGACTCACACGCCGTTGATGCTGTTCAGGTTCCTGTTCTTCGCGCTATTTTCTGTCGTACGTCACACGCCGCCCTTCTGCGCCTGAATACTGACCCAGCGAAAACCAGATCGGCAAGACGTCAGCATTCATCGGGCCCTTCGTCTCGAGCGCGATCATCAGCGCCTCGGACAACAACGACAACATGCCCTTCGCGTTCCTCTTCGGCCTGTGCGCGCTTTCGCCCCTCGTATGCTGTCTTTCGCTGATGTGTGTGCTTGCAGCGGCGCATTTAGCACGGTCTTCCTGTTCTTCGTGGACATGAAGAAGAGCAAGGTCGAGTGCGACGAGTTCATCGCGGCTGAGGCGAAGCGGGAGGCGTTCGGGACTGATTCGGATTCGAACTGACGGCCTAGCTCATGGAGGATGAGATACGGGCCTACAATGAGGCCACGGCAATAGAATGAAAGGCTTCGCGAGGTCTTTATGGCTGTTTTACGTGCGCGATACTGGTGGTTGCGCGGATGGCCCCGAGGCCGGGATCCTGCAAAGACGTATTCGGAGTTCCTGGACTCCTGATCCGAGACACACTCATGGTGGATCATTGAGCGAAATGAAAGATGACGCAGTATCAACTGATGCTAACGCGAAAGCTGTGAGGGCGTGTAGGTAATTTGCGATTGGAAGAGCTGATCATTTCTCGAGTGTGAGGTACCTTCGGTATGAAACTCTGATACTGACGTCAAAGCTGTCGATGTATGGCCTCCAGAAGCTTGCAGAAGCCAAAAAGACAGCTGCCAGATTACGCGCGACGTTCCGACTTGGTGGACATGGCCCACAGGAGACTGCCCTGCTGCGCTACCCTCGAAATTTTACATGAAGTCACTGTTGGAATCGCACATGAACTTCGTAATATCTACAGCATCAGTTGAAGATTGAGATTGGGCGTCGGTATGGTGCCCAAACGGTGCTGCGAAGTTTTCGCGCGAGATGAAAGACCGAAATAGAGTCTATCGGCCAAGAAATTCTAAGGAATTTACGCAATTCCGATTGGTTCTGAAGCAGCAGCACAAAAGTCTCAACCAATCAGATTGCGATAAAGCCTAAAAATCCCTGGGCCGATAGACCGTCGAAGATTGGGATAGCGCGTCGATGTGGTGTCCAGACGGCGCTGGGACGTTTTCGCGCGAGATGAAAGACGGAGGTAACGTCATATGTGCTCGGACCAGCACGCTCGGACCAGCATACCTACAGTGTACGAAACATACCATGTTGAGGTTATCTCTGCTCGTCTGACCCCGACGGCCGGAGCCTAAGTCTGGCATGGAATGTACCGTCGCGCTGAGAGAAATATCGGTCGGGGGCGCTTGAAGATACGAGTCATCTCGGATTGAAACAACCTGATGGGCTGCGAAGATCAAGAAAGAAGCCCGCCGTTATCCCGCCTACGGAGGGGGCCACGGCCTTGTAGCCCGGCATTGCAGGTGTCCGAAGAAAAGGGACGGCTATATAAGGTCCAACAACCCAGGACCGAGCTCAAAATCCGACCGCGGAGCCATAGAGGTGGTAGAGACGTTCCTGTAACTGTTAACCCGTCAGTCTCAGCCGCGCATCCTCCCAGACATCGAGCACCACCTTAGAACCGCCTTCAAGCATTAAAAGAGCTCTTGTCCATCAGAGAGGTGGGTGGTGAAAGAGTTGGTGGGGCATCAGCAGCATCACCGATATTTGAAATTCGCAGAGCGCTATTTAGACGTCACGGCACGAAACCCGAACCCCCTCTGCAACTCCTTCAAGCGTCCTTAGATTTCTGCCTCTTTCTTTCGTCTTTCATCAGCTCTCCATCGCATTGATTCAGTTTCTTTCATTCTACTTTCTTACTCCCTAATCGGCGTAGCGTAGTGAGCATCATTCCGGGATCTGACTAACCGCTCTTTGCAGCACTAACGGTACGTTGGTGACAGTTCCCCGCGCTTGTTTCGGCCCTATCGCACAGGCTTTGTAGCGAATCGGTTCCCCACACTAGTATTCTTCCCTGCCCATCAACTCTAGTTACCCCGCACCTTTCCCCTCTCTCCGCACCATCCAATGGCACCACCTTTGTCCCATCCGCCCGGCGTGAACTTTGTCGATGACGAGAGGCCAGTCAATGTGGACGCCGCCACTTACTACGGTGGAACGGAATACCATAGTCGTTCGAGGACATACAGCACGGTACGTCTTTCTCTGCTTATGACGTGGCTTCCGATCTGAGCAGTCCGCGTACCTTGCGTAGTCCTCACCCTATGGCTACGCCCCGAAGCGGACACCCGCCTTTCAGGAAGATTGGCACATGAGGCCGAGGAGAATGTCGCACGACGAAAAGAGCTCCGCACCGCGACGCTTCCTCATCGATGTCGAGGAGACCATCCGCCTTGTCCTTGAGCAGGAGGATACCGACGGCGACTTCCAAATCAGCATCACCGATGCCGGTCCCAAGATTCTTTCTCTAGGGACCGCGACGAGCAATGGCTACAAGAGCTTTGATATTCGAGTAGGTCCTGTGCTCTGCGATATCATGTCAGTGGCTCTGAAATGTGATCCCAGGGTACCTATATGCTGTCAAACCTCCTGCAAGAGCTTGCACTGGCCCGAGACCACAACCGCAAACGTATTGTCCTCGACGAAGCCCGTCTCACCGAGAACCCTGTTGATCGCCTCTCGCGCATGATTAAGAATTCGTTCTGGCATTCTTTGACCCGCCGCATCGACGGCGACGGTCTCGAGATCATCTGCGCTGATCCCAAGAACCGCACTGGTCACATTCAACCACGCATTTACGTCCCCCATGGCGAGCCGAAGATGGTTGAGTATTACAAGAGGATCGCGAGGGAAAAGCCACACCTGAATTTGGATGTACAAGTCCTCCCTCCCAAGCCTGACGACGCGTACTTCGTGAAGACCCTCAATACCAAGCCGGGTATCCTTGCTTTGGCTATGAATGAGGTCAATGACGGCAAGGGTAGCCCGACATTGAAAGGTATCCCCTTCGTTGTGCCTGGTGCTCGTTTCAACGAGGTTTGAGTCTCTTGCTTCTTGTCACCATTGCTGCATTGCTGATGCTCCTATCAGCTCTACAACTGGGACTCTTACTTTATCTCGCTGGGGCTCCTCGTGGATGGCCAAGTCACCATGGCGAAGGGCATCCTCGAGCACTTCATCTTCGAGATCCGGCACTACAACAAGATCCTGAACGGAAGCCGATCGTACTATCTGTCGCGCGCCCAGCCGCCGTTCCTCACGGACATGGCACTCCAGATCTACAACCAGCTCGATCGTTCCGACCTCGAAGCCAACCGCCTGTGGCTGAAGCGTGCAATCCAGGCCGCCATCAGGGAGTACCACACCGTCTGGGTCGCAGAACCGCGGGTGGATCCCAAGACGGGTTTGTCTCGCTACCGCCCCGACGGCATCGGCATTCCGCCCGAGACGGAGGCGACACACTTTACGCATATCCTCGAGCCGTACGCACAAAAGCATGGGCTGTCGGTCCTTGAGTTCAGCGAGAAGTACAACGACGGGCTCCTGAGGGAGCCGGAGCTCGACGAGTACTTCCTTCACGACCGCGCGGTTCGCGAGAGCGGGCACGATACCTCGTACCGCCTCGAGAAGCGCTGCGCGAACCTCGCGACGATCGACCTGCAGGCGCTGCTGTACAAGTACGAGATCGACATCGCGACGGCGATCCGCGAGGTGTTCGACGACGAGCTCGAGCTCGACGACGAGTTCCCGCTCGCGCCGTTCCCGCCGTCGCCCGCAGCGTACGCGAATGCGCGTCGCGAGGCGTCGACGAGCCGCAAGCAGCACAGCGAGGAGTGGTTTGCGCGCGCAGAGTTCAGGAAGCAGCAGATCGACAAGTACTGTTGGAACGAGAGCAAGAGCCTGTACTTCGATTACGATACCGTGCAGGAGAAGCAGAGCCTCTATGAGAGCGTGACCGCATTCTGGGCGCTCTGGGCCGGCTGCGCGAGTGAGGAACAGTGCTGGAAGCTTGTGTATGCTGGTTCTGTTCTATTCCTGCGCGCGGCGTTTGCTGATGTGCCTGTGATGTGCTTGACAGATCTTCGTCGCTGAAGAAGTTTGAGGTCCTCGGCGGTCTTGTGTCGGGTACCGAGGAGTCCCGCGGGACGATCTCGCTCGACCGTCCTAATCGACAGTGGGATTACCCCTACGCCTGGTAAGCTTTGTGTTGTCCTTGTTGTTTCCGATCAGCGTTGACGTGGAGGATGCGACAGGCCGCCTCATCAGATCATGGCGTGGGTAGGCTTGGAGCGTTATGGCTATCTTGAAGACGCCCAGCGTCTGGCGTACAGGTTCCTCTACATGTACGTTCCGTCTATTGTCGTCCTTAGACGCACGTTCATCGTTCTTGCTCTCCTACAGGATGACCACGGCGTTCGTCGACTTCAACGGTGTCGTCCCTGAGAAGGTAAATATAGCGTTATTGCAGCCCCATTCGCAGCGCCTGATGAGACGTCGCAGTTCGATGCAGTGAGGCTCTCCCATCTCGTCGATGCCGAGTACGGGAACCAGGGCATCGACTTCAAGATGGTCCCGCGCGAGGGTTTCGGCTGGATGAACGGTGCGCACCTTTTTCCCCGCCCTCTTCTGCGACTGACCTGACGCCCCACCAGCCGCGTACCAAGTCGGCCTGTCGTACCTCTCGAACCACATGCGCCGCGCCGTCGCGGCGTGCACGTCGCCCGAGGTGTTCTTCGGCAGGAGCATGATGGGCGAGCACACCGCGGCGCCGCCGGGCAGCGTCGTGAACGACCCGCTCGGGCTCGCGATGGAGAGCCTCGCCATCAAGGCGCCGACGCCGATGGAGGCGGCCCAGCCCCCGCCGCCCTACCTCGCCGGCCAGCCCATCGTTTGAGTCCGCGGTATTCATAGTGTGGCATAGCGCAGTGGCGCATGCTCTTCGTTCTGGCTCTAGTCTACCTAATTCCCGGTCGTCAGCGGCGGGGTAATGATCTGGTCTCTTCGTCCGTCCGTTTCTAGTCTTGTCTGTGTTTCGTTCTCATACCTCAGGTCCACGTTTCGCATAGATGATGTGTTCGGGATCAGCACGAACGGTTTCTTCTTTTCTTTTCAAGTTGTTAGTTTCATTCGATAATAGTCAACCATTGTATAAGTATTTCACGTTGCACGTCGTAGCCGTTAGCCGTCCAATCGACATGATTTGATTCGTATGTCAGCTGTCTACTTGCGTGTCTTCTTTATTCTGGTTCGATGGCGACGGGGCCCATGGAACGGACAACAACGAGGCGTTGACAGTCGGAGTACTAGTGTTTGAGATGCTCCTCGGAAAATCCGTGGTAAGCACCTGCTCAGCACCATGGATCCACAAGAATGTGGACTTGGCATTATATGAAAGGCTTTTTGGGCCAAGATCAAGCAGCAAGGGCAAGGATCAGCAACATTTGTAAGTTACATGCAGATGGTCTTCTGTTGTTTCGACCGGTCGGAATCTACGGACCGGCCTGGGCCCGCGTCGCGTCGCGTCGTGAAATCAAAAAGTTATGGGCCAAGTTCTTGTCTTTCTTGTCGTCCTTCAAGCTTCAAGCCTGAGACTTGAACTTGATATGACAAGTGTAACCCTCGGGTTACAGCTTACGTCGTGTTATGGCCTGTGATGTTGGATTCCTGCAGTTGCTACTTATACACGCTCTCGGTTTACTTTACGCTTGCTTCCCGCCACCCACACGCTCCCGCTGTATCCTACTCTACGTCTCGCCTAGGCTTCTCCAATCCACGTTGTTGTCTAGTTTCTGTTCTCTGTCCGATCTTAGTGTTCCGCGCCCATATGACAACTCTCTATCAGTCAAATCCTTGTCCGATTACTGCTCGACCGTTCATATCGTGGAAATGTTCTGATCTCCTGACTGTCTTTGTCAACTTCCCTTGCACCATGCAGCTGCGACGTCGCGACGCGCCTATTGTATGTACAACGACGTCCGCAAATCAATGTGTGCAAGGCAACGAAGCTCAGCCTCGCTGAAGACCACGAGGACAGACAATAACGGCTGTCGGAACTAGTAAGCCTTTCGTTGCTCTGCAACCACTGGACATATGATTTCTGCGAGTGCGTTAAAAGTGCGTCTCTATCACCGGCATTCGTTATTTCGTATCCATCCGTGCCTCATCTTTTTCGACACTGTGTTGACCTCGTGATCTTGACACGGCTCTCAGCTCACCTATAGGCTCTCTGCCCTCTGAACGACAATCATGAGCTCCGGCGGCAGCGGCGCGCTCGGCGCGCTCGTCAACGTCGTCAAGGATCTCCATCCTGCATTGGCAGTCCTCAAGGGAATCTATGACATCTACGACGGGGTCCAATACAATAAGAAACGGTGTTACGGCCTCGTCGATCGGGCGTATCGTGTACTGGTTGTTATCAACACCGAGCTCAACACAAGGAGGACACACCCGAAGTCGGACAATGTGAGGCGGCTTGAAGAGTACGTGAGCGCATCGGGACGATACCCGCTCAATATTTATTGATGACATTGAGCAGGGCCCTGGAGTATACTCGCCAGGTTATGCGAAACTACGCCGCTTTGTCGTTCGTACCCAGTCTCATACGCAGCGAAGAGATCAAGCGGGCCATCGAGCAGGGCCATTATCGGCTTGAAGACTGCTTGTAACTATTTCAGGCGAGTTTATGCAGTCCCTTGTCTGCATGGGCGGCGGCGCGCTGATGAAGATCTCGTACAGATAAAGTCGCTGCAGCAGATCCAGGATTTCCAGAGCGCAATGCGCAGGGAAGAGAAGGAGCACCACAACGAGCTGGTTGCATTACTCAAGAGCATCCAGGAGGCCTTGCAGCGCGGAGAGCCCATCGAAAGGCAGCTCTTCTCCATTGACGGTCGCCAGGAAGACGAGGTTATGCTTGCCATGCAGCGCGTCGGTGTCCATCTCTGCCGTCCTGGAATACTGATGCTGACGTATCACATTTTTCTAGGAGATTGAAAGGCATGCAGAGGACACATCCGTGGAGAAGCAGATTCTCCAGCTCGGCTTGCGCTCCCTGAAGAAGCAAGGCAGGAAGATGGCTCCCGAGTGGACGATTACCTCGTTCGATCTAAGACTGTATTCTGGGCCTGAAGCCCAGATTGGAGCGGGGGGATTTTCCAAGGTGGTGCGAGGACAGTGGAAGCGGATAGACGTTGCAGTCAAATATGTCTATGGTGATGTGAAGGTAAGAATTGTCTTCCACTCATAGTTGGGAGCTAAATAACTAATGATGGTGGCCAGCCATTGAGTCGAGAAATAGCGGTGTGGAGGCAACTGCGGCACGACCACATAGTTCCGTTCTATGGAGCCTCGATGTCTGCGGAGCCGCCCTATATTGTCTCCAGGTACATGAAGAACGGAAATATGATCTCATATTTACGTCGCAATCCAGCAATGGACAGGGTGAAGATAGTGCGTGATCATCTTTGCTTTGCATAGTTTTCAGTAATATTGATTCTGCTCTAAGGTCTATGAGGTGTCATTGGGCCTGCTATATCTGCATGGAGAGTCGATTGTACATGGCGATATCAAAGGCGTACGAGGTCTAACAATATATCTTCAACGCAATCCTGATACTCTTTCCGGCAGGAAAATGTCCTAATTGACGACTCTGGTAAAGCTTGCATAACGGATTTTGGTTTGTCAAAGGTCAAGACGGAAGGAAACACTTTGCTTTACATGAGCAACACATCTACTAGAAGACCGAAGATTGCTGGTACACCGCAATTCATGGCACCCGAGGCCTTAAAGGAAGGCCGTCAGAACTACAAGACGGATGTGTTTTCCTTCGGAATGCTTATCTACCAGGTGCGATGCCTGAATTCAAAGCATAAATACCAATTGCTGAAACCTGATGATAATATTGAAGGCGTTTACATTAAAGGTTCCCTTCGCTGATGCAAGTGACAAAGATTTGCACTCGGGGCGGCTTAAGCCTCCGAAGAAGCCGAAAGATGAAGCCCACGGATTGACCAATGGCTTGTGGGATCTGCATCGGTCATGCACTAACGCCAATTCGGCTACCAGGCCTCTGTTCGAGCAGATTACCTTGATCATGGAGTCTCTGAGCAATAGCTGGGATCAAGTGTGGCGAAAGCATCATTCCGCAGGACCAGGTTTGGATCTTCCTTGCCTTGAGACCCCCCCCCCCCCCCCCCCCCCCCCCCCCCCCCCCCCCCACCACAGAAACTGACATCAAACGTAGTGTTGCCCGAAAAACCAATCCCAGCGAGCCGCTTCCAGGGGACTCTCGTTGCGAAAGGTCATTCCTGGTTCAAGGGGATGTCTAAGGCACTCCTTCCCAGCTCATCATCCTTCAGGGAGAACAGAGCCTTTTACATCAAGTATACGATATGCAACTACCGTGCCACCATGACACTCGAGGACGCCAAGCCTCAGATCAGAGCATATGGTTATCTCTACCCCAGTCATCCCAAAAAGCTGTCATTCCAATAGTGAGCCGCCCGTCTTGCTTTGTCTAACGTCAAATGTTTCTCAGCCGCGTTCATTGTAGCCAGGGGAGCCAGAACAGTTTTGTGAGCTGGTACTCACGAGACGTTTTAGAGGCGTGGCAAATCAACGCACACCAGATCACGCGCAGTGGTCCACAAGCCATGTCATTGAAATTCAGCGGCGATGGCGTGGCCCGGCTTTGGTTCGAAACATTTCTGCGATATGCCAAGGGGAAGGATCCTCGAGGTTCTGGTAAGCCTCTTATTTCGCCTACCGGCGAACGAGGAACTGATAGATACACAGAATGCTATCCTGTGCCTGTGATTTATAAGACGGAGGGCGTCTACTGGAAACGAAGGGCCAAGCAGAGCGTAGAAGTGGTGCTGATAAACCTTACTGACCCTACATCTCCGGTACGTCACCAGCCAGACCATGCCAACAGACGATTGCTCATCGAGATGTAGCCTGCAAGCGACGCATGGACGACGTTGCCCAAACCATTTTCCTGCAGCGCAGTCTCGGAGGGCTCGAAGACGATTTCTTTCACCGCGAAAAATGAGAAACCGTGGCCACCACATTGGACGTACACTCTGGACGGTCGTACCATTCGTAGAGAAGCCCGGCAATGGCCTGAACAGGACGTCTGGTACATTTTGGAAGAACGTTGCCATACGGATGACGAGGCCAGGTTGTGGTTCACGGAAATCAAGAAGACAATGCAGAGTTGGCAGCATTGATGTCACAGCAGACGGATGAAGAACCGCCAGCCTACGATCCGACCGTATGTTTTGGACGTTAATGTCAACGGAGTCAAGTGACACGAGCAACTTAGAAGTGGTACACCCCACGCGAGTTGCAGGACTCAACATATCGGGCGCTGCACGTCGAACAAGATGTACGTTTCTCTTTTCTTCTTCATGAGGATCAGATGCAGAGCAACAGAGCCACAGACCAACTACCCAGACGCAAGTCCATCTCTGGCTGCCAGCCCCGCTATCGCGGCCCCGATCGAAAAGCTGGATGCACAATGGATGCACAATGGATGCACAGTCCCCAAATCCAACTCGACTACCGCCCAGATCTCGAAGCCATGTAGAGGAGCCGTCCGGCCCCGATTCGACAAGATCGTGGCGCACTCAGTCATCCCGATCCATTTGGCCTCATTCTCGTCCCGGCTCCCGAGTCCCACCTAGTCGACGCGCTCTTCTGCTCCCGCACTGGGAGGAAGCGGCCAGGAACGGGTCTGGACTATTCCTTCATGCACATTTTGGACGCACACGCTGGATCGTCGGACCATTCGTAAAGAGTCTCGGAAAGGGCCCGGGCAGGACGTGCTGTACAGGACGGAGGAGCGTTGGGACACGTATGACGAGGCTGAGTTGTGGTCCCAGGAACTAAAGGACATCATGCAGAGTTGGCAGAATTGATGTCACATATAGGCAAACGGCACGATGTAAACGCGTGGCGGGGCTTACGACTCAGGAATCGTCCCTGGGTCCTTTGATACAAAACAATTGTCCAGAGCGTGCGTTCCGTTCATCCCTTTGAACACATGATGACTGTCTTTTATGCTTGGGCAAGCAACAGAGACTGTATTCAACTTTCTACGTATACGCACGTATGTTCCATTGTCTCGGACGTTATTTCATTGTCTCGCCAATACGGAACATAACTGATTACTTTTTTTCTATCCCTTCTCTAGATGGCCATTGAATCGGCTTGACTTTCAGCATCCCTTCTTGTCGACCTCAACCCGTGCCTTACAACGAAGACGATGTTTTAGGTCCTGCGCCTGATGCTATCAATGGCGTCTTGGCTCTCATGGAAAATTCTACCCCGCTGAAAATACATGATGTGCCCGTGTTCTCAGGATTTCGTCTACACGACTTGGGTGACGGAAGGCTCGTGAAGAGCGGGCGCAGAGTTTCTTTTGTGGAGGCAAAGGTGTTGCTTTTCATTCACTCTCACACTACTATCCCTGTTCCAACAGTCCAGATGGCTTTCATACATGGCGACATCGTACACATCGTGATGGAGCTCATCGATGGCATTCCGCTAGGCGACGCGGTGAGATACACCCCAATATCAGACGCGGAACTCCATGGCATCGTCACCCAATGGCGTGAGATCGCTCGCATTATCAGAGAGCTTGGACAGCGCTTCGCACACACCGAGTTTGGATCCTGACCAGACGGACCTTACAGGAATACACACCTTTGTGACGCACTCCCTGCTGCTCCTTTTCATTCCTTGGACGAGTTCCATGCACACTGGGATCAACTTCTGCAGGATTCGAAGAGATTTTCAGGTAGACAAACCCACCATGATTTACAAGCCCTCCGTCGCAAGAGTCAGGAAGAACCCGAAACGCCTGTTCTGGCCCATGGTGATCTGTCTCCACGCAACATCCTTGTGAAGGACGGGAAGATCGTTGCTGTGGTCGATTGGGAAACCATCGGCTGGTATCCGACATTCTGGGAGCAGGTCGGCATGCAGAGCATCGACGATTGGCAGATGCTATGTCTGATGTTTTCCAGAAGAGGCCTGAGGCTGCAGCAGTATATCTCTATGTCCTGGCGTGTCTAGATTCGCGTTACTGAATCGTTAATGGCCCTTTTCTCCCAGTCAATTCTTTTCTCGACGCTATGGACTCACAATGAAGTTTTTTGTTCCCTGCGATATCTCATCTTTTGGTACACGCCAGAATGAGCAAGGTATGTTTTGACTGAAAGTCCGTTGCCCACTCGCCTTGGGCTCGGCGTCTGGTGCTCACTTCGACGTCGACTACTTCCCACCAACCCAGTAATTTCATCGCAACTCGCTCAATGACCGACAGGTACTCTTCCACGGTACGATCCAGCGCGATAGACCATCCACTGACAAGTACATCTTCCGGCTGCCAGTCCCGCAGCCCCGCTCCCGTGGCCCCGATCGAATAGCCGGACGCACAGTCGCCCAAATCCAATTTGCCACCGCCCAGATCCCGAAGCCATAATGCAGTGGACCTGTCCGGCCCCGACTCGACAGGATCGTCGCGCACCAGTCATCCCGATCCGCCTGGCCTCATTCTCGTCCCGGCTCTCGAGTCCCAGCTTGTTGACATTCACGAGGTATCACGCCATCCCCCTCCCGCTTCAAGAGAAAGGCGTACGCGTGGTATACGGTCGCTTTGGTGACGCCTCTTCTGCGAGCGGGAGGAGCGATCCGGAACGAGTCTGGGCCATTGCTTTATGGCTTCTAATTCTATGCTGCGATGGCGAAACCCAGGCGACGCGTCCGAGCGCCGCGGCTGCTCGGGTCTGTCTCCCGTGGGCCTTGCACTATAGAGGCACGAAAGCACGCCGAGCGACACGGGCCGGAGAAGCACTGAGCAGTCGGGCTGGCGTGGTTCTCAGCCCAGAATCAACGTCGACTCGGGGGTGATCGGATGCTTCGACGCTACTGTAACGTTGATTGAAGTTATGTGTGTGTGAATGTCAAGGGCTTTGTGGCGCCTGATCGGGAGGAACGAGATGTCGAAGTGTACATATGAAGGGCGCGCTTCCTCGGAGGACGGGAGGCGTGAGAGGTAGCTTTAGGCTTATTTTTGTGTCATCGTGGGCAGGAACGCGGTCCGGGGCTGCGAAGCCGTGGTGCCTTGAACACCTACCCTCAGAGGATACGCATACCAAGCCTCAAACGCGTCTTGCGGCGAACCACTCGACTGAACATGAGGACCCACGCGCGAATACAGCACTACACAGACAAAGTCAGAGGTCATGTCCAACTGCATTCATGATAATTGCGAGCGAAGCGAGCATATCTCGCCTAAGGACTGAGGCTCGCAAACAAACAAGGCCAAATTCTGCGCTGCAGTGGCGCTGGGCAAAATTGAGCTCAAGTCGTGTTCGTCGCGCTAAATGCACGTCGATTTCAACAGATCTAAGTATAAAACTTCGCAGAACTGAAGCCATGTACCCTTGGATCTACTGGCCCAAATTTTGTGTAGGGTTTATCATGAGAAATGCAAGATTTGAGGCAGGTAAAGTCAAATTTCCCCTCCTTGCGCGCGTATGCCACCGCCGCCTGCACAATATGCAATGTGCATGCTATTGTTATTGTCTTTGTCTTTGTCAAACCGCGTCGCTGCACGCAATCCATTTAATTACAGCACATCTTAGTGTCTCGCACTCTACTGCAGACAAATTTTCCAGACCTGTGGATACTGGCTCGAAGTGCGTAGCGAGCATCCATCGCGACTGCGAATCCATATTATACATTTTGATACATCTTCGACTTTCATATATCCTGATCCTACACATACATTAACCAACGACGATGTCAAATAGTATCGTACCCATGGTACAGCGGCGCCAATGCGCGCAGGTGCTTTGGTATAATAAGTTAGACAACAAGAGCAGGGAGGGTGCGGGTCCGAGGGTCTGATAAGGGACCTGGGCCCGCAGAAATAGAACGTGTACACTGCGCCTCGGAAGCACTCAATTGAAGCCGTCGAAGTGCCCCCTGAGGATGCGCTCGCCCATGGGCGACGGCGCGCGGCGCTGCCGCCCGTCGGCCGAGCGCGCGCTCACGGTCGCGCTGCGGCGCGTCTTGCGCGGGGTCGTGGGCAGCGCCGTGCTGCTCGCCGAGGGCGGCGAGACGGCCGACGGGGGCGGCGCGGCGGGCATTGGGGGTGAGGTTGCGCGTTGGGGCGAGGTGAGGTTTGGCTGTGGGACGGGTGTCAGCGGGTGTCGGGACGCGGTTGATAGGGGCTGGGTGCTGGGGGGCGGGGGCATGGGGAGGGTGCTTACGCGGAAGCCGCCGCCCAGCGAGAGCCGTCGGAGCACGCCTGCGCCGCGCTGTTGCTGCTGGTTCTGCGTTGCGGAGGGCGCTGCTGGAGTTGGGGCTTGGGCGAGCCGGGCGTTGCCGGACCAGCTTGTGGAGGCGGCGCGACGATGTTGCGGGGAGGACTGTGCGTCGTCCTGCATTTCTTCGTCTGTAAGCGAATCCCGGTGAGTACAAGATACAGATAAAGTATGAGCAGAAGGTGTGTCGAGGAGATACGGACCTTCGAATACGGGCTGCGCACTACCGAGGCCGGTGGAGCCCCGACTAAATGGGAAGGTAGCCCCCTTGGTCGGGGAGGAAACACCCATGAAATACGAAAGGAATGGTGAAGTTGAAGGGGAGGTCGAGACCCTGGGTGGGTTGGGCGATTCGGGTGTGTGGAGGGGTAGAGAGCTGGGGGAAGAGTCGGAGGACGAGAAAGACATATGGCGGCGGCGGGAGGAATTGCCAATTGGGATAGGAGAAGACGGCTGGTAGTCGTTGGGGTTGTTGTTGTCTGCGGACATGGTAGGGTGTGCTTTGTGCTTTATAACGTTCCGGTACACAGCAGAGTAGATGGATGGGGAAGGACGAGAGAGTTCGTTGAGACTCAGCCGGTTGCTTATAAGGATGCAATTCCGTGCTACTCTGATCTCCTTCACGTGCACATTCTCTGAGATCCAAATCTCGTCCTCTTCAGATCCCGACTCCAGCCTCCGTCCCCCCTTCCCTTCGCCTCGTTCCCCAACAATCAACCTAGATTCGTATGTGCCAGAGATCCTCCAGTGAATCTCCACATATCTCACTCCACACAGTGCTCTTCACTTCCATGCCAGCATGAACCACTGCAAAAGCCGATCTGACCTTGGAACCCAGTCACACCGGCCCCGTCCCAGCAAGGCAACCACCTGCCGCCCAGTCTTGTCCGAGTCTCCGAGCACACGGCCCGCATGATGAGAGCAATTCATTCTCGTCCGCCGCGTGTCCCTTACCCCGCATTTCGAAGCCACGGAACCATCCGGACTCTTTTGCGTTTGTTCCTCAACTTTGCCTCCATCTCCCGCTCAATGCTATCCAGCCTAACTTCACAGCGATCCCGACACAGGCATGCTTCACATCGCGCCTCGGGGCTGACTCTTATCGCTGATGACTACTCCAGAATCGCCATGGCCACGCCGGAGACGCAGCCGCGCTACGAAGTTCGGATACCGCCGATCGCTGAGGACATGGCGTAAACACCCTGCCTACTTCAGCGCGACACCGCTTCTGACTGCGCCCAGCTGTGGCCAGCCTCATCCTGGGCGCACTCTCGATCCCGTTTGGTCAGAGAAGGTGCTGACTGTAGTATGGAAGTCCTCATGGGGACTGCCATCCAGCCTTCCCGCCGAAGTATGTGGTTGGTGCCTTTCCCACATCGGCACGGGTGTGAATGAGAGTACGGCTGGCCAATGGGCCGCGAGTCGATGTGGTCTTGTGGACTGTGCTCGAAGCTCGCCTCGATAGTGTGATGTCGAGATGACACCGTCTGACCTCACAGCGTCTACGTCGTCGGTGCTAGAAGCTCTGTCTTTCTGTCGCTCGAGGCGTGAATGCAGCCTTGCCTCCTTGACGTACTTTCTGCCGATCGCGGCCTTCGTCAGCTTCTCTAACATACAGTAGGTGCAGCGCAGCCTCTATACAGTTCCACCCCCACTCCGAAGCTCTTTGTCACTCGTCCGATGGCGGCATGGTGGTGGCATCTCCAGTGAGCACTGCATCATCACACTGACGACTGACAAGACGCCCGTCGCGGTGTTTTGCAGAGTTTGATGGTCGGGGTCTGTCGGTCTGATAGGCGTTTTCGGTCCAAAAGTTTATCTGTCTATGCAAGGAACTAGTACTTATACAAACATCAAAGCCCATACGTCGTTCCTAGAAAAACCCACGCACTCCGTTGTTGTGCGCGATCACGCGAGCGAGCAGATCGGTAACGTGCTTCAAGGACGCGTTCTTCCTCGCCGACCCACGTCTGGCTGTCCTGCTGCTTGGGCGCACATGAAGTCCCAAGTCATACATGGTCAAGGAAGCAGAACTTGCAATCGATAGGACGAGGATTCAATGCTCGCACATGTCGAATATATTCTGCATGACTTCCTCGTCGTACCTATACACAACACTCCCCGCCTCGTTGTGTTCTAGAGACTCGGTCACCAGTCTACGTTGTACTGCTTCACAAGCGCATTGTGCTCCTTCTTAAGCTCCACGCGATGCGCCTTCGCATCCTCGAGCGTCATCGTCCCTTCTACGGCCTGCGCCACTACCGTCTCCAGCTCATCTGGCAGGCGCGGAACGAGCGAGCCCTCGAGGCATCTCTGGGTCGAAACGCGAGAATCTTACGGTGGCCCGGTTTTCTGCGGTCTGCGAGGGAAAATGGCCAGACGCGGTGCTGGTAGATGTTCGCAAAGGCGAGCGCCATTTCCTGCGTGGTCGTCACGCTGCCCCGATCCTGGATATGTCAAGAAAGGGAGACTTGGACATGGCAACAGGAAGTATGTCATCCTGTTCTTTTGGCGACTTATGGCGACTTTTGAGATCCATTCCGGCGCCCTTACTGCTCATTCAAGTCCACCGCACGGTGCCGAACAAAAGGAGTCTACCCCACACGGACGTAAATCTGGAAATCTTTTCTGATCGAAAGGCGTCGGCGGTCGTCGTCGATCTCGCATACAGTTTGGAGCATGGGCGGCACCGACCTGATAAGACCGTCGTCCACTTCATCCCGCTCCCGAGTCTCTTGACTGGCTCCGATTCTTGTCCACACTGTCCTCAAGTTAGGAACCAGTTCTGCGATTTCTTCTGCGAGAGCTACCTCCTACGCCATGATCCAACGATGTATTTCGCATGGAATCAGACGTACCTTCATATGTACAGCTCAGCGGGACTTCAGACGAGCCTCAAGTTGTCGGTGAGGAACGAACTCGGCAAAGACTGTGATGTTGATAGTTCCTGACGAAATACTCCCACCTGAGTTAAGTTAGTGTTAAGTTATCCAGCTGTTTCACCGATGAGTCTGACTTTCTCGACACGCGAATCGCGTTCTGCTGCAAATTAGTTACATCAACTCTCAGGCCCAGGACCTTGATCAATTTGAATCAGAGTACATGTCTACTGCCACGTTCTGCCCACCGTCAGGGTCTGCTTTACTCTACAGCTCGGCGCTCACTGCTCAGCGCTCAGCGCTCATGACTCGCATGGGGTCCGACGGCAGGACGACAACTCCGACAGCACACACAGCGCCCGACAGCCATTAGCGCTCTTCCCGTGTCCTGCAATGTATTAAGCAGCTCGGAACCGAGCCAGGTATATAGCTCATCATCACTCTTTGGAACTGACATTCTTACATCGAGAAAGACCGCCATTTCGTATCATGCCGCAGGAAATTACGGAAATCGATCTGCTGGAATTCCCTCACCCCTTCTTCTCGCCTACCCATGAGTATGAGCATTATGACGGCTTTGGCGAGGACCCGTCAACTGTATGTCTACCTTATATTGCCTGGAATTAGCCTGACGCGTTTTTGTCATGTATAGGTGGCAGAGCTGCAGATGATCGCGCTGTCGTGGTCTATTCGAAGCAAGAGTGACTGGCAGACGAAGATGAAGGATCCGGCTATCCTCGCGCGCTGGCGCAAGGAAGCTTTCGAGCAGCAAGAGTCTGCGACTGTAGATCGCAAGTTGAGTCCAGCTATGGTGTGTATTTCTTCAATAGTTTTGCATGTCTGAATTGTCATGATGTACGGACTACGTTGCAGATTAACTATGTGCTTGCCGAACTTGAAGGCTACGCCAAGCTGATTGATCCCCAGACTGGCATTCAGGCAAGAGCATTTTCCCAAAATCCGTCCTGGTGGAGAAAGCCTTAACGCTAGACCGTTTTAGCATGCGTGCAACGACTCCGTCTTTTGCTCTCATCGTTCTATCCCTGATGACATTAGAGCTAAGCTGCTCGCTGAAGTCGCTCAGCTCGAGAACGTACCCGAGTCGCAGAAGGACTGGCATCCAGGCTCGGCCGGACAAGTCCTAGATCTCATCCACCCGTCGCTGTACTGCATCGTCTACGGTCGTACCCTGGCCCGGTGGGAGGACGGGGTATACGCAGCTTTGGCTGCCCCAGACGAGATGCACCAATTTCTCTCCAGAGAAACTGCCTGGATGCCGTCCGACTTCTCCGTCGCGGAGGACGGCGCCGTTCGCCTCGTCTCGCCCTACATCAACAACATCCACCCGTCGAAGAAGGATCTCATTTCCGTGATCGAGTCCGTCCTAGGCGCGTTCGTGCCCATGTGGGAGCGTGTTCTGGGCTCAATATATCATATCAATGAATCGCGCCCTCACAACAACGGCACGGGTTTCTGGCCGTCGCACCGCATCAACTATGGCTCAGATGGTGTCATACGCTGTCTCTGGTCCAATCAACCGTCTCGCGAAGCGCCCGAGCAACAGGAGCACCAGGAAAATGACTATTCCTTGTTTCCTGGCGAGGATTGGAGAGAACGCCGCATGGTGTGGTTGCGCTCGCTGCCAGCAGACGCGTTCTGCTTGCCGGAAGCGTATTCTGAGTACACTGGTGCTCTGGAGAGCGATTTCAAGACAGTCCGCTTGCGTGGGAAGAACCTGCAGGTCATTGTGAAGCTGGCCAATATCCACCTTACGCCCCAGAAACCTGAGTACCCTGGCGGGAACTGGCATGTTGAAGGTGCGTCTTGTCCGTTGATTTTTTTGAGGCCCGTTGTAAATGGTTGTCCGGAAAGGCATGCTGAATGAGCGGATCGTATCCACCGGCATCTATGTGCGTCGCTCGCTGTGTTCTTTCGAGTCACGGTGCTAATCCGCATGCAGTACTACGACTCGGAGAATATTACCCATTCGCAGCTGTCCTTCCGCGTTTCTGTCAGCGAGCCTCTTTACCACATGCAGAACGACGACTTATGCACGCACGTTCTATACGGCTTCGAGGGGTGCGCAGAACCGCTGCTTTCGTCGAGGCATCTGCTCACGCGGCTATTTTAGCGGCGAGGAACTCGTACAGGAACGCGGGAGCGTGGCGACGACGCAGGGCATGACGCTCGCCTTCCCGAACATCTACCAGCACCGCGTCTCGCCATTCGCGCTCGCGGACCGCAGTAAGCCGGGACACCGCAAGATTCTCGCGTTTTTTCTCGTCGACCCCGAGGTGCGCGTGTGCTCCGCGACGGAGGTGCCCATGCAGCGAGAGGAGTGGATCCGCGAGGTCGTCGATGACGCGCTTCGGACGCGCCTGCCGGCGGAGCTGCGGGCGATGGTGGCGGAGGACATGCAGGGGATGACGCTCGCGGAGGCGAAGGCATACCGCGCGGAGCTGATGAAGGAGCGCAGTGCGTTCGTAGAGGAGTATGACGGGGAAGTCATGCGACAGACGTACAATATGTGTGAGCACTGAATGCTCCGTGTGCACTGAGCGCACTGTTTTCCTACGTTTCGATATCCCATGAGAAGACTTTCGCGCATACTGTGGCTGACCCAGAAGCGGGCCACCGTGACTTCCCGCTCAGTTAGTACATTATCTACAAGGCCGACCGGCCTCGAAAATGTCATAGAGCACTAGTAAAACGAGTAGAGACTACAGATATGTAGTTTACAGATTTTATGAGCACGAAATGCGAGTAGCTTAAATATCTTGCGACGAGGAGTGCTCCTGCCCAGAAGTGGGCCGGCGTGGGAATCAAGCTGTGAGCGCTGTATCCTCGTCCTCCCTGCGTGCCGATGACCCGAATTGGGCTCTGCCTCCCGCTTGCCACGCACTTATCTATGCTTCTACTTGATCTATGCCAAATTATGTCACCATTTTCTGAAAGCCTCGACTAATCCGCATATCACCATCAAAATTTGAAGGCCTGAAAGCGAGTCAATCCCCGGTGACACGCGAAAGAACGAAACCCGGCATTTTCGGGGTAAGCTGCCAATGACCTGGATGTACATACAATTTCTCTCTTTCATAAAATCACGAAAATCTCACAATAGCACTGTATTGATATCGAAATATAGGAATGAGACTCGCATGAGCACTTTGTGCCAGGGAACGAGGTTGATATGAGATCTCGTTGGCCTATCAGGGTATGCAAGATGCATGCGAGCAGTGTCTTCTATTGGGCCTCTCAAAAGTCGTCCGAGCATGTATTCACTTCAATACTTTGACCACTGAATGTTATTATGATACTCTAACAAATTCTGTCGAGCATAGTAGTGTTTCTGGGATCCTCATCCCAAGAGCCCCGAACTTTCGTCGAGGATGGGCTGTCGCACCTTCCAAATTCGGCCCACATGCCGAAAACACACAATGGACTTCAAATTTCTTTGCAAGTTGGCACTCTATTCGCTTGAAATTTTCACAGCAGTGCGGTATGATATAGCTATATACATTTATCTACACAGAACCACGAAATCCGCGGGTTTTCGACCCCGGCAGGCAGGGTGGCCCGGTACTGGGGGTGGCCCGCTTCTGGGTCAGCCACAGTAGTAGTATGGTATCTGCAACCATCTGCTCTGATCAGTCAACGCGCCCGAGCAGTACGACTGCTAGACGAGGGTCGGCGAGGAAGAATGTGTCCTTGAAGCACCTTACCAGTCTGTTCGCTCGCGTGATCGCGCACAACAACGGGATGCGTGGGTTTTTCTAGGAACGACGTATGGGCTTCGATGTTTGTAGTAGCTCCTTGCGTAGACAGATAAAGTTTTGGACCGAAAACGCCTATCAGACCGACAGAGCCCGACCATCAAAATTTCAGACTCTGCAAAACACCGCGACGGGCGTCTTGTCAGTCGTCAGTGTGATGATGCTGTGCTCACTGGAGATGCCGCTCGTCATCTCGCGCCCGAGCGACTTCAGCGCGATCGCGACGATCCAGAAAAGGATGCCGCACGGGATTCAATTCATGCCGAGGGCACGCCATTGGTTGTAGTTCGTGTGGGCTGCGGGGAGGAGGATGGGCAGGAGCGCGAGGAGCGCGGTGTGAACGGGGTACGTCTGGGCGGCGGCGACGAGATCGGCCAGGGACGGGGCTGGTATATAAGAGAGGACCATGCTGAGGGCGGCCCTTGGGAGTTAGCTGTGGGCGCGATTTGACTCGCGCGGGAAGGGATGAATGCGTGATTGCTGAGGAAGAAGCTACGTCCGGCTACCTCAGTCCTTATACCCCCCCAGCTTGCTCTTTGAGACTATGAAGACGGCATGTCGTCAAGATGCGACGCGCAGGCTGGAGGCCGAGCGCTGATTATCGTCCTGAGCTACTGCAAGACCGTGCTCCGCACTCGCGTCGGCGGTGAGATGGCGTAGTATAGCTGAGTGCACCCCGAAGGAGACGGCTGCATCTAAGCGCCCAATAAGCGCCCAGGCGACGACATGCCGAGTTGTTGCCGACGTTGTTCTGTTCATGACTTCTATCCACTGGTCCAAATCGTCGACGTCTCAAAATGCTCTTGAAGCTTGTAGTGATACTCGGAGAGTCTGTTCATGCTGCTGACAGGCGTAGATAATGTGCTTCCCACAGGTGAACCCATAAGCCAGGAAGACTGGTTTGCCATCGGCCCTTGCAGGAAAGTGGAGGACACAACAATACATATGTGAGGCTCACTGGTCTTGACTTGGGTAGTTGCTGAAAAGCCTGCCTAACAGCGATAATACCCGCATTGGTATATATGCGTCTGACTCCGATTCAAGTAGGCTGCAGCCTGCGATTTGGCACAACAGATGCACACGACAGGTGTTGCGAAAGATTGATTGGTTGGGTGCACTTACTATACATAATTGCATAAGTATACAGAAAATCTTCACTTCTTTCTTCTCTCCTCGATGCTCTTAGGTCCGCCGTACCAATTACGGCCTCACGTCGAGAGTTCCTCGCCGACAGCGTACGACGCAGCGGCCCGCAGGACGCGCGTGAGCAGCGCGGCCTCCTCGGCGTCGCGCGGGGCGTAGAGCATAACATACTCCTTCGGGAGCTGGAGATACTGCACGCTCTCAATTCCGAGCGTGTCCGTCCCCGCGAGCGGGTGTCGCTGCGCCCAGCCCTTCTCGATAACTGCCGCCTCGTCAGACTCGGAGAACGAAACGACAAAGAGGAGGGAGAGACGCACGGGTCCTGCAGTCCGCGGGTGCAAGCACGGCGTGCAACGAGCCGTCGCTGCCCTGGTGGACGTGCGCGATCTCGCGGCGCGCGGCGATAGACGCGTGCGTCAGCAGGTGCGTCGGGATGTTCGGGTGCACGAGCAGGCCCTCGTGCTGGCGCTCATTCGGCGAGGGCCCGAGCACCAGTTTATCCGGGTGCCCGTTCGCAAGAGCGCGCATCGCCTCCACCATCGACTGCGCGCATCAGCGTAGGTATGTAAAGGAGACAGAGACTGCGAGAAGGGCACGCATACCTCCTGCATGGCGGGCGGAGCGCTCTCCGCGAGTTGGCGGTGCGGGACGAAATGCCACCCGGTCGGCGGGCGTACACCACTGCGCAAGGGGACCGTCTCGGGCGCGAGGAAATGACGCGTGTCGGGGTCGCCCTCGTAGACCGCGGTGCCGAGCGTCTCGCGGCCGAACGGCTTCAGGGCGGTCGCACAGAGCCAGCCCCAGACATTGTGGGGCAGCCCGCCCGGGCCGAGCGCGAGGTAGCTGCTGTAGTTGCTGTAGAGGGGGAACAGTACGAGGAGCGCGGCGGTGCTCGTGACGATGATGCGGGTGTACGGGCGCAGGCGCTGCACGATGGGCGAGTGGGTGAGTGGCTCGAGGCGCTCGGAGAGGGCGGAAATTGCAGTGGAGGGGGTCGACGACATGGTGTACAAGAGGGTAGGAGGTAGTGGTTTTGTCTGAGAGCGCTCTCAGGAGGCGGGTATATATACTGGCGCATTAGGGGTGCCGAATTGGTCGTATGGAAGGCCTGGCCTGCGGAGTGGGCGAACCACGCCTGCGCACTCAACGCATGCCTGGCATTCCACAAAGGACTGGTAAATGTTAACAAGATTTCTCATGATGTTACCAGTGCCAAATCATAACGTAGTTGGAGTTTGTGGTGTGCTCGACTAGCGCCGACCAGAAGTATGCGGGAGTCATGTGATGAGGGAAATGTACTCGTGGGGGTAAGCGTTGGCATGGGCAACGTCCATTCACATTCTCTGTCATCGACAACACAATCACTGGCTGATTTCCATTTTCTTTCTTCAGGTTCCTGCTGTCACTCCGTAGCATGTAAGTCTCCCCCAAAATGCTCTGTAAAATGCACCGATCATGCATCTGATGACAACCTGTTCATAATGCCAGGCCGCTGCCGGACGAACGCCCCCGCGCCTCCGTTGCGAACCTCATAGGCCGCTTCGAACAGCATACGAAGCGCCAGTCGATCTCGGGCTCGACGTCTCCCCCGAGCAACGGCATTATCCTCCCCAGCCGCACCTCCAGCGTGCTCTCCCATACCACCGGCGACTCCGCCAAGGAGGAGCTCAAGACCGCGCGCGAGTGGCCCCCCGCATCCAGGAGCCCCCCGACCGCACCCGCGCCCGTGCGCAAGGACACGCTCCCGACGCCGTCCCCCGCGCCAGCACCCGCACCCGCGCCGGCTCGTCCGAGCCTCGACACGCCCACGCCCACGCCCACGCCACCCGCGAACGCGCGCTCCGATCCCGAGCCACAGACCGCCAAGCCGCCGCGGCAGTCCCTCATCGCCGCACCCAAGGCCGCCCCCGCAGCACGCAAGCTCGCGAGCAGCACCGCACCACGCCACTCCGCCCCGCCCAAGCCCGCACACACATCCCCATCCAAGTCCACCCCCGCCCGCGCGACCTACCGTCCAAAGACCCCGTCCAGCACCGCGCGCCCGAAGACGCCATCGCGCGCCGCGCAGCCCAAGACGCCGTCCCGCGCGAGCGCCAAGTCGCCCACCCCCGCGCTGTCCCGCGGGCTCTTCGCGCCGACCGCCGCGTCGCTTGCGCGCGCCCGTGCTGCCGCGCCGCCTGTCGCGTCTCCGGCGCCGCCGCGCAAGGTCGATCTGAGCCGGCTGAGCAAGCCGACGGCTGCGAGCGCGAGCAAGGCGCGTGTCCCGGCTCCTGCGCCTACGTCTGCGCGGGGTGCGCCGGTGAAGAGGGGAGCGCCGGCGGGCAGGGGTGTTGTAAGGGGTGTGGGTGCGGGTGCGAAGGTGGTTTCGAAGGGCGCGAATGGGGTGAAGGCGGCGGCGGGAGCGGTGGTGGTGGCTGCGGCGGTTGAGGCGGAGCAGCAGGAGGAGGCTTTGTCTGACCCTGCTGTTGAGCAGCATGCTGAGCCGGAGGAACTTGTCGAAGTGGAAGTCGAGGAACGCGTCGAGCCTGAGCCTGAGCCCGAGCCCGAGCACGTCGAGCTGGAGCACGAGGAGCCCGAACATGTGGAGTCCGAACCAGAACCCGCGGTCGAGGAGCATGTCGAGCCTGAGGAACCCATCGAAGGCGCGGACGTGGACATCGAGGACGCGCACGACGTGGAGGACGCCGACGCACATATCGCGCATGCGGAGCCAGAGCATGTTGAGGCTGCACATGAGGAGCACGACACCGCTGCCCCCGTTGACGAGGAAGTAGTCAAGCGCGACGATCTCGAGGAGATGGTCGCGATGCTCGAGGCGCCCGCCGCCATCATCGCCGCCGTGGCGGGTGAGATTCCCGACGAGGAGTAAAAGAACCTGCAAGAAATAATCAGAAGGCAACGACGGCTACGCTTATGTCTATACCATGATCTCCCGCACCTATCTCCTCTTTCCTCTCAGGCTCGGCGCTCCATCTGTACATGCCCGCACCGCACGAAGCTTACGATCGTTTTAACCTTTACTGAGTACGTACCACAACCCAATCCGTTCTTGTACCGCTACATTTCCCTCCTTTCGCTGGTTTCTTGTCCATGCTCTGCATCGTTCCCTTCACGCATCGGTCTGTCTCTTCGTTCGCACGCAATTGCTCATCTACACGTTATACCTTACTCGATCCCTGATTTCCTTGGCTTGGCTCCGTTTCTCGAACTTGCAGATTGGCGGTCGGGAGTGCCTTCTATACCCGCGCGTATGGTACTTACGAATCGATCGCATTTAGTTGGACTGGCGCTCGTCCCCGTCATCCTACTGTTTTCAGGTAAAGGGAACAATTCAAGACTCGAATATGGATGGCTTCCTACCCTTTCCCGACTAATCGCAGATTGTCACAGGGCAACAACGGAAGGTACGGAAATGGATGCCTTCCTACTGTTTTGAGGTCCCAGGTTGTCGCAAGGAAAGAACCTTAATTAGAGAGATCGACTCATCGACTCTCTTCTTCAAGCTTCAAGGTCTGCCTGTGGGAGACTAGAAAGAACTTAGGATGACATGAATACGCATGTGGACAGATTCCTACCGTTTTGTGTTGCGGATTGTCGCAGGTCAATCTCTTTTGGATTTCAAGGAAAGAATGTGAGATACGGATATGGATAACATCATACCGTTATTAGGTCACAGGCTGTCGCAGGGCAACAACCTGTAGCAACTCAAGATGACATGAATACGAATTCCTACTGTTTTCAGGTCGCGGATTGTTGCAAAATGACAACTGGAGGTACCGATATGGACGACAGACAACCTCTTTCGCCGCAGACTGTCGTAAGGCAACAACTGAAGATACAGATGTAAACGCCCGCTGCCCTTGTTGTCCCAGAGGACAAACTGCGAAAGAGGGCATGCGCCTGGCCATGGTCCTTCCACCGATGCACTCTTCAATTTGCTCTGCGTCGGGGATATACGCTGGGTTACTAGCGGTCCGTACCTAAAGTGTCTCTGCCCAACGCCTGGCTGAGACTCTTCTCTAGAAAGAACAAGCCGACAGTGTCGACGTCGACGGGGTTTCAGGTTGCATTTGCTGCCGCAGTGACCCAAAAACAAAAACAGGCCAAACATGATGATCATGTATTCCGACTTGCCCAAAGACTCTATCATCTAATATACCGGTGCATGAATAGCGTGAATAAGTACAATGGTGAGTGCGTGAACGGGGCAGACCGAGCGCAGGATATTGATATGCTGTGAAAGAAGAGGAGAGCCGAGTCAAGTCTACGATGCAAAGCAGAAGCAGGAAGGAAGCGGAATAACGTAACCCGTGTGCGAGAAGGAGAACGGAGTGCTGCGTCGTGGTTATGCGTAAGTAATCCGGGAGTGTCTGCCAGAAGGGTATGCGTGCGCAGTGCACGGTCGTGGATGAGTAGTCGTGTGCAGTAGAGTGCAGCAGGAGCAGGAGAAAACGTAGCGGGCAGTTTTCGAACGCATCACAACGCAGGGTGCCCTCTGGCACCCATCTGGTGAAAAGTATATACTGGTGGTATGCAGGATTAAATTGGAAATCATAGGTAGGGAGCGGACGGGCCAATAGTGCGCCTGAACGGACTTGCCGTGCCCTGATCGGAAACGACCTTGGGCGAATTGGCACACACTGGGGCAGGCATCGATATCGCACATTAGACAGATCGAGCGACGCCCCGTCGACCTGTCAGTATGCCTCATGGGCTGCGGACAGCGGCACCATTGTTGGGCATTGGCGGCGATGGTGGTTGCATGCCGAGAATCCCCCATACAGGATCGTCCTGTGGCGTGTCGGGGTGCACCTCGAACTTGTTCGAGGTGAGCGCCGCGGATGACTTGGACGGGTCAAAGCCTGCGGGATCGGACAGCGATCCACCGGCGTCGCCAGGCGCCTTCGTCCGCGGAACACCAGAAGAGACGATTTGCGCGGTCATCAGTGTCGGAAGCATCGTAAGTAGTTCCGGGCTGCAAAGATTAGATGAGCTACATTGCTTGAAGAGAATGGACAAAATTGTACATACACAACCTTGGGAGCGTCACGCTTCGGACGGGCAAGTCTGCTCTTGACGACGAACGACGACGAACGCATACGGCCGCCGCGCAGCTTGGAAAAAGTGCCCAAGTTATCGCGCACCCGGTCCATGGCGAAGTCCATGGGTGCGTCTGAACGAATGGTAGGTAGTACCTCAGGTTTAGGCATGAGCCGGACGGCTTTGAAGAATCGCTCGCAAGGGCCGTTGGGGATACAGCGGATCAGAGCACCGAGAGGAATCGAGACGAAGCCAAGAGCAAGAGAGATACCCCACTCGCGACCGCCGATGCGGGTCACCTGGAACGCAGAGCCTCCCACGAAAACGATCATAATCTGCACAGCAACCTCTAAAGGGGGACTCAGGGGTCAGATTTGTTTACGCAAAACACAGGCGACACACGTACCAATTAATGTGATGCCCATGAAATACCAGTTGTTAGTCACTCCTTCAAAGACGTCGAACTTTCTGTCGAGACGACGGCTATTGATGGAGTTAAAGACCTGGGCAAAGACGAACGTGTTGAACACCAGAGTTTGCACAATCCTGTCGTGCCTGCTAGCATCAGGATCGCCGGAATGGAAACCAAGAATCTGAGCGCCCAAGAAGTGGAAGACGAGGATGATGATGATTTGGTAGATCGATTGACCGATGATCTGCTTAATCATGTCCACAGTGAAGAGTGGATCTGACTTCTTGTCAGGCTTGCGGTCCAGAAGTGCGGGTGACGCAGGATCAGTCGCGAGAGCCAGAGCGGCGAAAGTGTCCATGATGATGTTGATCCAAAGCAGCTGCACCGCACTCAACACCGACTCCTCCTGTTCAGATGCGATTGCAGTCACAAACGTAATGACGACAGCTGTGACATTAGTGGAGATCTGGAACTGCAAGAACTTGCGCACGGCGTCATTGACGCAGCGACCCCACATGATAGCCTTGACGATAGAGGAGAAGTTGTCATCCATAAGAATGATGTCCGATGCCTCCTTGGCGACCTCGGTACCAGCGATACCCATAGAGAAGCCGACATGAGCCGTCTTCAATGCTGGACCATCGTTGGTACCGTCGCCAGTAACACCAACAACGCCGCCAATCTCCTTGAGGGTCTCGACCAGGATGCGCTTGTCCTCCGGCGATGACCGGGCGAGAACCTGGAGGCGAGGCACCACGGCCTTCATGACGTCGGGTGGGAGTTTCCGGAAGATAGGACCTTCCATAACGACTCCACCAGACGTGTAAATGCCGCACTGCTGAGCAATGGACTTGGCCGTCAGAACGTTGTCACCGGTGCACATTTTGACATCGACACCGGCTTTCTTGCAGTTGGCAACAGCCTCCCGGACACCTTCGCGAAGCGGGTCTTCGATGCCGACAACACCGATCAGCGTCAAGTCCTGCGCAAGATCTTCATACTCGACCTAAAGAGACAGGAAGGTCAGATACAATTACCAAAATCGTGTACTTGGGATACGTACCTCGTCCTTCGCCGAGAACCTGGCGCCGGCAGGCGGCCATTGCTCGAAGTCCCGGTAGCACAGCGCGATCGTCCGCAGCATCTGATTCGCATACATCGAGATCGTCCGCGAGATGTTCTCTTGCTGCAAGTCGCTCATTGGCGCCGTCTCGACCTCGCCACCGGCGTGAGCATCAGCGTCCTTCTCGTACACGATGACGGTGTTGCGGCACTTGTCCGCCAGGACCTCACTGGCACCCTTGAGATACAGCCGGTAGGTATATTTGTCAATCTTGACGACAACGCCCATAGCTTTGCGGTCACTGGAGAACGGGATCATTTGAACAACGTCAGCTGCGTCGCGAGTCTCCTTGTAGTTCGCCCAGCCGAGCTCCTTTGCGAGTTTGAGTAGTGCAGTCTCGGTCTTGCTGCCGACGAAAGTAAGCTGTCCAGTCTGCTGATCCTCATCCTCGAACGCAGTGGAGTTGACGGCGATGGAAGCGTTGAACAGATCGCGGAGCTGCGGAGTTAAGATAGTATCGAGATTCTTCAGGTCCAAGGGGAAGTCACCCTTGTTGATACGATCCCCGGATTCGTTCAAATCGTCGGCATTGGAGCGCCCCTGGTTATCTTCTAGATTACGCACGAACTTCGCGTGGACACCAACAGAGCCCGCGACGACCGTCATCTCGTTTTGAGTTAGCGTACCTGTCTTGTCTGTGCAGACCACTGAGGCGTTGGCCATGGTCTCGCATGAACCAAGGACACGGACAAGAAGGTTTTCTTTGGTCATCCGTTTCGTCGCGAAGGCCAAGGCTAAGGTCACAGCCAATGGAAGACCTGATAGATGAATCGATATCAGTTTTTGATGTAAACCTCGCCTTTTTGGAGGTACGTACCTTCAGGAACGGCCACTACAACAAGGGTAACAGCGATGATGAGGATCTGAACGAAAGCGATGCCCTTCTGATTCGATGTCCTAGACAAAAAGGGTCAGGTAAGTACAACGCCAAAATCATTGTGATCGACCT
This sequence comes from Hericium erinaceus, assembly GCA_006506795.2. NCBI lineage: Eukaryota > Fungi > Basidiomycota > Agaricomycetes > Russulales > Hericiaceae > Hericium > Hericium erinaceus. The sequence continues at coordinate 3,069,979 of CM021165.1, read as the reverse complement.
TTCTGGATTATTTGTTCCAAGTTGCACGAAGAAGCGAATCATCAAAGCAGAGAACAAAAGCAAGCCGGCGATACTGCCGAACTTGGCAATTGACTCGGCCAAGTCGTTCAGTTTCAGTTGCAGGGGAGTATTCTCAGTCTCCGTTCGTAAGGCTGAAATAGAGGATTATGGGAGGTACAAACGCAGAGAAAAGGAAGCGACGTACCCATCATAATCCGTCCGTTGAAACTCTTCGTGCCGACCGCGATGATGACATACGAGCCAACACCTTCCAGAACCTTACTTCCACTCACCAAGAAGCAATCCGTATGACCCATCAACTCCATACCGGAAGGCCTCTTCGCAGGGACTCCTCCGCCGGCGCCCTTTTGTCCGTCGATTTCGCTGTCTGAAACCGCGGGGCTGTACTCCGCCAGTTTGCGATCGCGCAGTGTAATGCAGTCCTCGTACGAGAGCTTCTTGATAGCATCGGACTCGCCGGTCGCGCCGGACTCGTCGCATCGTACGTTGTGCCCGGACAGAAAGACGCCGTCGCAGGGGACCACTTCACCGGGTTCCAGGAGAGCCACGTCGCCCACGACGACATCGCGCACGTCGATCAGGTGCTCGATGCCGTCGCGGATGACCTTCACTGTGCGCTCCTCCTTCTTTTCATTCAGGACCTTGAACTGCCGTTCCTTTTGCCAATCATTGAGCGAGCCGACCATGACGACGATCAGGATAGCGATAATAATAGCGACGCCTTCTACCCAGTCGACCGGTGGTTCACCGGCCGGCCGAGGAGTTCCGAAATCTTGGAAGAAGCCGAGAGCGAGAGAAACGACGGCAGCGATAGAAAGCAAAACCTAAGATAGCGGTCAGAATTGGATACAATTGCGAACAGTTGCAGGAATATAGCGTACCAAAACTTTGTCCTTGAGCGCAAGCCACATAAGCAAGAGCAAGCTTTTACTCGGTCGTGACGGAAGTGTGTTCTCGCCAAACACCCTCTTGCGCTCCTCAACTGACGCAGTGAATGCCTCGGGATTCCCGGCCAGCGGAAGTTTCTGCGAACTGCTTCCCAAGCTTGTCGTGCTCTTCATCCTTTCCTGTTCACCGGTAGGAAGCGTGATTGTGATATTTGGAAGCAACTCCGCGCTCGTCCCCGCGTCGTCCGCATGCTTCGGAGCGCTGGTCGGAACGTTCGGTGAAGGTGTCAACGATGGAGCGGGACTCTCGTCGTGAAATCCTGTGCCCTTCGTACTCAAGCCAGCTGTTCGGTGAGTGCCAAGACCGCGGAGGAGGCCCTCGACCCCGCCCATGGCCTCGAGCGCCTCGATGTTCTTAGGGTCGACGAGACTAGCGAGCTGAAACGGCTTGAACGCGAACGGAGCAGGGTCGAAATCCGCCTCCTGTTCGAGGTCCAGCTGGGCGGGACGCTCCAGCTCTGCGTTCTTCCCTTTGTCGTCTTTCTTCCCTCCCGGCTCGCCCTCCACGTCCGTTTCCGGACCGTCTTCATCTGATGAGGGCGACGGCCGATGGCGACGGTGGATCTTCTTGATGAAACTCGAACGCGACGTGGGACGCGAATCATCCGACGCGGAATCGACGTGCGTCTGTGTCGGAGATGCCAGAGTACTGCCCCCGTCAGACCGTAATGAACGCATAGGACTAAGGCCAATGCTTGCCGTCTCGGTAGTATGATCCGGCTCCGTTTCATTGCTGCTGCTGTGCGTGCTGGAAAATGTTGCGGTACTACCTTTCCGGCGATGTTTGTTCGACGGGGGTGACAACAAGCCGAGTGATGACATTCCATCGTGGTCATCCGGGCTATTGCCACGTAGCTGAAGCGATGAGGCCGGTGCCCAGTGTACCGAGGATGATGCGGAATGCGCAGAAAGAGTTGGTGAGGGCGGCGGATGCGAATCGGACGTGTCGGATACAGGCGAATACGGCGCGTCAAGTGAAATACGAGGTGTCTTTAAAATCGGGGTCGGCAACGTCAGAAGACCTGGATCTGAGGGTGACCGTGCGCGATTCAGAGAGGGAGAAGTCGGGGGATGGTCATAGTGAGGGTCAGGGGACAGCGGGGGACTTCGGTCGTCAATGAGCCCCAAGTGCTCTGTTGATCCCGTGACCGCGATTTGGGGAATTCCCAGACCTTCTGCAGCCATTGTCAACTAGAGATATGTGGTCAGATAGCGAAGGGGGAAGAAAGGCAGTGAAAGCGCACATGCAGGGAGGTCGTAGGAACCAAAAGTGCAGCAGATGGTTCGTCTTCAGGTTAAAGCAGTGCACTCAACAGGGCTGTGTATGTTGCCAAAATAGGAATAGTCTCCCAGGCCTGGTGGAGCGCGCGGCGGAGGGTGATGTTGCTCTCTCCCTCCAAGTCTCTTCCTTATATCCCCCCCGTAACACTGCCCTGTATTTGTGCCGTCGGGATAATAACTCGCTTTGAATTCTGTCCTCAGCCTTTGTTCCACCGTTTTGTTGTACTGCTATGCATCCTTCTCTCAAAGCGTATTGTGTCTCTGGTCACCGTACTCCGGCTGCGTTGCCACAAGGACACTTCTGCCAAGGCCGTGGCCTCTTGTTCTCCCTCTGTGCCTTCGCCGCATCCTCTAGATTCTGTCAATTTTTTTCTGGCTACGACTCTGCAATCTGTCTGTGGAGTAGGCTCTCCATTATTGTCCGCATGTAGACAGCAATCGGGTGAGTACACAGGTTGTCGGCAATGAATAGGCTCGGCTGGTCTTGGAAATGGGGCCATAGGGGGCGGAGCACAAAGCAGTGTCCATTTCTCGGAGACGAGTCCGCCAGTGTTCACCAAGAAGAGAACAAAATCGGCGAACTTTTTTCACTCCACTATCCTAAATCCTGTGGGCTCTACAACAGGAAAATCGGGCTCCGTTCCTCGAACGAAGACAGTGCTACAGCGCCGCAGCTACGTGACTCTGGGCTTCGTGGAACGCAGTACAAGTGGATCTTCCATCGCGCTCATCGTTATGGATCCCGTCACGCGTTTTCGGATGCCTTGCGTGGTCCTGCTGGGGCAATAAGCAGGCTAAAAATGTTGGCCCGAGATCCCAGCCGATGGTGCTCCGTGACCTCTTCCAGCCACACAGAGATACGATCAGGTCGTTGCTTGTCGACCTTCCCAGCGTTCAGCACAACCATCTCAAGCCTCGAGGAGGCCACGCTGACACTGGCATGCTTGTACGCTAATGTTATCGACTGCAGCGTTTCCAACGTCCTCGTTCAACGTGTCTCGACAAGCCTGCCATTTTTTGAACGCGTCATGAGAGGCCCTGCAACGTTGGTACTCCGCTCTACCCCTCCCATGCTCCGTCTAGGGCGCGCCTTCTCTTGGCGCCCTTCTTCTGCCAGGAATTCCAGAGACTTCCACAGAGAACCTCGTGCATCGCGCCTCGTGATGAGGCGGTGCTGGCAAAGTCGCTCTCCATGAGCCTTATCTGTTCTTTCCTTGCCCCTTTTTATTCTTCTTTAGGTTTAAAAGCGGCGGAATCTCATGATCGCCGCAAACTCGGGGTTCACCCGTGGTTCTGTGCCTGATTTAGGTGCGAATGAACGCCAACGCCCAGAAGGCCTACGCCAAATACCTCAATCCTGAGCGCATGTACTGGTACAGCAGCGCCGATGGACAACACTCGACAGATGGCTCATAAATGTTATCTTCCGGACGAGAGACAGCCGTACTGCCTGTGATTCTCCTCGCGCCTGTGTTTGCGGGCCGGCGCTCTGGAGAGAGATATGCTTCCGAAATAGAAGTGCATCGGTTCAGGTGAGAATGTTCTATATAGATGGAGACGAGGAAAGGCTGTACATCTACAGATGATCAGATCCGACACACGTTGTCTCATGAATGTAATCGTTCCCTCGCTAGGTCCAAATCGTCCCCGTCTTCGACGTATGGCAGCCCTTTTCCTGCATGACGACACGGTGTGGATATGGAGACTAATTTGTGGTGCGTTTTGTACGTCAGTTCCCGCGCGAAAGCCTCAGTGAAGCCATCCCGCGTCGGCTCTGTTCTCATTGTCTGATCTCAACAAAGCGTTCCGCGTACTGTTCCCCGAGCTGCGTTAGATGCAACCGCAGTCGCTATCATTTCGGAAGGCTTCAAATCTATCGTTTCAGCGAGCTATGTCCCTCCCTGCCTCGGTAGGAAATATATCGCGCGCCGAAGACTGGAACTTACCGTTGGAAGTGAGGGATGAGGCGATGGTCTTGCGATTGTCGCGCAATCGCAAATTATCCCCGTCAGACATATCATATAGCTGTAATATGCCAGAATTCAATATTGGGACCTGCCCTACGAAGTCTTCTATAGCTTTCCTAGGATGTTAGGACAAATGACTTCGGCGGCCTTTGAGAGTCCAGAAACCAAATTGTGACGCCCAGGAACCCAGCTTGCACTGTTACCGAGTGGCTGAACACCACATAATAGAGTCCGTGGACATTGGACAAGGGATGTCCCGAGAGAGCGGAAAACCAAGGATCGCGAAGCCAGTACAACGCGGCTACGAGGGTTGTGATAGACGCGCACCAGCGGGGATCTGGGCATGTCGACAAGACACCTGGACGTACCGACGTACGTTGCCCAAGGAGGCAAGTTTCTGGAGTACGTGCACAATTGAACGAAACAGTTGACGACGTAGCCCGCATCTCGTGTGGATACACAATGCGAGCCTATCACGATCGGGATAGGCGCCGTCGACTTCTGTTGGTAGGGCATGAAACACTGCATTATGTTCGTATCGCGTACTGTGCGGGCCAGGATCAGAATGCAGCGTATGTCTGATCGCATAGATTAGGAAGGGCTTCTTGTCCTGGACCAACGGAATCAACCAGGTAGGTTTCCGTACTGCGATAGGCGCGTGCCTATGATGCAGTACCGGGCCTCAAGGCCTGATGTCCGAAGTAACAAGGTGGTATACGATCGATTGTCCACGGCACCCAGGGACTTGTCTCGTTCAGATCGAAGCCGGAAAGCCTAAATCTCGCAGATCTGCGAGGAGGATGATCAAGGATAATCGACGCGGCTCGGGACAATAACTGTGGAGGCGTACTTAGCAGGGCGAGAATTGGTACGTACATATGGTGTCCAAAGCGTCATGTTGCGCGTCATCCTGCTGTATGCATGATCGGAGTATTTCGTCACTTGTCCATAACTGTATGACGGGCATGCAGGGACATGCAGAGACTTGGAAATCATGTCATCGCATCGCCTGTGCGCGCTTGATGGCAGTTGGAACGGAATGCTACCGGGACACCGTATAAGAAAGGAGGCACATGGGCGCTTGACGAAATGGTTGTTGCGAGAGGGCGGCAGAAAAAAACTTACTTCTGCTCTCTTGAAGTGCACATTGGGCGCCGTAGGAATGTGGCAAAGGCACGTAACAGCGATTAGTATGGCACGCTTCCCACTGGCATACGATTGATCTCCGCAGCCCGACAGAAGCGTAAAGATAGCTAAGGCACTTACTCGCGGTTTTCTGGACTAGCAAAGTCTGCTTGGCGTGCTTGTGGAGATCGCACCTTCTTCCACACTCAGATCCTCTGCTAGCTACTATGCGAGAGTCAGCATACATGCGGCAGAGCATAACAACGACATTATTACCCTGAATAGGACCGTTATCAGGGGATCCTCGTCAGTCCGACTAGCCGGACAATACGAAGCGCTTATTCGATGGAGCGCTGCCTTACCGTCGTTTTAGCAATAATCCACGCTTGGCTAGGTCGAGGCAGAGTCGGACAAAACAGTAAGCAAAGGCAACTACGCAGAGCATCGCATTTTTTCAAATAAAACATGCTGACGCACCTGATCACACAAGCGGACTCACATACTCGTAAATCCTCGCTGCCGGTGCGGATCCCCCTATTTGTTTGTGGGAACACTTATGGAGGCAGTAAGGTGATGTGAGATGAGAATTGTTCGTGAAAGAGTGCATGGCCAAGAGTTTCTGTGAAAACAGGATCATCCGCGAGATGAACGAACTTACACCGGAAAGATGGCCGGCAGTGTGATACGAAGACTCGGGATTGTACATAGCCTGAAAGAAAATCTATGAGCTGACAGCCAGCCCGTGTCAAAAGTTGAGCATGAAACCTACTACACCGAGCGCAAAAAGAACGAATCTACCGCTACTTTGTATCAGTTGCCGGCGCACCGCGTCTTGGCCGGCTTCGCCAAAGAAGATGCCTTCACATGTCAATGGTCACTTCTCTCGATCCACTCCCTGGACACTGTGCAAGAGCAGTTCAATGACATTCCAGATGGAGCGGGAAGAACTCACGACGGGATTAAGTACATGCTGAAAGCCTCCGCTTCCTACTCACGACACGGTCTTGTCTACCGCGCGCACCGCCGTACCAAGATAGCTCCAATGGCGATGAAATGCGAGTTCCGCAGTCTCCAAGGGTGTGCATGAAAGCGTCATGTATACCGGTTTCGGTCTCAGAGGAGACGAGGATCGGAGGCCGAGCAGCTTGAATTTCCTACGTGGCATGGCAGTGCAGTTGAAGTCCGTCGGGGATATCGGGGTTCCAAATCACTAATGTGCTGTAGAACGTTATAGATCCGTCTACCAACCCTCTAGAGGACGACGTATCGACTACGATTTCAAGTTGGACAGCTCCGGATCCGGATAGTATGAGAGGAGGCTGGCTTGAAACTAGTTCGCTAAGGACACGAAGTTGGTAAGTCATAAGGCTCAAGGCTGTGTTGACTTCCGATCCGCTGACGGCGAATTCAGTGACCGCGACACTGGTGCTGTGGCCAATCGACTTATCTAGTCCGTTTAATTGTCCCAAGGAATGCTGCGGACACGTATCCGAGCAATGATAACATCCAACGCAGTGTCTTTCAAGATGAGCGTATGGAAGAATGGTCGCTTCTAGATGGAAGAATTTCGGGTTGGCAGTGACCGCCCGGCGCCTGGTAGTTGAGATAATGAAAATGAAATCTACAATCTATCGGTGTAACGGCTAACATTATCGCCTCTCAAGTATGTACTTCCACCATGGGGAGCTGCGCGATAGCTCGGGGTTCGACTCCCCGTAACCTAACTGTACATTCGCCGACGTGCTATTTCTGCACGCTGGCGGAGGGTTTTTTGAAGCCAATATCTTGTCAAAATCTCCTTCTCCCGCTGTTCATCTCGGTCCATCTTGACATCTAGTTGGCAGCACAAGCACATCCTTGGATCGAAGCTGTAGCTAGACGCTTTGAACCACGAGTACGAAACCACATGAAGTCCGCGGCTTTATAACGGCCACCACCGAGGAAGAACCATGCCGCAACTACCTCTGTCCACTCCATCACTAGACGGGTGACCGAGTCTCTCGAACACAATGACGAACAAGTCGAGTATTACTCCATCACTCCCAAAGTCCAGCCCCTCGGTTCCAAATGGCCTCCACGTCCGCCGCAGCTCGATGCCCATATTCACGGACACACCACGCCGTCCTCGCCGCCTCATCCAGACCGCAGCTCAAGGCCTTCCATTCGCCCTTCGAAGCTATCCCTTCTGCAGCGGCGCAGCGGCTCCGTCCCAGGACGTCGACACAATCCCACTTGCACTGTGTTCTGGCCATGGCCAGACGAGGTCCCACCTGTGCCCAGAATATCGCTGCCTGCGACTGGCCTGTCGAAGCTTGAGCTTCTTCCGAACGTAGCAGGCAGCATGCGGTTCAGAGATCGCCGCGCTTCTTCGTGCCGCGTGAAAGCGAGCCATCGCATGAAGATGGTCCAGAGTTTGTCTGCCGGATCTTGGGTCTGCAGACGGCCTGACAATACTTCCCGCACAATGTGGTTCTGCCTCTACGCCTTGTATGGGAGGAAGTCATGAATAGTCTCAAAGACCATCAGTCTAGGCTAGTTGCAACCTTGCATTTTGTTTACGTGCGACATCGCACGCAGAGAGCCGGGAAAAACAAAGCAGCCATCTCATGCAGAGTATCATATCACAGCAAACATAATAGACCATTGTATATGTATGTACATACATCGAAGACAGCGACACCTCGAATGGACGAACAGAACATGCAGCAGACGCTACAATACAATGCGCACTGTAATGCATTGTACGAAGACGAAACGAAGACGAAAAGGCACAGAGTGGAAGGCGGGGGGGAGGCAGGGGACGTGGTTGTCGGCGAGGTGCGGTGGTGTGATAAACGGTACAACGTAGGTACAAGAACAACAGGATTACAATGACGCTACAGGATAGTACATGCGTGCTGTGCGAAGCAGTGATGAGTGGACGGAGGCGAGGTGTATGGATGGATGGGAGGTATGCACGAGACACGATTAATGCAGAGAGCACGAAATAGCAGATGGAAATGGAAGCGCCAAGGGAAGGCGGGAACTCAATGTAGATACTTCTCGTTCAGTGCATGCACTTCGCGCGCGAGGTATGGCCAATTCAACGCGCCTGCGAGCTCCGCGCGCAGATGGCGCTCGTCATCTTTGGCGCGCTCCCGCGCGAGCTGCACCTCCCAACCGCAGAGATTGTAAAGTAAGCGCATGTTCGGTTGGATAAGCACCGAGAGGCGGCGCGAGCGTACAACGAGATAGGCATCGACAAGCGGCAACGCGAGATGCTTCATCACATACGCGATCTGCGCATACAGTCACCGAATCAGCAGGAGTTTCAAAGTGTAAAGTCAAGAAAGGAAGACGTACTGTTACGGTCGCACTCCTCGAAACCCCAACTCGGCAGTGCACCAGCACACGCCCGCCCTCCTCGCGCGCGCGATCGATCCACTCGCAGATCGGCGAAAGCTGTGGCGCAAGCGTGTCGATGCCATCATCGCAGACGCCCTTGATATCAAGCACCTTGATGCGGCCTTCACGCTCCTCGAGCCACAACGAACCGGACGATGGCGTGCACTGCGGGGCTGCATGCGCATCCGGCGGTGGCACAAGCGCGCATTCACCAACCGACACGACATGCGTAATCCCGAGCGCGTGCAGCATGTATGCGTTCGCCGCGTGGTTCCTGTACCCAGTCAGTATCGATATAACTAACGCATAGGAAAGAGACAACGCACAGATTGCCGAGGTATAAGAACGGCAGCACACGGCTCGGGAAACTCCCATCGAACCGCGGGTCTTCAAACCACACCTGGTGATCTGCGACGAGCGACGGCAGCAGCGGACTTGTGCTCGCGCGCGGACGGCCGGGCGGTGGCGTCTTCCCAATAGGTTGGCGTTCCTCGTACGATGCAGAGAGCACAGGCGGCATCTGCTGAGAAACTGTGTGCGATGTAGTGCGGTTTTGTGGGACTGGTCGCGCAGCAGTGCGATCACGCGCGAGGCGGGCCTCGACACGCCGTAGAAGGGGCAGATCGGTTTTGTAGACGAAGAAAGAGCGCTTTTTGTTCACCTTCGGGCAGCATATAGTTAGGACCTGACCATTTATCCAACCATAAAGATAAAACTCACCTGAAGCTCTACGTACGCTTCCGGTAACGAGCAGCCCCGCATCGCCATCAACAAACACAGCGCTAGAACGCTACTCTCCGTATATCCATCCGAACTATAAATGAGCACCTTCGCGCCTCTTCGGCTTTTCGGCATCAGCACGCGCCGCAAGAAATCGATGAAAGCGTAGATAGCGTCCGCGCCAGTGGTGACGGGATACGTCGCGCTTGGGAAGGCGAGATGCACGACCACGCCCGCATGCGGGGGCGGACGATGCGGGATCGCCGTTGCTTTTCCTTTCTCCTTTTCCGACGCCTTCCCCTGCCCTAGCATTATCCGCTGACGCCATCCCTCTTCCAACCTTGCGAGATGCTCCTCAGCTGCGCGCAGCTGCGGCGGGCCTGGAACGAGAGCGGCGTCGCAGCATTCGATGCATATATCGAATCCTCCGGGATTGTGCTCGGGCGTGAACGGATCCGAAGTGCCCGGAGCAGGCGGTAGCGGGAGATCCGCATCCGGGAGGGGCACGTCTCCCGCATTGCCAAGAAACACCTGTCCAAGCTCGGGCGTGAATGGCCGCGGGCCATCATGCTCGTCGACCTCGATAGGGGCGAATGCTGATGAGGCGGGGGCGAGAGTCAGGATCTCCGAGGCGCGTGTGAGGTCGCGCATCTCTTCCTTCTCGCGCTGTGTGAAATCGACCGTGTTCGGCTTGCGGGGCGGCGCGGGCTCCTTGTCGGGTGCAACGTGCGCATCAGTACTGTCTGTATGCGCGTGCCCCTCCATGCGCACGACGAGCTCGCTAAGCTCGGAACGCATCTCTTCTGGGCTTGCATCAAGAACAAAGACATTGTACTGCACTCTTTCCGCCGGCTCCTCGACGATGGTTGTACTCTTCGCTTCTGAAGAGGATGAGTAGTAGCACGTCGCTGAGCCCGCTGTTGTCTTGCGCGGGTGCCGCCGAGCCTCGGCCTTGGCTTCCATCGCCTGCTTGAACTTCTCCGCCAGCGCGAGCGCCGCGCGCTTTCCAGCAGGGTTCGTTGTGCCCGTCGGCGAGTAGATGACAATGTCACTCAGCGTTGCGTAGATCGGCTGCGGATGCAGATAAATTAAAATTAGCAAGGCGTCAAACGAGATAAGATAAGACGAAATGAGGGCGAACCCGCGGGAACAAACATCGGGAGCGTGGCGGGGCGGATCCCCTCCGTCGACTCAATGAACCGCATCTCCTGGTTCCTGCGGAGATCTGAGCTGAAACACGGGGCAGAAGACAGGGGATGTCTCTGCTCGAGTACATCGCAAGTAGGAAGTGTACATCCCGTCGAGGCTCGACAAGCAACGCGTCATCTGAGCAGGTAGCGACGATCCTTTAGCGCTCCCCCGCATCTGGGCGCTAATTGCCACGAGGCATGATCCCCGCACTGCCAGAGCGGACAACGTAAAACAAAAGGAAACACTTACCACCTGAATCCCAAAGTTCCTGAGCGAGATCCCATCTGGCACTTCCGGCGGAACGAATTCGAAGCTTTCCCCGCCCGACGCGAGCCGCAACAGTTCGCGCGGTCGCAAGGTTGAAGTGAGAAACGTGCGCTGCAGAAGAGACGCCTTCATATCGCCTGCGATATGCGCATGACCATTGCCGTTCGAAATGCAGGGGGAAGAGGGCGTAGACGCAGCGGTAAGCGGCGTACCAGGCGTGTTCGAGAGTGAAAGCGCAGAGGGTGCAGGCGACGCGGGGGAAGTACTGCTAGTATTGGAGGTACTCGTTGATGCGCTGCGTTCGCGGTCTGTGTGAGGGATGGGTCTGGCCATCGACGATGGGGAGGTGTCGATTGGTGGCGGGTTTGGATGCCGGTGATTGACTGGGTGCATGTGTTGCTGTTTCTCCTTCTCCTGAGCAGGGACGGGAAACGGAAAGGGGAATGGGCAGACCGTTTTTGAGCGGGTGTCAGTGTCGACGTCCATCGCGAACGTATCCTCGTCCTCCGCCTCCCCGTCGACCTCAATGTCCGACGAGCTCAGCTCCGAGTCGAAGTCGTCCTCACTCATATCATCGTCGCGCTGTGGTTCGGGCATGCCTTCCTCGTCGCAAGCGACCCAGATCAGACCGCGAAAGTGCGGGATTTGGATCGCAGCGCGACCGGCGGCAGCGGCGAAGAAGGCATTCTGCTGCTCGTTGTCGCCTTCGACGCCGTGGAGAAAGGGGAAGAGCGTAGTGTCGGGGGCGTGCGAAAGCAGACTTTGTAAATGGAGTTTTGCGAATTGGGCAGCGGAGAGCGCGCGTATAGGCGTGTGCGGGGCAGGACGGGGGAGGAGAGTCGGGAGAGAGGATAGAAAGGAGGGGTCATAGTCGAGGCCGTGGACGGGTGGGGGAGCCTTGGTGACCGTCTTCGTCGTCGTGACGGTCATAGTGGTCGTTGGCGACATCGAGGACGAAGATGGGAGGGAGTGGGAAAGGTGAAAGGAAATACGAACGGAGGTCGTCTAGTTATCAGCTCCCTATATTGAATTGTGCATCGCAGATCTCCCGCTTATCGTCTTCAAACTCTATTTCTATCTCGATAGGTCCCCGTTGCTGCGTTCCTCCGCAACGGTAATCGAATCCGTCTGTCGACGCTCGCGATGCGGCCTGCGCTACTACTATAGTCTGTTCAATGGTGAGGACAGCGAGCAAGAGGTCGTCGACGTTGCGAGGAATGACGAGGACGTAAAGGTCGCGCCGAGAAACAGGGTCGCAGGCGAGCCTAGCCCTTTCGGGGACGAGAAGCTGTGCCTTCGAATTGCCGTGATCGAAAGGACCCATGGGACCTGCCGGGACCTGAACTACCTCCTGTTGCACCTCGCCGCTCCCGTCTAGACCTTCTCATCCTCCCGTCGCGCGCGTTGTGTTGGCGTAGGCCAACTGCAGTGTCGTATATCTCTATTGACAAACTTCACAACGCTCGTCGTCAACGTCAGCATCCGCATCACTGCTACGGTCCCCATTCGTTAAGTTATTCCGGGGGTCTAGGCTGCAGCGCCGGCGCCCAGGAACCTTACCACTCGATTTAACCTCTCCTCCGCCTGCCGCTGCCGCTCCGCATACCTCGATCTGCCCCGCGCTGCGCCAATATCATTTCACCAGATCGCCATTCATTCAATCCCTTGCGCAATCCTGCTGAATCGACCGCGGACTCATTCTCGTTTTGCTGACTCTCTGTAGATCGGTGTTTATTCTGAAGAGCGCGAGCAATTGCTTCGGCCCCGCACACTCATCCGATGTAGATCTCGCACAGATGGCTCCACCGTCCCACGACGTTCCACTCGTATCTTGACGGAGGAGTGTATTGGTGTGGTGATGATGCGGTTCAATAGATTCGTGATCGAGCAGGTGGTGAATCGGAGAGTTCTGGTGAGTAGCCATAATGTGGCATTTGCGGAAAGACAGGTGCTCACAATGAACGTGTGATCAATTGGCAGACCGTGCTTTGCGGAAGGCCAGATGTGGACAAATTGCATGAACGTCGAGATAGTCGATTGAGCTCGAGGGAGTGGCGAGCGAATGGCAAGGCTGGAATAGTGCTGGAATCCATGACCGCTCTGCAGCTCGTCACGCGAAGTTGGTGCAAATCATGCCGAGGCAACAACGGGATCTGTCACCCTGTCACTACCACCTGTCAAGAAGCGCGCCGTGCGATCCGCGCATGGATTCCTCGTTAGGAATGGAAGACGAAGGTGCGTATTGTTGGGGCGGGCGTGTGCCTTTGAAGAGCTAAAAAGGACGTCGACTGCCCGTTTGCAGACTTCCTTGTGGTATCGATCGTTCATCGCGAGCGAATGTCTGTCTCTGGAACTGTTCCGGCTTTATTAGCAGGTGAAGTTTTGTTGGTGCACACGAAATGAAGCTCTCGCGCAAGTGCTAGCTTCTGCATCCATTTGTACGCGCATCATTCAGCCACATCTCTCTCCACAGAGTTCACGCTGCCGTTGGCAGTATTACCTCCGAGGCTAAATCAGGTGCAACTTCACTGGAACGATGTTCCTGTCAACGAGGAACCGAACTGTTGAAATGAAGACAACATGTGTTCCGTCAGTACTTCTTCAGTGGCCCACTGCACATCCTCCTTGCTTAGTGCACCTGCAGTCTCCTTACCGCATGGGTGATGCATCGTCCTGATCAATCCACCCGAGAAGCACACTCAGAATCATCTGCCATCCTGTATACCGCCAATTCGTCATACGGCCCCGACTCTCCGCATACAACCTTGTACTGTAACTCATGACCGTGCTACTTATGCCGAGCGCTGAGTCTCTCGAGTCGACCGGCTACTTCGCTAGCGGAACGGGTTCTAGGCTTCTATTTCGCTCCTCAGAAATACGGCCGACATCCCACGATGACGAACATCGACTCCAAGATCCACACTGGCACTGTACCGCGTCTAACAATCTCATTACAGCTTCCGAGATCCTGACACCTTTATTTTCGCGCATATAGTCGACAAACACCCTTTGGATGCGCGCATATATCGCCAACTACGAGTATAGGATTTCAAATATACGCGTCTCACGCCTCACATGCTCAGCATGGCAGCGTGTTGGGCAGCATTCACCTGTTCATATCCTCTCCTTCGCATGGTGAGCTTAAACTCTTTTTGACTTACAGATAGGGCACCATCTTAATTCATCCGTCAGAAGCATACACAGCATTAACCACCTCCATCGCATGCTTTCTGCATTCTCGACACTCCACATATACTGTCTCGTCAGACCGTACACGTGTCCGAACACATGATAGTGCTCCATCTGAAAGACTTGGAGTCAATTTGACTCGGCCGACTCCAGCACCACGGATTCCATCCTCGTGAACTTATTACTACCTCCTCAAAATGCGGCCGATGTCCCACGACAACGACTCTCGAAGACTTCCAATATCCACGCTCAAGACTGCCGAGCATCTCCCTTGCCATCCTCTTCACAGCCTCCCCTATCCTGACTCCCACGTTTCCGCGCATATAGTTGATGAGCACCTCTTGGACGCGCGTACCCTTCGTCAACTCCAGAAAAATAGGCCCTATGCGTCTCACGAGGTCGCCTCTCCATTTGCGATCACTTGCACGTCATGCGGGCCAGAACCGCATCAGCGACTTTTACTTCCCAATCCACGAAGGCGGCGACCGGGGAACGTGACCGCAGGCCGTTGTATGCGCCTCTATAGATTCCGCAGGAGATACTCGCGAACAACGGACACACGCAATGCCGAGAATGAATCAAGCACGCGATCCGCCGGCGGAGAGGACAACGCTCACGCTGTCACCTCCATTCAGTGGATGCCACTATCGGGAGTACCTTGGAGTCCGCTCTCCACGTCCCCGCTCAGTGCGAGTCTCGACCCCATGCCGGTGGCCAACAATTTTGAAGCGGGCATGCCGCTCGGGCTGACTCGTATGCCGATCTTCGACGCCGTGAGCTCGGAAAGTTTCTATCGGCGGGCTTCGAAAACGGTGGATGAGCAAGTTCCCCGCAGCGATCGAAAGTATAGACAAGTAGGAATCTCTCACAGGCAAACTTGGAGTCTACATGCGACCGCATGTGTTACTCGTCGTGTAATCGAGACTAAAGGAGTTGGTCTAGGCTTTCAACGAATGGGGTCCCATCGGGCTGGCGATTTTGTTTCGAACAACTTGAAGATCACGTCTGCGCCCCTCACGCTTGGGTACGACACCTTATTCTCGTCGGGATTGCGCAATTATTTTCCCTGAGGATTCTGTTGTTGTTACTCATGTACCCGTGGTTAACAAGATGACTAGACAGCAATCACCTCTCGCATGTGTGCGATGAATGATCCTGTCAACTACAAGACAGGCAATTTTATCCACTCCCGACTGATATCAATATCTCTCAAAATGGCGCCGTTCGGGTATGTCGTATCTGCCTCTAACGAAGTCTATTTTCTGCTGTTCGGACTTGCTATCATCCCTTTTGAAGCCGAAAGGCCGGAGCGGCGTCAATCCTATCTCTTTCGCAAGGTCCTGAACGTCACATGCTGGCCTCGTGCATACGGTGAGGCGAGATACCCATCCTGCAGCTGGACCTCAGGCAGCTTCGCTTTCAATCACACACCATGTCTACTCTTTCCGTAGGCCCGGCCAAAGTACTGGTAAGTGATATGTCGCAGATGGTAATTGCAGCGTTTAATGTATTCATATCGTCCAATCTTCGACCAGCTGCAAAACGCTATCAAGACGCTCACAGTTAACGATCTTCTCGCATCCGGAGAACCTCTCCAGCTTCAACGCGTGGACATGCCTGTTGATCTCATCGAACCTCTGCCGCTTTCCGACGATTATCGTGCCCACAAACCTCATGCCGTCCGTGAAGATGGTGTTCCTCCTCGTCTGCCATCAGCCCTAGGTCCTCCCGGTAACCTAATACTGTCATGTTCCATCGGCAAGGAGACCATTGGCGATGGAAGGAGCAGCTTGGTATTTGAGGCGCAGAACGAAACCATCTCCAACTCGAATATCTTCGTGCCACCTCTCGTTTTGAAGATCGCTCGAAGAAGTCCATGCTTCAACATCGATTTCGCGCGGGAGAAATGGTTCTATGATGAGATGGAATCTATCCAGGGTGTCGCCATCCCACGATGCTATGGCCTCTTTGAGGTCACATTATCCGAGCAGCTCGCCGATGAGATTCGTCCATGGAACTCACCGCTGGGGTGGTTTGAACTAGGTCGTCGAGAAGTCCTGGATTCCAATTATACAAATCAGCATGAATACATCAAAGAAATCAAGGGTCAAGAAGACCATCTCTATATCATGGTATTGGAGCGACTAGGTGACATGCTTCCTGTAGGCGAGCCGATAAGTGAGGAAGACACGTAAGAAAGACTTTATTTGAATATGCTCTGTTGTCGCCATCAAGTTTACATGAAACTCGATAGAAACGATGTGAAAGGTCTTTACGAGAACCTCGGACCTTTCTGTGTCTGTGTGCATTCGCAGATCCGACACGAAAATATCCTGCGCGCGCCTGCCTCTCCACCAGGTCTTGCCGGCAAACGGTCGGAGGTCACGAAGACAACGCATAACTGGCGTCTGGTGGACTTCTCGGAGGCATTCCAGCGGGACATGACAGAGGAGCAGATCTTGAAGCAGCATATGAGCTGGGTCGAACGCTTACTGCGTGGACTGCCTTCTGGCCGCAAGCTCGAACCGTTTTGATAGGCATAACTAAGGACTGCCGATGAATCACTGGGTACAGAGTTGTCAGTGCCCAAGACAATCGCTTACATATCTAAGTACTCCCGTAGACGATAATATGCTCTTTGGATGGACAGGATAATTACGTGCAAGACCTATGCTTGCCGACGCCCTCCTCTCCGTATACATTCACCGTCTGGAAATGCGCACGCACGAGCCTGGCCATCATCGCATCCATGGCGCTCGCATTCCCACACAAGCGCCAGCATCTGAAGAGCTATCAAGAGACCCGGGATTATTGCTATGAACAGCTCACGTACGTCTACTTTAATTGCTCCATATCGACTAGTAACGGCATGTTGACATGTTGAGGATAGCATCCAGCGGACCGCCGTCGCTCTTCAGTGACGGAACGCAGCTAGCGCGTATGCATCTCATGCGGGTCTCCGTTGGAAGACGTGAGCTCCATGCGAACAACAAGCAAATTCCATACCGTGTATGTGAAGTAGAGAGTAACAGACCTTTAGATCTTCTAGTATTATCCTGGAAATACCTCATATCAATGTCTACAACATACACCCTTTCCCCGACCCACCGTAGGTGAAGTTGGTATATTCGTGAATGTCCAACGAATCGTGACACAACCTATGTTCAATAATACAGTTTACAGCAGCCTACGCGGTCGGGAAGGTATGCAAGCAGTGAGCAGAATGAGGCCCTGAGGACCATAATAAGCAAAAGCCGACATATCACATAACCTTCGTCACCGCCGCTCGCGGACGTAGAAGTGCAGCACGATGTAGCTGAGGGCAGTGAATGACACGAAGAAGATCGCGAGCAGGGAGATGTTCGGCCACCAGAACGACTGGGCGCGCAGACCGAAGATGGACAGGATCGTTGCGGCTGGGACATCGAGCTCGACGCCGTACTGTGACATGCGAGATTAGTGATCGACTGGATAGATATATGCAACGTGGTCTACCTGGACTTCCTTAAGCTGAAGGTATCGAAGTTCGTTCACAGCCAGTGCCTCGAAGGCTGCGTGGAAGAACGAGATTGTGTGCAACCACTGCAGCCATGGCTTGACCTTCGATCGGTTGATCAAAAGACCAGTGAACAGCAAACTGCACATGGCATAGCAGGTCAGTCGATGGTCTGCAAGTCATAGGAGTGACGACTAACTTGAATAACATGACCATAGTACCGATGAGACTGGCGACGCTCGTGCTCTCGACGGCGATGGAAATGAGGAGCACGACACTGGCAGTCGTCAAGTTGAACAGAACCAGAGTAAGGAGGAACTTCCAGAATGCGGTGACAGAAGGCACGAAGCCCACGATGCCGTAGACGATGCCACCGAAGAGCAGAGGAGGCACGACCCGCAGGGGCAAGATATCGAAAAGCACCTTGGACGCGAAGTACGTGAACGATGAATAGTATCCATTCGCTCTGACTCACATCGTCAGTACGGCACTGATAGACAGATTGAATGTAAACATACCGTTCCCGCATGAACAAGATGCGTTCATTGGCAAAGAGCCCAAGACTTGACAGACACGAGAACCCGAACAGGGCCAATGTGAAGAAGAAAGCCCCTGCAAGTGACCATCAGCATCATCGAACTGAGGAAACAAGAGAACCTAAACCAACCCAGTCTGTTCTGGAAACCCCCGATATCATTCGACACATTGTGGTAGAACAAGCCACAAATCACTGTTGCCAAACACCAAGTCAACCCAAAACATTTTCCAGCACATTAAGGACAACTTACGAGCGAGGGCAATGGAGCCAATATAATGCGCCGCCAACAGCGCCGGATCGCGGTACAGATTCTTAAACGCGCGCCCGCTCAAAATGCTGAACTGCGTCGTCCAATTCGCGCGCTTCCGCCCGCGCAGCAACGAGCTCTCCACCGCGACGTCCGGCAGCTCCGACGTCCCCTCCGGCCCGCTCCTCGGCTGCGCGACTTGCTCGAACTCCGCGTGGATGTCCGCCGCGACGTCGCTCGACTCGAACTTCTCGACGAGCTCCGCGAGGCGCGGCGACAGCGGCGTGTCGCCGTTCTGCGAGGCGAACGTGACGGCCTCAAGGAACTGAGAGGTCTTGCGCTTGATGAAGCTGGAGGAGTCGCCGATCGAGGTGGGCCGCACTTGCAGTTCGGTTTCGTCGTCGATGAGGGTGGAGGACTGGCCGCCGTTGGAGGAACGAGAGATTGGGGCAGTGGATACGCCCAGAAGACCGCGTTCTTCGTCGCGAAGGTTAGAGGTATCTACGCCACCGGCCGAAACCGGCTCCGGAGGGCTGTCAGTGCTAGGTGTCTCCGTGCTTGCTTGCATCGTGAGGTCAACTAAGCACGAAACATGAGTACAACCAGCAATATACAGATATGGATATCACACACTCAAGAAGTCTGCAACGTTATACCCAATAGGACACGGGTAGCCAATGTCGGTGAAGTATTTCTGGCAGGTTGACATATCGCCTGAATAGACCAGCTTTCCTTGCGCTAGGAGGACCAGCTGATCGAAAAGAGCGACGATGTTGCTCCGAGGCTGATGGATCGTGAAAACGACCGTCCTGTTGTAGTCACGAGCTAGAGACGTCAGACTCTCTACAACGTTGAAAGCATTGAAAGCATCCAGTCCTACGTAGGTGTGAGTCCTTGATGAATTTAAGCTCAGTCAAGAGCACTTACCGCTCGTAGGCTCGTCCAGAAACAGGATTGACGGACTAGTGACAAGCTCACACGCAATGGATACTCTTCGTTTCTCACCTCCGGAGATGGAGCGATGGCCTAGGAACAATCAAATACGGTTCGAGACCATCATCGAATATGAACACTCACCAGAGTCGCCGATCCGCATGTCTTTGATGCCGAGAATCCCAAGTTCATTCATCGTCTCCAACGTACGGTACTTCTTCGCTTCCAAACTCATCTCCCGGGGCAACCGCAGCAGCGCGGAATATAGCACGGTCTCATACACTGTCAACGTGCTCATGAGCGTGTCCTCCTGGTCAACATACCCCACGACATTTCTGAACTCCTCATCGTCGACCTCGCGCCCGTTAACGAGCGTCGTCCCGCTTACGGTACCACGCTTGCGCTTGCGCGCGAGAATATCAAGGAATGTCGACTTTCCCGCACCGGATGCGCCCATGATCGCCATGACCTGGCCTGGCTTCACGCGCCCCTCGATCTTATCGAGAATCGTGCGCCCGTTCAGCTTGTATGTGATGTGAGAGAAGTGCAGCGACGCAGGGACGTGGTCCGACATGAGCCGCGAGACCTCCGTGTCCGGAAGGCGGATCTTGCCAAAGTCGCTCTTGCGCGCACGGCCGGCGTACCATAAGACTGCGACGCAGAGGTCAATATCCGTGAAGAGTGCGAGTGGGAAGAACTTACTTGCGGAGGTCAAGATGACGATTAAGCCGGCACCGGCAGAACTCAGAGCTACCCATTTGGTGTTGTCTGGCTTCGGGGGTTTCTGCAGGACAGAAACGTGCGTCAGTATGATAAACAACAGAATGTCAAAAGTGCTCATACCACATAGCCTGGAACTTGAGAATAGTGCAAGCACTCTCCTCCTCCACACTCCAGTGTGATATAGCCATCTCCAAAGATGTCATTAATCAGCTGGTTCATAGCAGGCTCCTCGAAGCGACACCCGTCGCCCGTCTTGCAGCTGAATGACGCCGGACCTCGAATTTCCTCGGTCAAAAAATCAGAGATATCTGAAGAAAGTTCAAATCATGTTGCATGACAACTGAATACTGAAGCCCTCACCGACACTGCCATCCTCGCCGCAGATGAACCGTCCCGGAATGCAGCTGCACTTGATGTTGTTGCAGTTGTATGTCGTAGTGTTGGAATCGTAGCCAGCCTGTGTATCCGAGGTGCATGTATCCAGAGCACAGTAGAATGACTCTTGCTGAGCGGTCCAAAACTGGAAGTCACATGTATCATCAAGCTTGTTGCAGCTAAATGTTACTTGCGGCGGCCTATCTGGGAGCATATCGAGAATCTTGCGGTCTGTCAAGATGAGGGGTTGAAGACATGTCGAGGAGATAGGAAATGAGGCATACTGGTGACGTTGCACATTTGGTGGTTATTGAAAACAGTCTGGCCGCCTTTGTAGCACGTCATATTCGACGAGGCAGCATCACCGTCAAGAGATGAGATCCCTCCTGCCAGCGGAAATCCAGCGCAGGCATCGTCATTTTGACATACTGAAGCATGGGCAACCGTGAGTCAACGCCATATCAGGCGAAAAGCTAAACGGAATTCGAACCATTGCAGTTGATTCCATCCCATCCATCCTTGCATTGGCAGTCTTCACCGTCCTCGCGTAGGTGTCGGGATTCACCATCAGCAAGAGAGTCACATTCTGAAGTTACGAGAAGTCAACTGGCGGCAGAGGCACCGGAGTTCAAGAACGCGCACGTGGAGTCAGACAGTCTATGCCTCCCCACCCTGGCGGACACTTGCACTGTCCATTGTACGGATCACACTCTCCGTACTGACCACAGGTAAATGCGGGCAGCAAACAGTTAAAACATGGTGGACAATCGTCTGCAAAGACGTGAGCTGTGGGCGCATATAATCGGGCTGGCACCGAATACCTCTCAGTGAACCTGTGCTATCTAGCGTCTGCGATACCCAACCTCCGTATTAGCAAACGAATCTGAAAAACTAAGATGCACATACAGATAGCTTGTAACCGGATAGCCCGACACTGGGAACAAACTTCGATACGTTTTGTGTAGCACTAGCAGTTGACAGGACATCAAATAACGGAAGCAGCCAGACCGCTGCTACTGTCAATGACTGGGATGGCACCATGATGGTCCAGCAAGCGACCGAAAGCTAGGATCAATCGTTACGGATGTCGTCGGCACTGTGATGGAGACTGTCGGGAGGGGTGAGGACGACGGCGACGGAGCGGTTGGCCGCCCAGCAAGCTATTGGCGGCAAGCTCGGTGTGGGGTTTCCCGATATGGATCGTCGCACGTGTCCATGACGTGAACGAGCACCGCCGCGACCGCGTCCGGATCGACCTGTTCACCAGCTGGCTCCTGTACCGTATCGCTCCCCGCAGGAAAGTTGCGCTAACTACTTGGTCGCAGCCGCGGTGAGTCCCAAATATAAAGCAACTGATCGATGCGAAGCTCACCATCATATTTCCCTTCTTTTCTTTCTTCCAAACGCTGGTTATCTCGTACGTCCATTGTGCTTTAATTCGCTTCCCGCCCAGCAAGGACCTGTACATACCAGGGGACACGCGATACGCGTCGATTAAGTACATAACCTACGCAAGAGATTTTCGCGCAACAGAACACTGGCTTTCTCTAATGAGCTTTGTTCTGGACATCTGTATTCTTGCGACAGGGTGGTTACACGTCTTGTTGGCCCCTTACACGAAGGTCGAGGAGAGCTTCAACCTGCATGCTACTCATGACGTCTTGCTTTACGGGATATCCCCAGCAACTTTGGATAATGTGTGTGTCTCTGTTTCTTTCCGAAACACGCGCCCTTGACCTATTCACACAGTACGATCACTTCACGTTCCCTGGAGTCGTTCCCAGATCATTTCTGGGAAGCGTACTCCTTGCCTGGCTATCCACTCCCATAATACACATCTGCAGCCACTTCGGCCTCATATCGTCCAAATTCGACCTGCAGATTATCAGTCTGTCTACCATCTCCTTCGTCACATCAGATACTCATACTTTACGATGCAGTCCGCCTCGTACTTACGACCCTGAATGCTCTCACTCTTTGCTTCATTCGACGCGCCGTGTCGCGCCGCTTTGGTCAGGCGACCTCTTTTTTATTCGCCCTTCTAACATGCACACAATTCCACGTACCCTTCTGGATGGGCCGCACTCTGCCTAACATGTTTGCACTAATTCCCGGTATGCACCCGAGCTGTCACCCCAGGCCTTGCAGTAACCTATATTTGGCCAGTCAACATCTCCACGTACCTTTTGATAAACCGAAATAGAAATGCCCAACGCCCATCACAAACGGCGGTCGAGAGTGCCCTCGCACTCCTCATCTTCACCGCAGTGATTTTCCGCGCTGAGGTAGCGCTCCTTGCCATCGTGATCGCCTGTCAGTCGCTGCTTAATGGTAATCTACGCTTGAGCCGCTTTATACTGGTCGGCTTCCTCGCCAGCGTCAGCGCTGTCGGTCAGTGACCTCGTCCCGAATCGTGATGCCCGAGTAACCAACAGTCTCGTATACAGCACTTACCGTGGCCGTTGACTCTTACTTCTGGCGCCAATGGCCTATGTGGCCGGAGCTTCAGGCGCTCTACTTCAATGTCTACGAAGGCAAGAGCGCAGAATGGGGTGTATGTCCCGTCCCGCATCACCCAGACACGCCGCTGAACCAGCATGCAGATCTCCCCTTGGCACACCTACTTCACGTCCTATCTCCCCAAGCTCCTGCTTGGCGCGCTCCCGCTGATCCTCCCAGGCATCCTCGAGCATCGCATTCGCGCGATCGTCCTACCGTGCATCCTCCATGTCGGCCTCATCGGCCTACTTGGGCACAAAGAGTGGCGCTTTATCGTCTATGTCATCCCGCCTTTGAACATCGCTGCCGCGCGTGGTGCACGGTGGATGTACGCCCGTCCTTCCCCTGCCAGACGCTGTACTGATACCTGCACAGGCTCAGCTGGCGCAAGAGTACCTTCGTCGGTCAAGTGCTGTTCCTAACGGTCGTGGGCACCCTGCTCGCAAACTGCCTCGCCACAGTACTGCTTACGCGCACGTCAATGGCGAACTATCCTGGCGGCGTAGCCCTCGCGTTCTTCAACGACGAGTACGCCGACACGCGGAACGGTATATCTTGCCTTACTTACTAATGCACTTCTCGCGCTGACACTGATAAAGTGCACGTCCACATATCGAACCTCGCCGCACAGACAGGCGCTTCCCTCTTCCTGCACACGCACGCGCCGCCCTACGCGCCCTACCTCGTGCCGCCCGCCGGCCCCGCATGGGTGTACAACAAGACGGAGCACCTCACGCTGGAGCAGCTCGCGGCCTCCCCGCAGATCACGCACCTCATCATGTCCGAGCACGTCTGGGACACGCGCCACGCGGTGGAGGGTTTCGCGCGCTGGGCAGTCGAGCGCGACGTGCGCGGGCTGTTCGCGGAGCGCGGGCTCGCGGGCGTGAAGGACGTGCTACGGATGGAGCGCGCAGAGCAGCTGTGGATTGCGGAAAGGACGGCGAACGGGCGGTGGGCGCGGTAGTGGGGTATGATGTGTATTTATTGTATCTTATGCGATGCGTATACCCGCGGACTGCTGAGGCGCAAGGACCATTCGCACTACACACCTGACCGATGTACCGGCATGTGGACAACGCAAATTTACTGCTCGCCCTTGAGATATCTCTGTCCAAACACGCCCGTCCCAACGCGCACGAAGTCGCTCCCAGCCGCAAGCGCCGCTTCGAAATCGCTCGACATGCCCATGCTGAGCAATAGTCGTCCGTCTTGCCCCCACGCGCCATCGGCCGGCAACACCGTCTGCAGCGCGTCGCGTGCCGCGCACAGCGCGATAAAATCCGCGTTCGGCGCGGCGTCGCTCGCGAGTGAAGTTTGAAGCGCGCCGATTGTCATGAGGCCCTGCAGGCGCAGGCGCGGGCACGTGTTTACGACGTGCAGCGCGAGCGCGGCGAGCTCCGAGTCTGCTGCGTTAGCGGCAGCGGGCGGGGGCAGTCCGGACTTGGCTTCTTCGCCGGAGGTGTTGACCTGCAGGAAGATGCGAAGCGGCTCAGTGCGCGTAGGTGGGAGCGCCTTGTCCAGCGCGCTTGCGGCTTTTGCGGAGGTCACGGACTGGATGGCATGGATGTTGGGGATGGCTGGGCGGTTTCGTCAGTGCTGATAGGGAAGATGGGGATGGGGAACGCACAAGCTAGGATTTTGCACTTGTTGGACTGCAGCGTGCCGATGAAGTGCCATCGGATATCGGCCGGGAGCTATCGGGAATTACTGGCTTGCATACGCCCGTCGAAAAGAAGTACGCACCTGCGCAGCCTTATCGACGAGCTCCTGCACGTAGTTCTCGCCAAAGTCGCGCTGCCCCGCGTCGTAGCACGCGAGGATGTCCGCGGCGGGCTTGTACTTCGACACAGCGACAAGCGTGGGCGTTTTTCCTGGTGCAGCGTGCGCCTGCACGCGTGCTCGGATCTCCACGAGCGACTCGACGAGCTCGGCGGTGCGTTCCTGGGTCGGTCGGGCGATTGAAGGTGAGGACATGGTGAACCGTTTCAGAATTGGGGAAGACAGGCGCATGGGCCGTGGGTATCCTGTTGCGGGCCTGGGTCAGATGCTCCGTATGGTCTGTGAGTGGATATAACGCGCACCGTGTTGTTGTATGTGGCTTACCCTAGACCACCACAATTCAGATGGGCGATGTCGAAGAAGCGAAGACACATTCAATTCCAGGTTGGTCCTCGTCAACCTTAATCGTATCTGATAACCTTTTGACCAGATCTACCCCGCAGCCTCGATGGCTGACCGGACCGCAAGTCTTACTGAGGATGTTGAAACATCCTGAACTCGAATGTCGCTCTGACCGCAACTCGACTCTGTCAACCGCCTTCACTCAAACGCAGGTTGGAAATAGACAGGCTGAAGCGTCGTAGGATATCACGCCTGGGGCAGTAAAGACGCCCTCGCCTCGCTCAGCCCACGCCCCGCTCTACCAAAACAGAACAGACCAAAACCCCCGGTTTGACAACTGATCCCCCTCAAGACGACCATGGACGACGCTCCGCCAGACGCGAAGACAAACCTGCAATGGACGAATGTTGGCCTCGGGCTGTCATTCATTGTGTTCGACGCCATTATATCGCGCACGCTGGGCCTTGGCGTAGGCGGCTCGCTCTTCACCGCCGCGATACGGTGTATCGTGCAGCTCGCCGTCGTCGCGACGATTCTCGAGCGGGTCTTTGAGACCGAAAGTGCCTTTGCGGTTGCGGGGATTGCATGTGCGTACTAATGCGCCTCATATGATTGGCTTCTTGACCTTAATATCTATGCGCCAGTATTACTCAATTTCATGGGCACGTTCGAGACTGGTAAGCCCCATACCCCGCCTCTCCAAGAAACATGCAGGTACTGATCATAGCGCAGTCGCGAACAAATGCAAACGGAGATACCAACATATGGTTCGATCCCGCCGCAGTGAGAATTTTGTTGTGTCCTGACATGGAACTACAGTTGCCCGCTGTCCTGGTAGCTATGCTGTTCTCCACCATCCCCGTCTCCATCCTTGGTGTCCGCTTCGCCATGAACATCCAGCCCTTCTGGAAGCCCGAGCAGTACAGTGCGCCCGCCCCGCAACACGTTGTCCTATCCCCGCATTGACACCCTTCCCCACAGTCCCGATCGTGGGCATGCTCTGCGGGAGCACCATTTCCAACATCGCCGTTTCGGTGAATTATTTCCTAAAGGAGCTCGAGTATGTATCTTGCGTGTTCTGCGGCACAGACAGGCTGGGCTGACCAGAGCAATGCAGCGAGAACCGCGACAAGACGGAGACCTACCTCGCCTTCGGGGCCTCGCGCTTCGAGGCATGCATGCCGATCGCGAAAGAGGCGCTGCGACTAGCGCTGACGCCGACGATAAACCAAATGAGGTGCGTCCTCGGGTCCGAGCTCGCTTACCATGATTAACGCATGTCACCAAATAGCGTCCTCGGCATCATCGCGATCCCGGGGATGATGACGGGTGCGATCCTCGGCGGGTCGAGCGTGCAGCAGGCCGCGAAGCTGCAGATGGTGATCATGTTCCTCATCTCGTCGGCCTCGACGCTCTCGTGCATCATCACGACCGTCTTCGCGTTCATGATCACCGTCGACAACGAGCACCGCATCCGGCACGAGCGCATCGACTGCCGCGAACACGCGATCTGGCGCGGGCGCGACTGGCTCATCGGCCGCGCGGTGTGCGGAGTGAAGGTTGTATTCTGGCGTGCGTGCGCATGTGTGGCAAGGAGGGATGTCAAGGGTGAGGAGGGGGATGCGGGCGAGCGGGCGCCGCTGCTCGGGTAATTTATCGTAAGTGGGTCGAGGCCCGTCCTTTTGTCATGACTGATTGGATGTCACCGCCGGCAGGATCTCACATACATGGTCTGGGCACTGAACGCGTAGAATCTTCTATACGGAGTCTGCTGCTATCCGCAACATTACGCCGGTGGCATGGCACAGTCATGGCATGTCCATCAGGCATCTGGTCCAGTCGGAAAATCTAGATTGGGGATCTGTGTCGGTGATTTCGCGAGTCAGTTGGTTGTCATGGTCGCCGCTCCCAGCTGCAGGATACGGTCCCTCCAAGTACTTTGATATTTTGTTTCTGGGTGTAGAGGTCGTGCATAAGTATAGAGGTCGCGCACAGAAATTACTCTGTTCGTCGGGTTAGCACACGTGATTGAAACTTTGGCAGTGGGCGCCTAAGAGGTGTATAAGGAGAGCTTGTGCGCACAGCTGCAGAGCATCAGATCCCCCATCGTACCATCAGTGTCGCGCTATTGGTGAGGAGAAGGCTATTTCGCCACATCATTCCTAACTGTCATTTTGAACTGTGTTTCTGATCCACAGCAGATCTAATCCCATCGAGCTCAACCGCCGCGACAAAAGCAAATTCTGTTCCTCGGTTAGTGCAGTGGATTTACTTCGGCATCGAAGCGCTTTATGAATTAAGGGCTGATGGATCCGAAAGGAAATTGAAAGCTATTCCAGATGATCGTGCCCGAGAAATCCACACCGGTGGACAGCTGCTACGCTGTTCAGTGCAGCACCTGTGGCAAGACGACGTGGGCGGTGGGTCATTCATCTTCTTACATCCACTTCGGCCGCACCAGAAATTCCACCGTGGGCTTCTGTTTGTTTGGCCGGCGCGTCTTTGCATCCTTCTCTCTGATACGAGCGAACACCTATCTCACGCCTGTTTTCTTCCTCCAGGGCTGTGGCCGCCATATCGAATCGGTGCGTGATGTTTCTCGATGCCCAGTGCAATACTCCAGATTGTATGATCTCGCGGCGGGGCACAGCGGGGCACCCGTCGCAGAGCCCTGACACGCGCGCTTCCTTATGTCATGCGCATGCGGTCGAGGGTGTGCTCCACCGGCTACGGCGCGGCGGGCAACTCCTGCCAAATGCGCCTATTCTGGATGGTAGACGGCGTTCTGATGCGCATTTCTGCTTCCAGGTTATGAAGGATGTGAAGGATGAGGACCAGTGCAAGTGCCCGCGGTGAGAGGCTAAGGGACTGGGCGGGGCGGATCTAAGCCGAAGTAAAGCAGGGATTACCGTAAAATCGGTGTGGGCGTTGAGTGTAGTGGAATACGTTATGAAAGTTTTGTAGAGGCGGGTAAGGGGCAGAGTGAATGAACATCAGGGGCTCATTAGAAGTCTCGAGCGACTCAGAAGGAAGACCAGATCCCGTAATATGCTTTCGGTGGCGGAGTTGGTAACGCCCGCCGCTCCAGACGACTCCCTCCTCCTTCCCTCCTACCATCACCTTTCCCCCACTCCCCCTGTATATTTATTCCTTTGGCGTGTCCGCGTACCCGCTATGAGCAGTATGGACCACCCCCAGTTCATGGTCGGGAACAACCAAATTCCGTTCGACCCCGAGCACGAGGTTCGCATGACGGAACACATACATGCAGACAAAGACCCAGCCACCTCCTCGTTCATCCTCAATCAGTACCTGCGACGAGAACGCGTCGGCAGGGGGCAGCATGGCGAGGTCTTCCTGTGCGAGGACCTCTCGAAGAATGGTGCGAAAGTGGTGAGTACCTGTCGTCGCCGCTCGTGCCCCGTGTCTGACCGCTCCACAGGCCATGAAAGTCGTCTCGCGCAAGAACCCCCGGCAAGACAGATTCCGAAAGCTCAGAAGACCTAATATCCCTGCGTCCGGGAACCACCTCCCCGTCACGGACAACATTGGCAGCACCGAGTACAAGATTAAGAAGGAAATCGCGAGCATGAAACGATGCAGGCATCCGAATGTCGTTCGTCTCCTTGAGGTCATAGACGACCCGCTGTACAAGAAAATATACATGAGTGCGTACATCTCCCGTCATCGTGCATGCTGCAGTCGCGGCCTGTATACTACTGCATCGCGACATGTGTTTTGTATGTATTCGTCAACTCCATTGCGGTTACTAACACGTGTGCGTAGTTATGGAATACCTTGGAGGCGGAGAGATCAAATGGCGCGACAGCGAAAGTAACCCCATTCTCACACTCAGCCAGACTCGCAGAATCCTGCGGGACGTCATCGTCGGCCTCGAATACCGTGTGTACTCTCTCTTTTACCTCGACGTCCCCTTCAGCTGACGTGGCTGTAGTTCACTGTCAGGGAATAATCCATCGTGATATCAAGCCCGCCAACCTCATGTGGACCGAAGACCGGCGTACAGTCAAAATCACAGATTTTGGTGTTGCACACATCTCCGCAGCACACTTGCTCGCCGAGTCACGGCAGCGTGGCGGCATCGACCCAAACGACGCGCTCTTTCTCGACGACTCGGACCTCGCCAAGCAGGCGGGCACCCCTGCATTTATCGCCCCTGAGGCCGTCTTCGATTTCGGTAGCACTGCCAACGCTGCCACCAATGGCGTCACAGACGGTACCAATGGCACTGCGCGCGCTGGCTCGGACGCAAGCACGGCACAGATTGCGAGTCATGGATCGAGCCAGACGCTGCAACCACCTGCGCCGGCGTCGAAGCGGCCGCCGATCACGAAGGCTATCGATGTATGGGCACTGGGCGTGACAATGTACAGCATGCTGTTTGGACGCACGCCCTATGTTGCAGAGACGGAGTTTCAGTTGTACGTCAAGGTCTGTAACGAGGACTGGGACGTACGTGAGACGATGGGCGTCGAGGCCGTCCCAACGGGTGGACGGCCAGCTGACTTGAAGAACGGGCCTGCCGGGGCGATCGTCGTTTCTCTGTTGGAGGGGTTGATGGAGAAGGATGTCAGTAAAAGGTTGACCCTCGACGAGGTCAAGGTATGGGCCTGCCTCAGATTCTACTTCAACTCGTGATTGACAACTTCTTTAGCAACATCCATGGATGCTCGACGACATCGCGAACCCTTATCAATGGGCAAAGGAGACAACGCCCGAGTTCCAACGTGAGGAAGTGACCGAGAAGGCCATTTCTGAGGCTGTCTCGCCACTCAAATTCCGTTGGCGGTGGAAGGAGCGTATCTCATCCTTCTTGAAGCCCCTTCGTGCGCAGCGCTCTTTCCGCTCTGTAGGTGACCGCTCCGAAAATGACGTTGGCGTGCGGTCGGCGCCCCATTTCGTCCAGCGAGCCGCCAAACGGTCACGTACAACCACCAGTCGACGCTCGCAGGAGAAGCGGAAGGAAAAGCCCCCAACGTCATCACGTCCCAATTCATACTATCGTTCGAACGTCGATGTCACCGATCAGCGCCCTGCCGCGCAGCGCTCAGCCTCAACAGACAGAAGGCCTCTGTCTCCCTCTTCTGCCAATTCCGCCGCCCTCCACAGTCCACCTACCGCGTCGATCATGACCCGACGCGGCTCGATACCGTTCTTGGCGCTACCAGGCCCGCAAGAGAACCAGCCGGGATCTGCGCGCTCGTTCAGCCCAACATCAAGCAGTGGCATGGACGACAATCACCGCGAGAAAGCTCGCAGCCGCTTCTCGCTGAGCAACCTCGGCCGCTGGCGCGTTGGCAAGCACGTATCGTACGGTCCCGGCCCGCACGAGGCGTCGACGTCCGCGGTATCCGCGACGGCTCCACCCTCCACCGGGCCCAGCCGACAAAATTCTGGCGGGCTGCCGTCGTCAACTGCGCCGCGCGCGAGCGACGAGATCAAGTCCCACCATTACCATCCGCGGACAGACTACTACTCCGGTGCATCGGCGATGCGCGCGTCGAGCTGGGGCGACGTCGGCGAGTATGCCGGGCGGCAGGCCGCCGCGGAAGAGGTGACGAGCGTGCACTCGGGCGAGCGCGAGGACGGGCTCGACGACGACGTGCTGCTCTTCGGTGCGGGCGGCGTCGCGAGCGGGCCGCTCCCGCCGACGCCGAACGGGGGCATCGTCGTGACCGCGCCGCCCGTGCCGCCCCTCGGGCTCGACGCGCTCGTCGCGGAACCGCCGAGTGCGGTGCCGTACGCGCTGCAGCCGGAGCCGGAGTACGAGTTCGGCGCCACGCCGAGGCCCCGCGCACTCGCGCCGAGCCCGCTCACGCAGCTGTCGTGCAGCTCGGGCGAGGAGGAGTATTACGACGACGATTCCGAGTCGAGCTTCTTTGCGCGCGAGTCGGAGGACATGCGCGAGCCGCCGACGACGCGGGAGATCTTCAACGACGGGGACGGCGAGAGCAGCAGCGATGAGGAGGATGTCCTGCCGATCGAGGTGCGCCGCCGCCGACCGTCGTGGTCGGTCGTGGAGCCGTCACCGCCCATGAGCGGGAGCGAGGACGCGTGAGGAGGGCGTATATTGTAGTTCGAGCACGGGTGCTCTCGATTTATTTTTCTTGTTCCCCACCATACATCCGCCGTCGCGTATAGCTAGAAGACGGACGGCCCCTGCCCTTTCTCGCCCCATCTTACTTCCTCATTATCTCCGCTCATGCATCATACCCCGCCACGCATCGTCCCTCCCTCACTCGTAAAACCCCCTGCACGCACTCTCACAACGGACTGTACCACTGCCGCGCCACGTACTTCTGTTGTTATCAGCCAGCACGGACTGCCCACGTACCTAACTTATCACGCCGAACCGAATAGAGCCACCGCGCTGGCACCTGTATGTTGCTTCGATCGACGGGTGGTGTACATGTCAATAAATATGCGTGTAGTCTACATAGATGGATGTGAGAGCATTGAGACGCGATTAGATGCGCCGGTATGTACAGTAAGCCCGCAGGCAGCAAAGAAGGAAGCAACGAGGCGGTAAGGAGTGTGGGAGAGCAAATAACCTAGTGAGTAATCTTGAGGCATGTACACATACTGTACTCGCACTTACCCGGCATAGTCGGGTCGGCGCCCAAGCAAATAAAGTAATAAAAAGCGTGGTGCGTCTGGCGGGTATCGTCATAGATAGAGAAAGCGTGAAAGATTGGCGGGGTAACTGAGTGGTGATATGGACATAATGGACTGGGCCGATGGCAGGCCGGAACTTGACGTGTTGCATAGGTGAGGCAGGGGCGAGGCAGAAATTATCAGGTGGAGCTATGGGGAAGGATTTAAGCATTCGTAGACGCAGTGCGATGCAGACTCGCTCACGCTATGTAGGCCACCCCCGCACGACCCTCGCGGCGCCAAACCCGACGCGGCCGAACAGGTTCCACACGGCGGCGGTGCCTTCGCCCGTGAACCCCTCGCCCGCCGCATGCATCGAGTTGAAGCTCGTCCACGCCGCGCGGTCATAGTACGTCGGCCCGCCGGGCACAGTGTAGTGGTGCGCGAGGAACGGCGACATCGCGAGGAACACGGCCGCGGACGCGCCGATGCACAGCAGCACCTGCGTGCCGAGCCCCGCGGCGGGCCACGATCCCGGCGCGGAGCCCGCCGCGCCTGCGCCCGCGCCGTAGACGTACGTGTTGTAGATGTTGAAGAAGCGGCTGCTCCGCCGCCGGTTCGGGGTCGAGTCTTTGGGCTGCGCGCTCTCGACGAGGCGCTCGATGACCGCGCAGTCGACGCCGAGTTCCTCCTTCAGAGCGCGCCATTCTGCCGCGGCCTCGGTCGAGACGGACGATGATGGATCCTTGCTGATCACGGGCAAGTGGAGGCCCTTGTGCAGTCTTTGCAGCGTCTCGGCGGCGATCTGCAGCTCCCGGCGGGCAGTCGGGTCACTAACGTGTGCAAAGGTAAGGTCGGTAGCATTGAGAAGCTGCTCGATCTCGTGGAAGAGTGGTTGGCCTGTGACCTGGGTATAGGAAGGTGGAAGGTCGGTAGGCGTGGTAGGCTCGAGAGTTGCTGGCGCGGCCCTGGGCGTGGACGGGTGAGCGGTCGAGGACGACGAAGATGGCTGTGACTCTTCCTCATCGGGCTCAGGTGCGTCGGTCTGGATCTCCATCTCCGCCATCTGGCGCGGCTCGGGCCACTCTCCCGTCTGGATCTCCACTGTCGCCGTCGGGGTGACAGGCTCAGGGTCGGTCTGCAGCGCAAATGATGCGCGGACGATGACGGGAGGAGCAGGCTCCGGATCGGTCTGCGTCTGCATAGATGCCTGGAACATAGGTGCATCGTACTGCGTGTATGCGTCGGAGTACTCCTTGCTCTCCTCGACCGTGAATGATCGCTCGAGCTGGTTCGCGCGCCCGAGACCTCGCTATATGTGCGAATATCAGCACCTCGGTCGTCAAAGAAACCGAAACTGCGTACCCGCTTCGTCCGCGTGATGATCGTCTGAACCACATCCTCGCCCTCCGTATCCTCATCCTCAATCCCCAGCTCGCTCAACACATTATTCTTCTCTTCTTCCTCCTCCCACTGGTCCTTCAT
This sequence comes from Hericium erinaceus, assembly GCA_006506795.2. NCBI lineage: Eukaryota > Fungi > Basidiomycota > Agaricomycetes > Russulales > Hericiaceae > Hericium > Hericium erinaceus. Next base: position 3,036,855 of record CM021165.1, on the reverse strand, counting down.
GCCCCGCGCAAGCTCCGCCCCCAAAGAGCGGCTCATGGAGCCCATCCGGCTATCGCTCCCTGACGCCTCCTTCGAGCCGCCCAGCATCCCACGCAGCTCGTCCATGTCGAACCGCATGCGGTCGATCGTCTCCTTCAGCATCAGGTTCTCATGTTTCTGCTCGTCGAGGCTCGCATGGGTCTGCTGCGCGCTGGAGAGCTCCTCCTCGAGCTGATGGATACGGTCCATAAACGCGTCGTGCTCCTTCCCCCATTTGACTCCCTCGAGTTGGGAGAGAGAGATAGCATCTTGCGCTTCCTTGATCTCGCGATCTTTCCGCCTTAGCGTGTTGCGTAGGTCTTCCGATTGACCTGCGAGTCATATGAGAGATGAAAACAAAATGAGACAAAGTGATACGCACTAAGCTGCTCGGCATACTGCCGCTGCAGCGCCTGATAAGATGCCTTTGAATTCTCCAAGGCCTTCTGCACCTTCGCAACCTCCTGCTCGAGCACCGCAATCTGCTGCGAATTCGTGCGCTCCTTGCCTCTCAACTCCTTCTCCTCGCGCCTCGTGACCGCAAGCTCCGCGCGCGTCTCTTCAAGCCGACCCTGCATCTCCTCCAGCTCAGCCTCATGCTCCGCCATCTTCGCCTGCAGCGTGCGCTCCATCTCCATAAGCTTGCGACCCAGCTCTGTATTCGCGCGCCCGAGCGCTTCGCTGCGCTCTTGCGGCTCCATCGACGCCGTGCTCGACGCGGCGCTGCGGTCCATCACGAGCCCGAGCGCGGACTCGTCCTCCTCGCTCGACGCGTCCGCGTCGTCGTCGTCGAACCGTGGCATCGGGAGCGCGCCCTCGAACTGCTCGTACGTCGCGTTGCTGAGGTCGAGCTGCGCGGGCGAGCGGCCGCGGCCCTGTGGAGAGATGCCGTTGAACGGCTGGCTCTGCGCGCGGGAGTGCGGCCGTGAAGGCGGGGAGATGACGAAGGAGGAGTCGGGGGAGATCATTGAGTTTTGTGAGGGCGTTTGCGGATTCGAGGGGGGGCGGGAGCGGCTGGGTGGTCTGCGGGAGTAAGAGTACTGTGTGCAACATATATGAAGTCAGCGATGGGCGAGATGGAGGAATAAGCGGGATATAGAATGGACGCGAGGCACGCGAATTCGGTGCACACGGACGAGACGAATAACAAAGGAAAGAAAACACACCTCGGAGTCGCTTGTGCTCGCGGACCTCCCATGCTGGCTCGCATCGCTCTTCCTCCTGCCTGGCGCAACAGGACGCGTCCAGCTGCTGGGCGCCGCGCCGAGCGGTGTTGAGCGCTGCCTCTTCTGTCCATCGAACGGGCCCGGCGTCTTCGGTGGCACGGACGGCCCTCTACTTGGCGGCCTGCTGGACGGGTGGTAGACAGTGCCATCTGAGCCCATGCTGGACGTGCGAGAGCGATGGCCGTCATCCGGTGAAGAATCCGCCTCGTGATCAGAGTACTCGTGCGGTGACTCGGCGTCTCGGTCTGGCTCTTGCGGGCTGTGAACGGTGCGCTGTGCTACGAAGTCGATGAGTGCCTGCGGACCGGCTTCGAGTCCTGGAGATGCTTCGATTAAAGCCTCGAGCTTTTCGATCTCGCTCGAATCCAAGAGCTCGACATTGCAGGACTGTCGGTACGTCGCGAAGACATCAGGAAAATATCGAACGAGCAGCATGGGCTCGCCATCGGAGTTGGTGTATGAATTGGGATGACCTGAAAAGATGGCATGGAGTTCGCGTTCAATGTCGGCCATTGACTGTCGGGAGCGATGAAATGTGTTCTGGAATCGGAGGTGTTTAGCATGATGTTTCAAGGTGAATAACTGGATTGCCATTTGCACAAATGTTATGTGGGGGATAGTCGGCGACTGACCTGTTCTGCCATGGCTTTGGATGTTATGAGGGATGGGCAGGACGTCGGCGTTGTGGACGACGAGCCAAGCGTCGCCGCCAGTTCATCCTCATCCCCATTGTTTATGTAAGCATTTCACGTCACACCACCGTGTTTCCTGCGCGTCCTCCCATTGTCCCTCCTCTCTTCGCCAGTGGCTTCAAGTTGCGGCTGAAACACTGCGTATCTCCATTCTCTGATCATAGCCGCAGGCTACGCGTCGCTATGCAATCGATAGGCTGGGCGAAGTTATATGGGTCAACTTTCCTTGCCGACGCGTCGTGGACCGTGGTCGAATGCAACTGGTGCGCAGTTTAGTACTCATTCTGGTTTGCTTCCGTGTCCAAAGGCTTTGATACGTTGATCGTGTTTCAGACGCAGAGCGCGTGCCACTGGAATCGATAACGGCCTTTTTCAGGGCATTGCGAGGCCGTTATTGTGCGAGTGAGGAACAGTCCCTGGCCGGTAAATGTGTTTCCGTGAGACATGCTTACCGGCGCAACATCTTTGCTAACTTATCATCTTATGTCTTTGCCGTTTCGGAAATGGCTCGATTCTGAGATTCGCTTGAAAGTGTTCGAGCCCTGATAGCCATGAGACTTATTTAGGTGTGTCGAAAAGATTTAGGAAGCATCTACCCTTGCCGCCAATACGTGTTATGTACCGCCGTTACAAGCTACCTATGCTCTATTGAAGGGGTTCCCTCTGCGTTCCGACGGCGCGGGAGCCACTCCAGCCAACTATCTGCTCCGTGCTTTGCTGCATCTTTCAACCGCTGGCAATGGGAACAATGGCGCCGGCACATGCCTCATTTTGCTAAGCCGTTAGTGCTCCATAAAGCTGTTCACTGTTACGCAGATCAAGCTGCTAGTCTCCAAGCAGACCCCATAAACACTCCTGTTTTAGGTCTGGATGGCAGTCGCGTATAAGGTCGAGCTGCATGCGTCAAGAGGAATACTGTAATAATGCCACTCCGCAGAATTTGGTCCTATTGGATTTGTAAATTGGCGGAGCACACCACATCATTGTTGTTGGACAACCGAATCAGACGTACGTGATTTGTTCATAATAGGAATCTCGGCCCTCTTGATAACTCTTCAGGTGCTGGCAATTGTGTATACTTAGTAGCGTGAGCACGCTGCATGCTGCGGTAACACTGCCCCACTTGGGGCATGAGCCAATTTTGGCCTGGTTATGTCACCAAAGCGGGTTTGTCGCAACTAATTCCAGCCGAACCTTTGTCTACAGACAAAGAAATAGCCAAAATTAGTTCCAACAAACCCGTTTTGGTGACATAACAGCCAGGCCAAAATCCATGAATGCCCCTAGTGCCCTGAAGTCGCGTACGACGGGATCTGCATTTAGATTAGGCGCTCATGGAGCCTCTTGATATAAAGCAGCGCATGCAGCTTTACAGACAGCTCATACACTGTGCCGTTCCAGAATACCCATCTCGCATCATGTTGCAGGAAGCCACGAGCCCTGGGGCCAGGCCAAGCCATTACAGTGCCTGGAACGAATGGCTAGAAGGATTAGAGGAAACCAGGGAAGCCGGGTATCCTCACCCGTTCTTCCTTCCCGACAATTACGGTGATTTTTACTCTGGATTCGGTGAGGACCCGACGACAGTACGTGGCTCTTGTGCTGCATTAAGTCTTGCTAACATATCTCCCACCAGCTAGCAGAGCTTCGCATGCTGGCCTTGTCGTGGTCTATTCGAAGCAAGCACAACTGGAATACGAAAGTGGAGGACAAAAGCATGCTAGAGCGCTGGCGCCAGGAAGCCCTCGAACAACAAGAATCCATGCCTATTGACCGCAAGTTGGCCCTGGACATGGTATGCGTCAGTCGCTTGCGTAGCTCTGAGTCGCTATGAAGTACCATCTACAGATTAACCATGTGCTTGGCGAACTTGAAGGCTACGCAAAGCTGATAGACCCGCAGACAGGCATTCAGGCAAGAGCGCTTCTCACGAAATGTGCAACAGTTGTCTTGACGCTGGATAATCCCAGCACGCGTGCAGTGACTCAATATATTGCTCTAGTCGTTCTATTCCTGACGATGTGCTGACCAAATTGCGCTTTGAAGCCGCTCAGCTCGAGAAAGATCAAAAGCATTGGTATCCAAATTCAAACGAGCAAATCTCAGACTTTGTAGACCCGTCGCTGTACTGCGTCGTCTATGGTCGTACATTAGCCTCAGGACCAGACGGCACATTTTCTCCTTTGAATGTCCCGGACATGGGTATACATGCACCAGATCAGATGTTTTTCCACTCCACCAAGCTCGCATGGCTCCCATCCGACTTCTCCGTCACCGAAGATGGTGCCGTCCGTCTCGACTCGTCCTATATCAACAACATCCACCCGTCGAGGACAGGCCTCATCTCCACAATCGAGTCCGTCCTAGGCTCATTTGTGCCCATGTGGGAGCGTGTCCTAGCTTCCATCCGACACATCCGGAAAGACCGCGATCACTTGGACAACAGAGGCTACACGCCGTCGCACCGCATCGACTGCCGCCCAGAGGGCGTCATCAACTGTCTTTGGGCGATGCACGAAGACGACGTAGCGCCGATCGATGAAGAGATGGCAGAGGGCGAATACGCAGGGTTTCCCGGCGAAGACTTGGGAGAGCGCCGCCTGGCGTGGATGCGAACGCTGCCGGAAGACCAGCTGTACCTGCCCGAGGCGTACCCAGAGTACACGGGCGCGCTGGAGCGCAAGTTCAAAACGATTAGCCTACGTGGGAAGATGCTACAGATTATCGTCAAGTTCACGAGTATCCGCCTGACGCCTGAAGAACCTGAGTACCCTGGAGAGAGCTGGAAGATGGAAGGTACGGTCTGCCTCACCGGATTTCATCATTTGGCATTGGGTAATTCATCCCAACAGGTATGATGAACGAGCGGATCGTATCCACGGGAATCTATGTACGTCCCTGAACGAGTTACTGTATCTTTGTTGACCTGATGAACGTCGCAGTATTACGACTCGGAGAACGTTACCGACTCGAAAATATCCTTCCGCGTGTCCGTCTGCAAGCCCGGCTTCCATAACTGGGAAGATGACTTCTGCACCCAGGTTCTATACAGCCTCGAAGGGTGTGTCCACCGCGGATTCCACGATATACGTTTACTTACACGGCCACTCCAGCGGGAAGGAACTGGTACAGGAGCGGGGCAGCATCACGACCCACCAGGGCATGGCGCTCGCTTTCCCGAACATCTACCAGTACCACGTCTCGCCGTTCGCGCTCGTGGACCGCAGCAAGTCGGGCCACTGCAAGATGCTCGCGCTTTTCCTGGTCGACCCCGAGATGCGCGTGCCGTCCGCGACGGAGGTGCCCGCGCAGCAGGAGGTGTGGTTCAGTGAAGCCGTGCACTGCTCACTTGCGGCGCGCCTGCCGACGGAGTTGAGGGCGATGGTGGTAGAGCGCATGGAAGGGATGATGACACTTGAGGAAGCAAAGAGATATCGCGTGGAGTTGATGGAGGGACGCAGCGCCTTCACGGAGGAATACAACGCGCAGGTCATGCAGCAGAAGCTGGACATGACGTTCTAATGGGTAGTTTTGGTTGGATTCTTGCTCCGAATGGACAACCACCAGGAGAGGGCGACCATGCGGAACGCCGCCATCTGGTGAAAAATATGTATTCTGAATTGATCCTGAAAGCTAGAAAACTGAAAACGACCATCAATTCCAAGAAATAGCGCACGAGCTCCCCTTTCGATGACTGCTTTATATACTGCAGAACAAATGTAAGCGTTGACAGGTGCCTTGCCTGTTCATAAAGAGTTTTCGCATTCGCCGGAATGGAATCTTCAACGGAGTGGTGGAGCCGTCTAACTCTAACCCTAGGATACCCCGCGTAAAAGCGACTGTCGGAGCATATGGGTTTGAATGGGTTGATTCCATTGCGGCCGTCGTGAAAACTCTCTAATGCAAATACAGTACCTACGACGTCTTCCGGAATTCCTGCCGGACTGACGCGACGCTTGCAGGCTCCCGACAGACAGACTTGTGCGGCGGACTCTCGCTACCGAATGGGACCTGGTGCTCCATTTCTAACGGCAAAAAGAGTATGGGAGTCGGTAGTGGTCAATACCGTTGGATCATGGTGACTCAAGTTTCTGCAACTTTGCGACTCGGACTCGCGTGTCAGAAGGATCACCACGGCATTTGCCGGTCGACGGTACCACAGAAACTCATTTTCGTACTGGGATGGTACGTTCTTTTTTGTCAGACTTGCAGTCCACCAGTCGATGCATACCACTTACAGTATCAACCACGGTGCACGCGTTGCAGAGATATGTTAGGGCTCACTGCCTCGGTCTTGACGCAACCAACTCTCTTTCGAGCGAGTCGCAGACGCGTACGTTTCCTATGCCACTGATATGCAAACGAGGGTGAAAATCGCCACGCAAGGCGGTAATTTGACGATTCACCACGTTCGAGGGTGAAGTTTCGGTGAAAGTCGAAATGTGGTGAATGTCGGTGATCGAAAATCTGGTGAGAATTATGTAGTGAAAGCGCGCATAGATTAGTCAAATTTCACCCTCCAGCAGCAACCTCAAAGGAAGGTGAATATCATTGTTTGTCAATGATTTTCACCTCGCGGCACAGTGACTATCACTTACAAACTCGGTGAATCAGACGGTGAATTTCACTACCTTTTCCGCTCCTAGTGATGCTTCTGATCGCGTACGTTTATACGGCACTATTATGATTCTTTCGGTCGTTTCCAGAATGAGGATCATCAAAACTGAAAACTCAGCTGGAACTGATGATTCACTGAGTGTCGTCGGTGTCCTTGCCGTAATCAACAACTTGAACGTCGCTTACAACCCCCCCTCCTAGGGTTTCTCGAAATCAAGGCCCATGCTTCGTCTCAGGCGATTAACCAGCATCAGCACGTCGCAGAGCACCTTCTTCTGTCGGGGTTTCGAACATGCCGTCTACTTGTTTTCATCGTACGACAACACAAAACCCGGTATGTGGCGTCCCTGTCGCTTTTGCCGCAAGTTGCAAGAAGTTTGCGCCACCGTCGCTCGCCGCGATCCAAGACGCGAGCTTCTAGGTCGACCGGGAATCGCTACCCCCGTGCCTCCCCCTCGTCATCCTCGCTGGCGGCGGCGACGATCTACGTCGCGCCGGGTGATTGCTCCCTGTGTTGATACCGAGGAGGGCATCCTGCCCGATTGGCGCTCATTCTCCCGATCTCACTGACGTGGATATGTCATCAACGATCGTGAGGCGGGGAGAAGATTCCAAGTGTCGTTGCCTCAGGACTGTAATGCAAACCAAATAATAGTCAGTGTCGTAGCTGAGGGTGAATTGAGCCCTCATGCTCACGACGCTGACTACCATATCAACATGCCCGAAAAAAGCGCATCCTGCGATGCTCGATATGCCGGCCGAGTGGCATCATGGAGATAATGGGTGTTTGTTCCCATAGCCGCTAAAATGGGCTCTCGACTCATTCTTTCATTTACTGCAGACTTAGGACGAAAGCCATCACATCTAAAGACTAATTTGCAGACCGTCCACAGGAAAGTCCAGTGGGCCTGCGAACGACGCAGGCTGGCAGGCGTCCATAGCTATGGTATCTCCTTGCGTACTCGCTAGCAATCAAGTGCAGTGTCCGGTGGCGCCTGCATCTTTCCTGCGACCCTGACCCCGTATCTAGGACCATGGAGATTGTGAGTCCCGGACAACCTCATGCTAGCGCCTTTCGCCCTCGATGTGATGCCGAAGCTGGCAAGAGAAGAGTAGGGCTCTATCCGTAGTTCCTGTCATGATGAGAATTCCTCAAGGCGGCCTTTCAACGGAATACATGAACATGAGGCAACAGCGCCTGACCGACGTCGTCATTACGCGCCTGTTAGCGCTACCTCAAGTGTTATTCCTGCCTGCGGACTGTCGCAATTTCACGTTGCCACTGATAACAACGATCTACGTATATGTTCCGTCCGAAGATCTCCAGCTGTGGGCTGTCCGATGTCGGCGGTCTGAAGCATCGATTTCCACGCCTAGAACAAGCATGTGTCTCTCCAGAATCTCATAACCCTGTCGACGGAATGTGAGCGCTTCATTCGCATCACCCTATTCATTTGAGGGCCTTCGATCAAAGCGCCCCTCCAGCTGCTTGTCAACAGTATGACACGATCAAACCCTGGCGACTCTACTTGGACGTCAATAGGCATCTTGATGAGGATGCCGCATGAAGGCGATATGATTACCATCCGCGTCCTTCACTTCCTATTCATTGCGTAAATGCAGGCGGCGGGCCAAGGTGCATCCCTGCCTTGCTGAAACTCAGGTATCCGTCTGGACCTTGGTGCGGATCCAGCGTGGATGACTTTGGTCAGATGGCGGTAACTTAATATCTCTGTTTTAGGTGCCTGTTGTTCACGGCGATTTAGAAGCCATAGGGCCTCATATGGTTTTCAGGTCCTCGAGGTATGTTGATGCTTATTGAACATTTCCTGTTGCGGTTTCATCGATACGCATCTGGCCGCCTCGGAAGTATACTTTGCTCTCGTTCTCGCAGGCCAGCTCATCCGGAAACTTGACGATTGCCGCCAATGTCCCCTCTTTCAGCCGTTACCTCGTGCGTCCCCTTCTGGTAAAGTTGCCGCCCACGCATCCGGTCTGCCTGTTTTCTTTACCTCTTGAAGTTTGACGTCGCAGGTCAAGCGCATGAGGTGATCGCAATGAACTTACGAAGTTGGTACGTGGTGAACAGCCGCCTTAATGAACTAAAAGTACCGAATCCTTCCTACGTTGACGGGCTGTCTGCAGTTGCCGAGTTCTCCCATCCGGTGCCCTTCGCGTCAAACTGTATGCTCGTAGAAGTCTAATTACATCAAGATTTCCAGGGTCTATCCGCTGACACGTCTTCTCCGGGTTCGAAGAATTAATGCAGAACTGCCACTGGCGTGCATGAATCTGACCGGCCAGTTAGGAAGGTACGAGGTCGCACGATATGACAAAGAGTATTGATCTGTCAAAGGGCATATTGTTCACGGAATGCGGAACATCTGACCCATTACTTGATTTGCCCAACGGCATCCGAAAGACGAGACAACCGCTGCACACCCCATGCGGCGCCATCGGTTGCTGCATAACTTAGCAGCTGTGGTTTCAGCAAGATTCTGATGCGGACTCGCGTTGGGAGGCTCGTTCATGGGGTGGAAGGACTTGAAGAGAGGTCTCCCACTCTCGATACTGCTCAACGGGATTGACTCACTGCATACGTGACTAGTGGCCCATGAGGCCCCTTCAGGTTGCCTGATCGGCGAAGATACCATGATTCGACATCCAAGTTGGCTGTGTAAACCCCATTTTCAAATTATTCGTCTTCCTTTTGCACCTGTTCAGAAGAAGTGGCGACTTCCGGCGTTCTCAGGCTGGAGCACGGTCGGCCACATAGACGCACGAGATGCTGAACAGCTGACATCCGCGTTTCGTATCTATCCCTGAACATGAGGCCTTGAGGCACTAGCTGTCTCACAGCTATAGACCACATCATGGCGGGGCTAGCATTGTGCAAGCATTGTGAACGGTCAAGATCTTCAGGCCGTGAGGTTCGGCGAGTCACAGTCAATGTTGGCCGGATTCACGTGGCTGGAAAACCGCCCATTGCTACTCAAGTACTTATCGATCATGTCTATGATATTGATCAGGCCAAACAGAGGCTTTATTTGACAATCGAAAGACCATAGTTGAGAACTAAGCATACTTTCTGCAGGTGTCATTCTAATATATATTTATCACGAGTAATTACGCCAATCTGGACAAGATTAGACATCGCATATAGAGACCGAAGCTTTATTGACAGTAAAACGATATGAGTAGAATATGAGGAAAGAAGGCGTATAATCATATTTCTGGTTCAGATTGCCCGGCATAGGATAAATAATACTGACCAGACAGATAGCCGCCGGGACGAGAGTGCCACTGAAATGCTAACATAGGGACTGAGGGGAACGGCTCGAGAGCGGTGTTAGAAGTAGACAGGTACGGAGATGACCCAGGGTAGATTCAATATCTGTAAGAATCATAACCGGCTGGCGCTATGATTCGCGTCTCGCAGAGTGTGGAACAATAGACACTGTTCCTACGCTGCGGCATCGCAGCACACGTCATGCATGGCGGTACATGGCCGGTGCGGACTGCCTCTCTGAATTGTAAAGGGACATAAGCGGACGTCCACATATCTCGAAAGACGTCCGAAGAAAAATACGTACAATTGATGAGCCTCACCGCACCATTCGTTCTGTTCTCCTGTGCTTGCGTCGACGTAGGCACTATGGCTGCACCCGTGCCGTCGACATTTTGGCCTTGTACCTACTGCGCCCGAGGCATAGGCCACGTTCGGTGCATGGGCATGCATCGAACTACTGGACGAGTGTGACGAGTTGCGAGTCATAAACGGCGCAGAGCTGTAGGAATGACTTGCTGCAGAAGATGCTATCATGTAGAATCATCATCGTCATTATCAGTTGAAAACAATGATCAAAACAGGAGATCGAGCACTTACGCTTTCCATGTGAAGGACGTGAGGGTTGGCCGCAATAGACCGCGTCTACTTGCGGTGATGGCGCATAGTTCGTACCCGTATCCAGTCCCCACGAAGGCTGTGATGCATCAGCTTGCCACTGCTGGTCCGGTGCAGAGTGCGAGTGTGATGAGCGAGAACGTTTGACACTGGAATGGGGAACAGCTCCCTGCACAGGCATAGCATCCTGAATAAAGTTCTCTTGGGGAGATGCCGGCCATTGGGAGCTGTTAGAAGATTTAGGAGACAGAGACGCTCTTGTTCCAATAAGGCCCACGGGCTGCGCATTTAAGTCTAAATTCAAAGCACTATATAAAATGACGACCGAGAATGTGTGCGAAACCCGCTCACAGTTTGCGTTGGCTTGGGAAGTCCAGTTACCGGTCAGAGAATGCTGGGCCGCGGCATGCGTAGGTTGATGGCCCGAGGGTGGAGACGCTGAACTCCAATCGCCGCCGGGCGTGTAGCCTGTGAGTGGTGGCTGTTGGTAGTGATGGCTTGCAGATGGAGGCTGGTTCGGTGGTAATGCTGGCGCGTAGTTATGGTGATGTCCATGGTCCGCTTGCCACCCCGTCGACGTTGAGTGACTGGCGCCGTGCGGATGCTGAGAGACCTGTCTATGATCGTACTGCCGCGAGGTGGTGGAGGGAGGCGCTGGGTATGCGTTCGGCATGGATAGATGTCCTGTCTGACCCTGCGTGTGACTCGGGACACTCATCGAATGAGGAGGCGCGGAGCTGTTAGTGTTTGTAGTCACATAGCCTGTATGTCTCGATCCGTGACTGGGAACAGGTGTAGCATACGGTTGATTGACAGAGCCTTCAATCACGAGAATGAATGATCGGCAAGGCGCGTGGAATAATCCCGAACGACGTACCATCGTGGTAGTCGGCGTAACTCGTAGCATTCTGGTACTGGACTTCATTATGAGCTCGCGGACGAGAAGCGTCGCTCTGAGGTTGCACATTGGCTTGATAATGGGGAGAAGTCGCTGCGAGCAACAAATCGTTAGGATCTGGTACATGCAGAATGATATCGCTTGCCAACCATAAGGATAATTGTTGGGGGGATACCCAGGAACATCTGGGGCAGTCGTGTTGTATGGCCATTGGTTAGGAGGGGGTCCGCTCATGCTGCTATGAAGGTGGAGAGCTACGTCAGGGAAAGAGGGCTTTAAGTACCTGCATTAGCCAAGGGGGCTCGCGGTCTGCGAGACAGAAGACGTAAAGATATCGCAGACGCTCTGAATGGGGTCTCGCGCAGCGCGCCGTCGAGAAAGAGCTTGTGACTTTGCAAATAGAGTTCTTCGCTCCGAACACGGCTGGGGAGCGGCAGTCTGAAAAGAAGGACCGAGCAAGCGCTCTGTGCCGTACCGAGGCATTCGGAGCGACCGTACCTTTTGACCATATCCGATGTACCCCGTGCTTGGTCGGTTGCAGACACGGGTCTTGAAGACAGAAGCGTCCCTGATCAGATCTCATGCTTGAAAAGCAGATAAATCGGAGCATCTACAACGTACTTCCGCAAATACTACCTTCCTCCTTTGGACGTGTTTGTCCCTCTAGACGGTCTAACGATTGTCAGTCAGATACGGAGTGGCACTCAGGGTCTCGTAGGTCTTATAGGCATTCACCGACTTGCATGTGCTCGCTCTACAGCCGCGAGCTTCTGGCATACTTCTCCGAACTGGAAGAGGAATATCCGGGGAATCAGGACTTATCCCTTCGGGATACACAAATTGTACCGGGAGATGAATATACGCCACTCACACGCGCAGTCACGAAGGTCCGAGTGTCAAAATCGGGTAAATGCTCATCGATACCACCTGAGAATGCATTCGGCCGACCAAAATCTCCAGCAGCCTCAATGGCGTAATTGTACAGCATAGGACAAAGGAAGACGCACCGAGGTATCACTGCAAAGACATGAATAGTCTCCAGCAGTAAGATACTCACACGTTGGCCTGATGTCGTCACCAAGATAGTTTGAAGCCATGTTTGAAGCTACCGCGCCATCTTGATGCAGCAGTAGCCTCGGATATCCTACTCACAGCCATGGTCGCACTGCCTGTCACTGGTCGCTCAGCGGACATCAGTTGATGAAATGGAGAATACATTGTAGCATTGATGAAGCCGTCCTCGCACCAACATGCACCCCAGATTCCCTCCGCCGCTACAGCCCGCTGCACCGCAACCGAATACGAGATATCACGTCTCTGCCTCATGTTCACGACGCGGTCGCGAGGCAGACCACATACGCCGGAAAAGACAACTTGAGGTCGATCTCCTCCTAATCAGCGGAGTGCGCAGCTGCCAATTGATTTGTTCTGAAGGCGGAGCCCCAGCATGATCATGAAACACTCAGTGCATTCTTCCACTGTTGTCCGCCGACGTCTCCCAGGACGCGTTCGACCTCTGCTTGCTCCAAATTGAGGAGGACGCGCCGCTCTCCGTCCGGCTTCTTCGCAGCCGCTGATCCGTCCTCCATGAGGATGGCCCGCGAGGCGAGTAGGGAGTCCAATACATAAGCAAGTTCGCCCACGCTTGGGTTCCGCGTGGAGTCGCCATTGCCCGCGAGCACCCCGAGATACAAATAATGCTGATGCTGAACCTGTAATTTGCAATATGTCAGCAACTTAACCAGCGAACATGGTTAGATGAATACAGACCTCGGCCCATTTGATCTCTTCGATCCCTTCCCTTCTCATGCACTTGAGCAATGCGGCAAGCATCAGACGCTCATGAAAACTGCAATCGCGAAGATATGCCGCGGTCGGACTGTTCTGCATGACTTTGATGACATCCCTCACGTCTTCAGTGCGGGCTGCACGCTTGAGCGGCTGGACAAGCTCCACCGTGCGTCTGGTCGGCAATAGAATAAGGATCCCCGCTCTGATGCTGATCATTGAATCACTCACCTGCAGATGTCGAGCACACGACGTGCATCACCACTGATGCTCGAGACTTTCATGGCAGCAAACTTGATGCCATCCGCGGTAACGACGTCCGGCACATCTCCTTTAAGGCCTTCTTTCATGCTTTCCAGGCGAGAGCGCACGATCTTCTCAAGCTGCAGTGTTGTATACGGCTGAAAATTAATGCGGATCATTCCTAGAGTGCGCAAGCCTCATCAAGGTTCTGCGGGAATTAGCGATAGGCCTCACGTCAACTCACCCAGTCTGCTTCGTACCCTCCCGCTCATCACCCGTTCGGGCAGGTCCATGGTATTCGCGACCGCGAGAACGACCAACTTTGAATTGACAAGGGTCGGCCAATTGAAGAAATTGTATACCACGTCTTGTTTGGTCGTCATCAGTTGATCGAGTTCGTCCATCAGGACAACGCTGAATGGAGTCATCCAGTCATTAGCCTGGCGCCCACAAGGGAAGCACGCGTGACTTACCATGCATGGCCGCCAGGACCCATGCGACCCCCCGAACCAAAATGTCTAGTGAGGCTTTTTAGCGCCTCCTTTGAGCTGATCTTCATGTGGCCCTCTTCAGCGACATCGTGGCCGGACACCGCCTCCCATAGAAGTCCATATGCTGCTTGAGGTTCTGGAAGCCTCAGCCCATTGATCTCAACATAAGTGAATGGATTAGTCTCGTTCTGTTCGGCCATGCGCTTCAACTCGCGCACGACCGCGTGTACGGTTGCCGTTTTCCCTGTGCCCGGGACGCCCGATATGTCTGCAAATTGGATCATCAGTCAAGACTTATGAACGGCTGTTGATCGGGACAAAAATACATACAGACGCATCCACCGCTGCCTTCTTCCAGAAGTTCCTCGACCGCACGCATCACGCGTTGGTACTCCTCATCACGACATGGCAGCGCCTCTGGACGGGCTGCCACATGTAAAATATGCATCGCACGCAGCCATGGGTCCTGTGGCAGACGCTCTGCCTTGCCTACAAGTTCCGGTGCAGGTGGCAGCACAGCCGGTGCGCGCGCCTTGCGCGCTCGAGCACGTAGGGCACGTTTTGAATGTGGAGTAGGTTCTGCAAGAGGTGCACGAGGTTTCCTGGGAGTCGTGCGCGGGGTCGTCGTAGTAGTCCTCGGCGTTCGAGGTGTACGTGGCGTCCGTGGCGTTGTCGGGGTAGTTGTAGTGCGCTTCCGTTTCTTGGAGGGCGTCTTGGGTATCTCGGGTACCACGTCTTCGTCGTCGTCTACATGCCTTCTATTTGTAAGATCGTCATCTGGTTCTTCATGCTCAATTGGCTGCCTGTAATCATCATCGCTAATAGATTCCTCTTCATCCTCTTCAAGGACCTTCTTCAAAGATGTCTTCCTGCTGATTCGCGGTTGAGCCTTGATCTCCGCCTGGACGAGGACATCCCAAGAACGTCCTACTCCCCATTCGACAATTCCGCCGGATTCAGGTGACAATTCGCGCGCCTTTGCACGATGCTGCTCCCAGTCTAAATCATAGTAGAGACCTCGCATGGAGTCGAGTGCCTGTCGGCAGACGAACGTCTCGAACGTGTTCTTCGCATCGGTCCTTGGACTCCCAGAATCAGTCTTCCTGCGCTTCGAAGGGGACAGCTCTGCTTCATTGTTGGATGACTGGCGGCCGATGACCACACAGTGTGATATCACGGCTGAGGTGGTGAGTACCGCTGTTGAATCCAAGGAATAGTAGACTTCGTTCTACAATCCCTGTCAGCATTAATCCAATTTCCCCATGTGTGCGGCACTCACTTCAAGGCTTTCGCGCTTCGCTCTGGTCTGAGCAAGCTCCGTCGGCCGCAAGAACCAGTGCACCCTAACTCGCATTCGGCGCGCCTCTTCTTCCAGATCATTCTCGTCCGACTGAACTTCCCACATCGAGACGAGAACACCAACGCTAGGCCTCTTCGGATTCGTCGCTAGAAAAACGGTATCGCCGACCTGAAACACCGCGCCAGCGTCCTCCTTCATCTTTCCTTTCCCCGCCGCGCTCCGTCGCCTCGACAAAGGCCCGCCTTGTCTGCGTGCAAAAGATTCATAGAAAGATGTTTGCACTTCACCGAGATGGTCAAGTTCTTCATCGTCCAAGAGATCCTGTTGCACCGTCGCCCGGGCATGCACGGGTGAAGACGTCCAGACATCGGTGCTAGAGTGACTCGCCAGCATCGACGTGCTGGCAAACACATTGGGCTGGAAGCGCTTCGAGCGCCGTGTTGGTGTCTGTGGCGCGGTATCAATGGCCATCTGGTAGGAAATAGGGGATGGTAGGGTAGGGACGTGCGATGATTTGGGAGGACAAGACAAAACGCGCGCCAGTTGGTGCCACAGACGCGTCAGTCACATCAGTCACGGAAACTGTCACACTAGGCGACCGCATAGTGACTAGTGACTGTCGCGACTCGCACTGTCATGATGTGATCTTTAAATTTCGTCGGAATTCTTTCGATGTTTCTGATCATGAAAACATCCTATAAGACAGTGGGACTCCATATAAATGAAATGGTAAGTCCAACTGGCTCGATGTGATTTAGTGATAACTATTCCCCAAGACTATTTAATTAGTAGACTTCGCATCCCCCTTCGTTCATGATCAACTGCTAACCTGCTCCTTCTCTTCGCCCTTACAATCCTTTTCCTCACTAACCTTCATATCAGAAACAGCCTCCAGATCCGTGACTTCCGCAAGCTTGCTCGCCATGTCTCTCACGGCATTGCGGATCCCCTCTTCCGAGTCTAAATCATACTTCGGGAACCTCTTCACGATTTTCTGCAGCGTCTTATTCACGGGCGTGCTCTCAGGCCCAGGATGCATGCCCTGCATGTCAACGATGCACGCCCATTCCGACGCTGTGGTGCGTGTGTATGAACAGAGGAGACGAGCAGACGCGCGGGCACGGACTCACACATGGGATAGTCGCCCGGACGCTCTTCCGGTTCGAGCGGTTGCTGGCCGCCGTGATTGTACGCAAACCTGTCTTCCAGAATCAGCGCCTCAGGTGCTTCGCCGGCAGCCACTATTGGAGCATAAAGCGTACATATCAATCGGCCCATGTAACCCGTAGGCCACGTCTCCTACCCCGGGCTCGGCGGAAAAGCGCACGTAATACTCGGTGTGGTCTTTCTGCTCTGTTCCTTTGGGCTGCGCACATGATCAATCCAGGGGTTACTGGTTTCTGGATGCCGAAGGATGTACCTGGAGACCCGCCCATCTGGTCGGGTCGGGGAGCACGGTTATGCACGTCCAGTGGCGGAGAGCTGGAGGACGAGTGAGCCATGGTAGGACGCGGTGGAGTGAGAGGCGGGACATTGTCAAGTTACAGTAGTCTGTGGCTCGCCGATGTTGTCGACGATGACTGCGAGGGTCGATCGTCAGTCAGGAGGCGGGTCCTGACCATGACGCGTGGTTCTTTTCCGGATGCTTTCTTTTGAATAGGACGGTCTTGTGTACGGCCTAGGCAGCGGATCTGGGCACCAAGGTTCAAGCAAAGAGGTTGCATGGTGCGACGTGGTGCGTTATGCGAGTCCTGTCCTCTCCACTTACAACCGTATGCATCTCCCGTATGTTGCTGTGGCCCTGGAGCCCTCAGGAGCTCAGGCAGAACATCTACTTCCATATTCCATCTGCCTCGGATCCTGCGATTCGAAAGAAGGCAGTGGAAAGTCGACATATAATCACAGTCCGACTATCCGCAACAGACTCAACTGTCCTATTCTGACGTAGCGTTTGCGACGATAGCATTATGCTCTTGCCCCACATATTGAAGTTCTGACTTGTTCTTTCGAGCTATTGACGCACGACATCAAGGCATCACAACTGGAAGTAAAACTGCGACACACTCAGTTCGCGAAAAAAAATACTGCAGCTGGTCTGCATCCACCAGCCAACTCGTTAGTCGTCAGTGCATGTCTAGGCTCACCTTGTGCCCATATGTCCCGCCGCCCACATCCGCCCACGATTATTGCCAAGGCTCTCCAGCTTCCAACGATCCACCTGCAGGTACGCACCTATTCGCCTAGAAGCACACACAAATCATACTACCACATAAAGATCACGCACTCCATTACAACATGCTATTCAATACACCACCTGTCCTTGCTCGCTATCCTCCCAGCGTCCATCTGCGGATCACGCGCCCTGCGGGCTCTTATACAGCACGTCCACGCGCACATAGTTGTTATAGATCTCATCCGGCCCGAGCAGCGTGTCGTCGCCGCTCGGGTTCACCGACGGGTGCAGGAAAGACGCATGCGGCTGCATCGTCATCAATCAACACCAGAACGGAAAGCACACACGGGGGCGCACCTCATGGAACTCGAGGAACACAGCGCTGCCGGGCCCGTAGCCCTCCCCGGACCCCGGCGCGCCGCTCCCGCCGTGGATCTTCTTCCGCGCACCATCGCCCGTTGCGAGGTTGTTCGAATAGAACTGCACGCCCGACTCTGCGCACTCGGAATCAACGGCCCGCGGGAAAGGTGAGGGAGAGGAGAGGAACGCACGGTTGCTGTTGAACACGAGGTGCAGCCCGCTCCGCGCGGACGCGAGCTCGACGACGCCGTCGGGCGCGCGCTCCGCGAGGATCTCCTTCGCGAGATCCAGCTGTGGCGTGAATCCGACGAGCGGGATGCGCTTCGCCGCGGCGGCGGGCCGCGGGCGCGCGGGGTCGAACACGTAGAAGTGGTCTGTGGGGCGTTAGCGCGGCGCGGCGCGCGGGCGGCGGGACGCACCGTAGCCGGCGCCCAACGCGCTGATCCCGCCCTCGGGGAACTTGTCGCCGATGAGCTTGTGCGCGTGCGCGTGCGGGGTGTCTTTGACTGGGTTGAGCTTGCCCGTGGGCAGGCCAATGTCGTCGACGTCGACGGTATCGGTGGCCTGGTCCGGTCAGCGGCTGGAAAGCGGGATCGGAGGACGAGATATACCTTTATTGTGAGTTGGTGGCCCAAGACGGACAGGTTGTCCTTGAGTGAGGCATCGAGATTAAAGCCCCAGTGCTGAAAACACCGCATCATCAACACGCGATACTCACCCCCTCAGAACGACCTCACCTGCGTCAGATTAATCGGCGTCACGACATCCGTGCCGCCGATGAGCTTCGCGCGATAAATAATCACAATGCTGCCCAAGTGAAACTCGCCCGTCTCCTTGTTCGGAGCCTGCGGTGACAGGAGCCCGACAACTACCTCAAGCAGCAGCGTGCCGGGGTACCCCTGGTCGCCGTCCGGCGATACATGGCGGAAGAGCGCGGACGCGCCCTGCGGGAGCGTTTCCTGGAACGTCGCGAGTTCCGCGGGCGTAAACAGCGCCCCAGGTGCACTCGTCGCGCTGGCAGTCGCGGGCTGGAAGTCGGCCGCGCCCGCCGCGGTGCCTGCGACGACGTCGAGCGGGAACGCCTCCCACTCGGTGGAGTCGTACCCCGCGGGCCCGCCGTGCAGCGAGACGGTCGGCGACTCGCTCGCCTGCGGGGTGACCTGCGCGGAGACGCCCTTGTGCGAGACGGTGTGCGTGCCGACGGGGACGCGGTTCGTGTAGCGGCCGATGAGGGTGTTGGTGTATTTCTTGGTGAGATGGCCCTTCGGGTCCTCCGGACCGACGAGGAGGTCGTGCGTCTGGGATGGTGCGGGTATGAAGGGGGAAGTGCGGGGATAGAAGTGGGGAACGTACGCGGCCGTCTGCCTGCACGAAGAGTCGGTGGAGGGTCACGCCATGGGGGAGGACCTGTGGAGCATCGCGATCGATGAGTGCACAATTCTGGAAGCTCCGGACTGGACACGCACCTCGAGGGCGAGCGAAGGGGTGAGGGAGGGGAGAGCAAGAAGGATGGGAGTGAAGGAGCTGTCAGACATGGCTGCGGTGCAACGAGGCAGAAAGCAAGCAAGAAAGACGGCTGGCCGAGCTGCTCGAGGAGACGTATGGCTCAAATGGCTCCTACAGTATATCAGGTGATGCAATCGATGCACTATCTTTGTCGCTCCTGACGATACCCCGGGGTTAATCCTACTGACTGGCCCGATGCTTATCGAAGGCTCACAATTATCACCCGCTGCCTTGCGTGCTGCTGGTCGCAGACGAGTCACGACAGACACAACTCGACAACTGCGCAGGTGCTCCCACGTGACGGTGACACTATACGCGCCCGGCGATCTCTCCTGCTCTGCTCTGTTTCGGTGCGCTATCCCACCATCCATCCACCCTGCCTCGTGTTCGGCTTCCTCGAAGCCCCCATGCCTTGGGGCTGCGCTGCATTCCAACCAACCTAGTCTCTCTTCGCCTCACCATCATGCCCAAAGCCAAAGGCGGATTCTACGCAGTGAAGAAAGGTCGCGCTCCGGGGATCTACCACACCTGGTATTCCAGTTCTGATCTTCGATCCGCCTCGTGCTCATCCTTATCCAGGGACGAGTGCCACGAGCAGGTCAAGGGCTACCCCGGCGCCGCATACAAAAAGTTCGCAGACCTCTCAAGCGCGCAGGAGTGGGTGGGCGGGACGAAGAAGGCCACGGCCGAGTATGCCACGACCGCACCCGCGGGCGGCGGTGCGTCCACGTCGAAGGTGGGAACGACGAAAGTGACCGTAGCCGAGAGCGTCGAGGTCAAGCTACCCTCGTCGGCCGCGCAGGGCGAGTGGGACATCGTGTATACCGACGGCGCGTGCAGAGGGAACGGGCAGGCCGGCTCGGTCGCGGGCGTGGGCGTCTGGTGGGGACCGAGCGACGATCGGTACGCCGCGTTCTATTTTTGAGGCTGGAAAAGTTCATCCTCCAGTACCGCCCAGGAATCTGTCCGAACGATGTCCCGGCGTGCAGACGAACAACCGCGCCGAACTGATCGTACGTCGCAATTCGTACATTTACCTTACGCGGGCTAATCCTTCGCGCAGGCCATCATCCGCGTCCTCGAGACAACGCCCCACAGCAAAACACCCCTCCTCATCAAATCCGACTCGCAATACTCCATCAAATGTGCGCCTCACCCCCTCTCCCTCCTTCCCCTTTCGATTAACCTATCTGCTACCACGCAGGCATTGATGAGTGGCTCCCAAACTGGCAAAGACGCGGCTGGCGCACGGCAACGGGCAGCGCCGTCAAGAACGTGTCGCTGATCCGCTACCTCGCCGCTCTGCTCGCAGCACGCGCCGCCGCGGGACAGCGCGTGCGGCTGCAGCACGTGCGCGGGCACGCGGGCGAGGTGGGGAATGAAGGCGCGGATGTGCTTGCGGTAGGGGGGACGGCGCTGCCGGAGCGGGAGGAGCTCGACTGGGACGCGGCGCGGGAGGCGGTGGAGGCGCGGGCGCCTGGCGCCTTGGAGGAAGTTGAGGTTGTGGAAGAGGAGGATGTCGAGGTTGTGGAGGAGGGTAAGGTCAAGGTCAAGGTGGAGGAGAGGGTGTATCCGGCCCCAGTGTCCCGGCAGCCAGAGGAGAAAAAGGTCTATTTGGTCGACCCGGCTGATGTGGATATATCGGTGAGTGGCTTTGCGCATCGGGCTGCACAGTGCAGAGACTTCCTGACTGCAGACTGTGCCGGGCGGTGATCAGGTATTCGCGGACATGGTGCTGAGCGACGACCAACTAGAAGAGATGGCGCGGACGGGGAATTTCGACCGATATTGATGCATTCTCTGGCTTTGGCCTATGCTCACCTTTGCGGTGAGTATTGCTGTGATTCTATCAACATGTCATCATGTAATTTTGTTGCGATTTGTAGATATCCTAGATTGCCATTTCTCATTGAATTTCTGAGACATTATGCTTGTGCCCTTTCAGCGCCACCATTTCGTCCATGCATACCTCCGCATTTACTGTATGACCTCCACATTCACTGTATGAACGCCGTAACCCACCACCGCACTGCATATACGATATACTGCACGCATTACTGACCACAAAGTACGTGCTAGAAGCAACCCCGGCGGCTGACATCCACCGCCAGCCCACAGACCAGGCCATTTCGCAATCCACCCACCATGCCCCCGTCCTCCGCACCCACACCACCGTCCGCCCTCACACCCACCACCGCGCTCAAGATGTCCCTCTCCCTGCGCCTCGCCCAGCGCCACGTCGCCTACTCCCTCGTGCACAACCGCGCCGCCGAAGACGACGCGGAGCGTATCGCTGCATACGCGACGCTGCGGAAGAGGTGCGCGCCCTCTGAGTCTCTGGTGTAACCGCGCCCTGCACACGCTTTTCCCCGCAGTGCGCCGCGTCCGCGCCCGACGCTGTTTAACGTCCAAGCATTCAAAGCGGAGTGCGCGCTGGGAAGCCCGCACGTCGTCCGCGCGCGCACGGAAACATCGGCGGTCCAGGCCCACGCGCCGCGCCCGCCCCTGCGCGCGTACCACTCGCACCCCGCCACGCGCGCGCCCTCTGTTCTACGTACGGAACATGTCCCGCGCCCGCGCATCGCGGCGCTCGTGCAGCAGGTGTATGCGGATGCGGCGCCTGTGCGGCTGGCACGCCAGATCCGGGCAAGGTGTGCGTAGCTGGGCGAGTGCGGGTGCAGGGCGGGGGCGCGTCGGTCTGTCTGCGTGTGCGCGACTGTCTGTTGGGTGTGGCTGGGAGACCGTTGGGGACCGTTGGGGATGTTTCCTGGACTTGCGCACTGCATCGACTTCGGCGATCGCATTTTTTCGGGTTTAGTTGTATCTTGTTCGAAGTTTGCTAGTTTCTTTTGCTGTGATCGTGGCATGTTCTATGTTGTGTTGTATTTTGTTCTAGAGCGATGACATGCGATCTGGTTAACAAGAGGGAATGTCAGGATATCCTCTGCTTGTTTCCCTAATCCAGTATGTATGCATCTGTACTGCTGCATCCTCGAGAAGACTCGTGGCTTGCATGAACAGATGATTGGGGATCTTAGCAAGGCGACATCGTCGCAAGCCGGACCGGTCCCGTTGACGTCAGATTCAGATGCTTCAAATTCACGCCGCCCGTCGACGCCCGTCCGGTAAGTGCTCTGTTCCGTTCACGACGGCATGGCTACACACATCACGAGCTTGTTCGAGGCTCCAACGACAGAAAGACGAGCCTCGCTCGCACGTCTCATCGTTTTGTCACACTGTCGTGCTCGTTCCGTCATTGGTTATCGTCCATTGCATGTGTCCATGACAAGTAAACGAAGGGCGGGGAGGACGCGTCGCATAGAGCGGGGATGATGGATTGGAATCGTCTACGTGTACTAGGGCCAATGCAGGTATAATAGAGTGGAGATCGAATAAATCGATATCATAATAAAGACGTCTAAACCAAGAAGATAGAATGCTTTTATGCAGTCTGGATGAGGAGGGGTCAGAAAGAGAGCATAGGTGTAAGCAAAACAAACCACAAACCGCCTCCTTGAGGAAAGTGACGAGGTCGTTGCGGTCCTTATCCTTCTTAAGGCCGGCGAACGCCATCTTAGTGCCAGGGATGTACTGCGCAAGCCAACCCGTCAGCCGCGCTCCGACTCACACACAAACTGCAGACGTACCCTTTTCGGGTTCTCAAGGTATTCGAACAGCGTCTCTGTATCCCAGGTGACACCCTTGTTCACGTTTGCGGCGGTGTAGGAGAAGCCCGCCGCCTGGCCGGACTTGCGCCCGAAGACACTGCGCCACGTCACGTCAGATGCGTGCGCGAGGACCAGCGTGCGGAAAACTCACCCGTGGAGGTTGGGGCCGACTTTGTGGGGCTCGCCCGCGGCGAGGGTGTGGCATTGTGCGCAACGCGTCTTGAAGAGACCAGCACCCTTGGCAGCGTCACCTATACGCGCACCACCGTCAGCCATGCCATTCGACGCGCCGCCATCGCAGTTGAGAACGCACCTGGAGCGTAAGGCATGATAGATGTAGGAAGGAAGAATTAGGGCAAATAAGGGGATTCTACAAGGGTGCGCGAAGGCGATGAAGGAGGAGGGGCAGATGGATGAGTACTGGAAGAACTGACGAACATTTACTTATAAAAATCTGGAGAGCCCGGCTTCCCCCGTTCTCCGCAGCCAATCGGAGCTTTCCTATTTTCGCACACACTGCCCGATATGCACGTGATTGATTTTTGACAGGCACCCGCCCAGGCGCGTCGGCGCTGACTCCCGCGTCGCAGCGCATCGGCGCCCAGTCGTCACTCTGGTACGTATCATTCTACCGGGGTCCATTCAGTACCTGCAGACCGACAGCGCACGCATCTTCTACGAAGTTCTTTCATGATGACGCACTCTGGAGACGCATACGATCACGCTGGCGCACGGGGCGGCGCGGAGCGGACGTACAACGCAGTTTTCGACCCGCACCACATCTGAGTGCGTTCATGGGCACCCGATCGACACAAACTCACGCCGCCAATATGGCGCCCCGGACTGGTTTGGGTACGAGTGCAGCCATCAGCGCATGTCCTGACCGCCCGAAGAATCATTTCACCATGCCGCCGCCTCTCAAAAATCCATCTTTCGGACATGCGTGGGTGCTGCTGTGGAGACGAACTGGGCCAGCCACATTCCCGACCTGCCTTTGCGAACTTCCAGTCTAAGTATGGTTTTTGATGCGGACAGACGCGCGAGACACCTCGACAAGGACTTAAAGTGCTAGAAGTCTGCCCGCTCTGGGATGACAGCCGCCACGTATCCCATCATCCACATTTTCCGATTGACGGCCTGTCCAGTGTCCACCCTCACTCGGATAACACATCTTCGCTTCGGTCTAGTCTGATGTACGGGCATGTACGGTCAGGATCCGTTCAGCGGCTGGATGTGTCGGCGGCCCATGTGTGGGTAAGAGGTGAGCGTGGGCCCACGTATCATTTGTGATTCAAGCAGTGTCATGTTTTCAAGTGCAATTATGATTCGGCGCGATTACATCCGCATTAGCGAGAGCTCCCTGGAAAAGTACCAGGTGATGTGAGCAGCTAAGAAGTCCGTGCAGGGGGTAAGTCGACAAAGGCAGAAATGCAGAAATGGGCAAGATGTTCTGTCAGGTATTTTACTATCCGCCACGCAGTGTATGCCGCTGCCTCCGTTTCCTCCGCTGCTGCACGACGGCAGCCTTCGAACTTCATCATTGCTCGCAGTTCTCGAGAACGATTAATTCCTGCAGGACAGTCTTCAGCACCTTCAAGTTGATGCAGTCCAAGCATAATGATTTGCGCTGTTTGTCACAGCCCTCTGAGGAACTTCCACTTCGTACAGAATCTAATGAACTCCTGTATTCATTTGTATATTTCTGAGGCGCGCAGAGTTGCTGTCTCATCTAGAGGTGATGTTTCTGTGTTCTTTAATTTATCTCGACGAATACTGCAGAGGCGCCGAACCTTTGGCTGGAGCCTTGCACCCGTTTCCCTCCGGCGGCCTCGGCAATCCCGGCCATCAAGATTACATACCCCGCTTGACCCCGCCAACTGGCGAGTGCTCTCGTAGACATCGATCAGCAAGTTGAACAACAAGCAAGGCGACACGTTGGACAGAGACACGGGCTCGGGCTCAAGATGAAACAGCTGGTCTCGAGCGGGGCTCCGAAAGTCATGTACGTGATGGCTTTGTTGTGTAGAATTATCTTCGATTCTAATTATGTCGGCATTTCCGTCAGCAAGCAGCTCCAGTTCGGTCTGCTGGACAATCAGGATACGGTCAAGCTTGCCGAGTTCGAAGTGACCCACCGTGATCTCTATACCCCAATTAGTCGTCAGCCCGTCAAAGATGGAGTCCTCGATCGTCGTCTAGTGAGTCATGTTTCGTTGTCCCCCCTGCACTGTGGCGGCTGTGGTCTTCTGTGCCAATTTAGAGTTGAATTGACGAGCAGACCACAGTTGCAGTGAATTGTCCGCCTGCGTGAGCGTCTCCTGACGCCGTGATAGGGCACGAGCGAGAAGAACGTCTTCTGCGAGACCTGTGGATTGAACAACGTGGATTGTGTGGGACACTATGCGTATATCAAGCTAGTCGTACCTGTGTTTCACGTCGGATATTTCAAGCATACTCTGGGAGTGCTGCAGTGTATTTGCAAGGTATGTAAATTACGTTTTAACCTCTGATATCCATTAAAAGACTGGCAGACCTGTGCGCGCGTGCTATTGGAAGAATCCGACCGCCGTACTTATCTGAAGCGATTTCGAGCCGCGCACCTTGATAACTACCATCGCGTTGCCTTGATCAAGGCCATCAATACGCTTGCACGGAAGACTGTATACTGTCCGTACTGTTCGGCGACAAACGGCGCCGTAAAGAAGGCAGGAGTGCTGAAAATCATCCACGATAAGTTTCGCGCGAAGAAGACCTCGGACGAGAAAGAGCGTTGGAAGCAGACGTTCGCAGCTGCAGTGGAGGCGCAGAAGGACCTCGGGATGTATATTGCGAAAGCAGCGCACGAGGACCTCAATCCGCTGAAGGTGCTTGACCTCTTCAAGCGCGTGTCGGATGAGGTGAGTCGAGTCGAGTATATTCTACTCCGAGCGAGCAGATCTCAGGTAGTACGATAGGATTGCGAGCTGCTGGGTCTCAATCCAGAGTTCGGACGCCCGGAACAGTACATCTGGCAGTACATATCTGTTCCGCCCGTTTGTATACGACCTTCCGTTGCGCAAGACGGCGCGTCCAACGAGGACGATATCACTGTGAAACTGACCGAGATTGTGTTCACGAATGCACTTATCAAGCAAGGCGTTGTGAAGGGTGCTCCAATTACCCAATTCATGGTAAGCATTCATGATTTTTGCATGTTTCCGCGCTGATACTGCGGAACAGGAACAATGGGAGTTTCTACAGCTCTCCGTCGCGATGTATATCAACTCCGAGCTCCCCGGCGTGCCTTCTCAACTGGGCCAAAAGCCGATCCGCGGATTCTGCCAGAGACTGAAGGGGAAACAAGGCCGCTTTCGCGGAAACCTCTCCGGGAAACGTGTCGACTTCTCCGGGCGCACCGTCATCTCGCCCGACCCCAATCTGCGCATCGACGAGGTCGCGGTTCCTGAGCGCGTTGCGCGGGTGCTGACGTATCCCGAGCGGGTCACGTCGCATAATATCGAGGCGCTGCGGCGCGCGGTGAGGAATGGGTGCGATGGGCATCCGGGAGCGAACTATGTCGTGACGGGGCGCAATGGCTTCAAGAAGTTCTTGAAGTTTGGGAATAAGGCTGTGATTGCGGATGGATTAAAGATCGGTGATGTCGTGGAGAGGCATATCGTCGACGGAGATATTGTGTTGTTCAATCGACAGCCTAGTTTGCATAAGGTGCGTTGTCTTTAATGATTATTATCTTAATGTTGAGAAGCATTATAAGTAGCTTTCAATCATGTGCCATCGAGTACGTTTCATATTTTACACAGGCTATTGTCTTGCTGAGTTCACGCTCTAGGTGAAAGTCCGTCCTTGGCGCACGTTCCGTCTAAACGAGTGTGTCTGCGGTCCATATAACGCAGACTTCGATGGCGACGAGATGAATATTCGTAAGCCATGTCCAGTTTTCGATCACCGGTTCGTTCAACGCCCCTTTCAGACGTCCCTCAAACAGAAGAGGCCCGCAGCGAAGCTCTTGTACTGATGAGCGTGAAACATAACCTGGTAACACCACGCAACGGAGAGCCCGTCATCGCAGCTATACAGGACTTCATCACCGCATCATATCTATTGACACACAAGGATTCATTCTTTGACCGACGCCAGTTCACACAGATATGTTCCTATTTTGCCGACGCCGAGCTGCACATCGATATCCCTTCCCCGACAATTTGGAAGCCTGTGCGCCTCTGGACGGGAAAACAGGTCCTTAACGTGCTCATACGCCCAAATAAACAGTCAAACGTCCTGATCAATGTTGAAAGCAAATGCAAAGAGACGATCAAGCCGGACGCGAAACACTATTCCTGCAGGATGCATTCAGTCGCACCTGATTTGTCTCCGAACGATGGGTGGCTCGTCATCAACAACAGCGAAATCATGTGTGGCGTGGCGGACAAGGCAGTCGTTGGAGGCGGGAAGAAAACGTCGCTTTTCAGCGTCATTCTGAGGGATTATGGTCCGGATGTGGCTGCGGCGACCATGAACCGGTTGGCTAAACTCGCTGCACGATGGTTAAGTGCGCATGCCTTCATCTCGTCTTATAGTGCGATTCTGACTCATCGTTCGCAGCAAACTTCGGATTCTCCTTGGGCATCAACGATGTTATTCCCGGTCCCATACTGTCCGCCAAGAAGGATCAACTCGTGGAGGCCGCGTATGCCAAATGTCTGGACTTGATCGAGCTCGCAAAGCTTGGCAAACTCAATAACAAGCCGGGCTGCGACCAGGACCAGACTCTCGAGAGCGAGATTTCGGGCGTGCTGAACAAGGTCCGCGACAATACCGCGACGATCTGCATGAGGGAATTGAGTCGGCACAACGCGCCCTTGATCATGGCGACGTGCGGTTCGAAAGGTCTGTTCTTGTTCATCATTTCTCCTTGTATGCCTTTTCATTTACGCTATGAGTAGGATCTGCCGTCAACGTCTGTCAGATGGTGTCCTGTGTCGGCCAACAAATCATATCCGGTCAGCGCATCCGCGACGGCTTCCAAGACCGTACTCTCCCCCATTTCCCCAAAAAGTCACGAGAGCCGCCCTCGAAGGGCTTCGTACGCAACTCGTTCTACTCCGGCCTCTCGCCGACAGAGTTCTTCCACCACGCCATGACAGGACGCGACGGTCTCACGGACACCGCGGTGAAGACGGCAGAGACGGGATACATGCAACGGCGTCTGATGAAGGCGCTGGAAGACCTAACCACGCATTATGATCTCTCGGTTCGAAATGCGGTGGGCGGTATGGTCCAGTTTACGTTTGGCGGGGATGGCTTGGATCCGGCGTGCTTGGAGGCAGACTCGCAGCCTATTGATCTTGGACGAGCATGGAAGCATATCGCGGTGCGTCAAACTCTGTTTTCAAAACCTGCCACTTAAATGATGCTTTGCAGGCCATCACTGCGCGCACGGCCCGTGGATTGCTTCCGTATGAAATCATAGAAATCACGAACCACGAGCTCTCACAGCCCAGGTTCGAGCGAGACTGCACGGCGGTCTATGTGACATCTGTCCACAATTTTGTTCGAGAGCATGTCGTTCAGCGCCTGGCCGATGCGCGCAGAAGTCGCGGGATGTTCGAGGCTTTGGAGCATAACAGCGAATGGGATGCGGACACGGACCTGTCCATGGGTGCTTCCGGTAAGTACTTTGGTTGCTATGTACAGTACATGATGACTTCTCGGATACTCAATGGACTCGTAGATGCAGATAAGATCTTTGTTGACAACGTAGCTCACGTTTCGAAGGAGCAGCTTCAAGCCTTCTTGCACGCAGCTTGGATAAAGTACAGCAAGGCAAAGATTGAACCTGGTACGCCTGCTTTCCCTGCTATCCCAGCGCCTACTTCGCTTATGCTTACCCTTCCAGGATCCACCGTTGGCGCTGTCGGTGCGCAGTCGATTGGTGAGCCCGGGACCCAGATGACGCTCAAGACATTCCACTTCGCCGGCGTCGCAACCATGAACGTCACGCTCGGTGTCCCGCGTATTAAGGAGATCATCAACGCGGCCAAGACCATCAGCACGCCTATCATCAGCTGCAAGCTCGTCACGGCGGACTCCGAGGCGTCGGCTCGAATTGTGAAGGGGAGGTTGGAGAAGACGCTTCTGGGTGACGTGAGCACCTACTTAAATAATTGAGTTTCACAGTTCTCATTGGAATGACGGGCGCCAGGTCGCTTCGATCATAGAGGAAGCATGGGGGCCAGAATACACGTATATCGGCATCATAATCGATATGGAGAGCGTGCAGAAACTCCAGGTTAGCCCATTTACGTTGTCGCATTTTACCATGCCTGATGGTGTTTCAGCTCGAACTGGTCCTTGATGATATCAAGTGGGCAATCGTTGCCGCTCCCAGGCTGAAGATCAAGCAAGAGGTCTGCCTTACTTACCACTGAAATGCCGTTTTGCATCTAACGAATGAGCAGAGTGTGATTGTTGTCCCCAACCGGAATCGTCTGCGGATTTATATCGAAGGTGCTGACAGGTACTACCGGATGCGTGAAATCAAGCGTCTCCTTCCCTCTGTTGTCGTGAAGGTACGCCGTTCGCACTTGCAGCCTGCCTCACGTCTTACTGTCTTGCCATTCAGGGAGTTCCAACCATCTCGCGTGCGGTTATTAACAAGATTGACCGTGATGGCGAGCGTGGTAAGAAGGGTGACAATGAGCTGCTTGTCGAGGGCTACGGTTTGCGGAAAGTCTTGGGGACTGAAGGTTCGTTTCATATCACTCCGAGTACATGAGCTCTTCGAGAACTCGACTGCAGGTATCGTCGGGGAGCAAGTGACGACCAACCATGTTATCGAAACCGCCGAGGTTTTAGGCATCGAATCTGCACGGCAAACTATCATCAACGAGATTCAGTTTACGATGCAATCACACGGGATGAGCATCGACATTCGTCATGTCATGCTGCTCGGGGATGTCATGACTTATAAGGTCTGTCTGCCTTTGGGCATCGACACAGTCAGACTGATATGTCCGAATTGATATAGGGCGAAGTCCTGGGGATAACCCGGTTCGGCGTGGCGAAGATGAAAGACAGCGTCCTAATGCTCGCGTCTTTCGAGAAGACGACTGACCACCTGTTCGACGCATCCGCTGCTGGCAAGGTGGACAGTATCGCTGGCGTGTCTGAGAGCATCATCATGGGGAACCCAGCGGCCAACTGTGGAACATCCATGTTCGTCTTCATTATTTGTCTATCGTTTCTGAACCGTTGAATTGATCCGTCTGGGTAGGCCTGCGTTGATCTTGCCCGCGCCGGTGCTGAGCAAGCCGCGAAAATCGCTATTTGAAAACTCGCTATGATTTCTGTGCTATCCGTTTTATATACCCCTTGTATTTTGGAATGCTGTCGTATGTTTGCACACTGGAATGCTATCATTTGTTTGTTTTGCGTCAGATAGACAGCCCGCTCAGTCCTTCTGCGGATCTCATGAAGGAGACAGATGCTCTCGCAAGTGGTGTGGCTATTACAGCTGAGGCCCGAGGCGCAGTGTCTCCACGGCCGAGCGGGATGACCTGTGATATAAGTTTTCAAGGATGGCGATAGATCTGGACGTACTGACACAGAACTCCTGCCTCGAAAGACTGGGATCGACGGGGGGAGGTCGTATCGGAAGCCGCGCAGCGGCGATCAAGAACCTGCAAATCCGCTTTTTTGCGTCCTCTGGATTTTCCCCATCCATCCATGCGTCCTTCGACGGGATGCTCGTTTGGGCCTTGATTGCTTACATCTAGACGCGCGAGAGATACGTTGTCGGACGTGCGATTTGACCGCACGTACAACATTCAGATGGGGAAGCTATGGTTCAGATGCTTCGCGTCTAAATTGAGATCCTAGGAAGTCCAAAGACGGAGACGCTACTCAAAGATATTCCTCAAAAGAGCACGACCGGTGTTTTGAGGCGACGCACGATAAGACCTGTCTTTATGGCTGTTAGCCTGTTGGCGTGGCGTGGCGTGAACGCCTGCCAGCCGCCCGCTGCTGTTTAAGAGCAAATTCACCGACCGGATAAGACATGCTGACTGGGATCACCAGCGCTCTGCACTGAGATTCCGGTATGGCCAAGAGTTCCCAAAGGTTTCTGGCCTACTTAAAAGGCTTGCATCTAGTACGTGATGTAGTTGTGACGAGTTCGAGCCAGAGCGATGTGTCGTGGCCTGGGGGACGAAGGTTGGGTCAAGTGTCTACTCTGTCTCGGCAAGGCAAGCGCAAAGCCAGATTCCCTGCAAGATCTAGGTTTGATAGACCTGATGTGTCATGAAGACAGAGACGGAAACACTGCACATGGGCCACGTACCATATTTGAGTTCTGCAATACCCGTTTCTGGGGCAAAGAACGCACGATTAACTCCTACAACCTCCATGACTCGTGCATTAGGTCACCGCTGTTTGACAATATGTCTTATGGGCCGAGTCATCTGCGGGAAACAACGAATACAGCACAGACATGTGTGGGGAAGCGGTGCAACCTGCTGCAGCGCCCCGCCGGCACCATCTCGCAGCGGCCAAAACAGGCAAATGACGCAGATCGCGCACAGCATGCGCTCACTATAAAGTAAGTGTCCAGCGCTCTTGCTCTCGACGCCGAACCCCCATAACCTATGCTCTCGTCCCCCACAACTGCTCCGCCCGTCCACGACAGTGACGGACGCCTCACCGAAGATTACGTGCAGAATGCGTTCCATAGCTACCTCAAGTCGTCGCTCGCGCAGGCCAAGGCCGAGCGCCTCGTCGATGTCGACATGCTCAGCAGCGCAGAGGGCGATCTTATGATCACAGGTTCGTGACATAGCGACATCTATCTCGTAAACCCTTTGTGCCAGGCTTCATCGACAGTCTGGCACAGGCGGTTCACGAGATAGAGAGGCATATTACCCCTCTCTACGGCACCTACCAGCTACTAACTATCCTCCCCAGGCCCTGCGCTCTGCCTTTACTTCGCCGCATTGCGCTGCACGACCAACCCGCCCTCCGTCCCCCTCCCCCGCCTCTCCAAATCGACCCCCGCCCTCGACCTCTCCCCGCAGAACTGCCCGCCGACCTTCCTCCCCTTCCTGCACATCTGGTGCACCACCGTCCCCGACATCCAGACGCTCCCGCCCGAGCAGCAGCACGACCTCGCGCGCACGATCTGCGGCCTGCCGCCCCTCGCGCCGCCGCAGCCGCCCGCGCTCGCGCGGCTCGCCGCGGACCTCAAGGCCGTCGCGATCGAGATCAGCCAGCGCCGCTCCTTCCAGGACCGCTACGCGCTCGACCTGCAGGCCGCGCTCGACGCGGGCGGCGGCGGCGGCGGCGTCGCGAAGAAGGCGTCGTTCGTCCCCCCGCCGGCGTACACCCCCTCGCCCACCGCGTCCGACTTCTCCCTCCCTCCGCCCTCCCCCAGGAGCGCGAAACCCCCGCCCGCGCCCTCCCCGAGCGCGAAACCCGCGCCTCTCACATTGCACACCCAGCGCCCCTCCGCGCGGGCGGAGCCCGAGCCGCAGACCCCCTCGCTCCTATCCCCAGGCACGCCCGCGATCGCGCTCATCCGCGAGACGCTCTACGCGGCCCTCGGCGACGTCCTCGAGCACACGCCCTCCCTCCGCGCGCTCCTGCACACCGACCCGCCCCGCGCATACTTCGCCGCCGTCGCGCTCGCCGTCCTCCGCGCGGCCCCGCGCGCCGGCCCCGTGCGCGGCGTGCTCGGGCAGGCGCTCACGCTCGCGCAGTGCCCCGAGCGGCTAAGGCCGTTCATGGCGGAGCTGCAGGCCGTGGGGCGCGAGGCGGCGCGCGTGGAGAGCGAGGACTCGGAGGCGGCGGTGCGTGCGCTGAGCGCGGGCGCGGAGATCGAGGTGCCGCGCATGGAGCGCGTCGTGCGGATGCTCGAGCACGGGACGGGGAGCGCGGAGGCGCGGCGGGGCGCGAGGAGGAGCGTCGAGGGGCGCGCGGTCGCGTTTGCGAATCGCGTGAATGCGCTCGCGCTGGGGATGACGCGGCTGCCTGAGTTTCGCGAGCGGCAGAGCGAGGTGTTCCGTGTGCTCGCGGGGGTGCAGTGATCTATACGCGCGATGATACCGATACCCGCATTTCGTGTTACCTTATTCTTGTGTATTGATACGAACTGTAGCTAATGCAATGCGAGCGGACCATGTATGTCTGTATGTACACTACACCTCCAACAGCCGCTTCATCCCAACCCACGTCGCAAAGCTGACCGCATTCATCGGCACGACCTTGAGATACCCAATGCTCAGCCCGACATAGAACGCGCGCCACCCGCCGCGCGCCCACACCGCTTGCACGGTCTCGCCCCAGCGCAGCCAGCGCTCGGGGCGCGTGAGCCCGCCGACCTGCATCTGGCGGCGCACGACCTCGAACGGGTACGACACCGTCTGCGCGAGCGCGCCGCTGAGCGCGCCGATCGCGAGGTCGTGCGCGGGCGTCGGCCGGCCGTGCGGCGGGAGGAAGTGCGCGCGCAGCGCGCCCCACGCGAGGAACGCGGTGCCCGCGTAGGGCACCATGCCCGCGAGGCTGACGGTGAAGCCGCGGTAGAACTTGAGGAGCGGCGCGCGGAAGAAGAGCGCGCGGGTGCTGGGGGCGGGCGGGAGGCTGCCGCCCTCGTGGTAGATCGTGTGTGCGGCGGAGAGGAAGGTCGGGCGCGGGGGGAGCGGGTGCGCGGTGGGGAGGCGGGTGTGTGGTGGGGTCGCGATGGAGGGCACGGCGCGCGTTTGGAAGGCCATGCGCACGCGGATGAGCTCGAGCGGGTATGTGAAGAAGACGGAGATCGCGCCTGTGCGCGCGTGAGTGGGCGGCGGGAGCACGGAGGCGGGCGGGCGTACCGGACGTGGCGCCTGCGGCGAAGCGGCGGAAGTTCGTCTCTGATGCGCGCGTGGGCATGAGGATCTGTGGGCTGTGAGTGGGGGAAGACGGGCGGGGAGAAGCGGGCTGACGGAGTGCATCTTGTCGTATGCTACGAATTTGACGGCGGCGTAGGGGAACACACGGATGAGCGTCGCGGAGTGGCCCTGCAGCAGACCGCGGACGCCTGATTCCCTGTATATCTGTGAGGCCGCTCTAAATGCGCCGCTCCATGTTCCTGCAGCCCATGAGCAAGTTGTTAGGGCACACGACGGAGCACGCACCTGCATATTTCTGGAAATCGGGATTCGATGCCTGGAAGAGGATTTTGACTCTGTCGAGAGGCGCAACCACCGTCTTTGCCTGCAGATATCATGTTATATATCAGCGCGCAAATGCGAGATTAGATGAGGACGCACGACGCAGCCCGCGACGCCGCCGGCGATGCCTGAGCGGACAAAGTGGGGGACAGTCTGGAGCCTTGCGGACTTGCGTTTCTGTGCGCTCGTGCTGGGCTGTGCATCGAGTAGGGCGGCATCTGAACTCATGGAACGACACTGGGGAGCAGCCCTGCACGTCCCGACGCTGAGGGTGGAAGATAAAGTGTCGTGTGGGGCTCCACACGCCCGCAGCTGATTTCATGACTCACGTGCCTTGGCGACCGACGCGACGCGCTCCGGCCGCGGATCTTCTTCTTGCCATCTGCACCATCGACCACCACCAGCTGACCTCTTCAACTCTCCAACGATGTCCAAAGCCAAGTCGGATGTGAAGGTGATCAAGGGCCAAGAAGGTGCTTGGAGCATTGATCTTCCGTCGCGGTCGACGCTCACATCCTCCGACAGCCGAAGACAGAGTCCTTGAATATATCAAGCGGGTCTGTCTGCTCAGTCTCCTGAACCTACGAGAAGGCTGACGGGAATGGCTCGCAGATGAATCGCCCCTTCGGCGCGGTCGACGTCTCCGCCAACCTCAAAGGCGCAGTCCCGAAAACAGCAACACAGAAGATCCTGCTCGCACTCTCGGACAAGGGCCAGGTCACACAGAAAGTATACGGTCAGTGCATCCGCTAAATATCGAGCGAATTGAGCGCATATATGCGCTTGCTATACGCAGGCAAGACGACATTCTTTGTCGCGAACCAGAATAATGTCGACGCGATGCCGGACGAGAAGGTCAAAGCGATAGAAGCGGAGACCAAGACGCTCGAAGAGGAGAACAAGCTTCTCGTAGCGGAGATCAAGACTGCGACTGCTGGTGCGTGGCCGGCATTCTTCCCGTCTGCCCTTATTACGCGTCTCACTATATGCTATATGCGCGTGCACTATGTCCGTTCGGCGCCGGAACGCAGAACTCTCCAAACTCAAGAGCACACCCACCGATGCAGAGCTCGCGGAGAACATATCCGAAACCGACGCGACGGTGCGTGTGCTCTTTACACCCCCAGCGCACCCTGTATCCATCTACGCACCCGCAGACCGAGAAGCTTCTCAAACACCTCGAGCCCCTGCGCTCCGGCACCCCGGTCGTCTCCGCCGCCGAGCTCGAGCTGCTCGACGCAGAGTGGACGAAGTGGCGCGCCGAGTGGGTGCGGCGACGCAAGATCTTCCTGACGTACGTTGCTCATTTTTGTCTCATCCCGCTCTTCTCGTGGCATTTTCTTCCGTGCCGGAAGCATATAGACGTGCTTCTCCCTTTTTCTGCAGGTTCTGGTCACTCGCATCGGACAGCCTCTCCCCGCAGGACGCGAAGGAGCTGGCGGAAGATCTTGGCATCGAATATGACACGCCTGAACATGTTACACTCGAGCGCGGGCCGCTATGCGCCATCTCATCTGGAAAGAAGAAATGAAAGGCGTCAAAGGATCTCTTGTGGTTCCGGCTGTTGCTCTGCTTTACTCTCGGTTCCTTGCTGCTGCTATCCTTGTTCTTCGACAGCTCGTTTTTGCTCTTATCCCTTCGCTCTGCTCTCGAATCTGCTTTGCCCTGTCCCGCCTTGCATGCTGTATCTGTAATCCCGATGTTACACGCACCAGAACGCAGCATATCCTATATCACACAGTAGCAATATCAATAACCTAGAACCATGGCTACAAAACCAGACAATGACATTCGCACAAACGGACAGAACCGCAAAAAAAAAAGAAATAAAAGCGAGCAACGGACAAATCGGACTCAAAATCCAGCAAAACGACGACAGGGCAGCGATAGAGTGAACGCAAGGGAATGGGATATACAGCATGTACAGATATAGACACGATATCGGCCTCAGCGCGTGCGCCGCGGCGTCCCCGGCGGCTTGCGCGGCGTCGGCGGGGGGACAACGCCCGCCGTGAGCCGCCGCTCCGCGACCGCGCCGCCCCCGCGCGCGACCTCGCGCTGTGCGCGCCGCGCGGCGTCGCTCACCTGCCCCGGCGGGCGCGCCATGTCGATGCGCGAGAGCGCGCGGAAGAGGTCGATCGGGTCCGCCGCGGGCGCGGTGGGCGCGCGCAGCGGGAGGTACGCGGAGAGCGCGGAGGTGGATGTGGATGTGGGCGCGGCAGGCGCTTGGGTGCGCGCGTGCAGGGTGAGGCTGAGGAGCGCGAAGCGCTGGTCGAGGTCGGTTTCTGCGATGGAGGTGATTTGTGCGGAGGTGTGCGTGAGGGAGTGGAGGTGGTCGATCTAGTGTTAGTCGAGCGATTAGCTATGGAAGGAGGGGAGGAGGGATGTCGACGTACGGTGTATGGCAGGCCATTTATTCGTCTGCTCAATGCGCTTTCCTCGTTCGATCCCTCTGCGAGAACCCTGCGCGCGAGCTGGACTCCATCCTCGCCTCGGAAAACATCGGGCAGCTCGGCATCGCGTGGCTCGAAGTCGTCTAGCGGATCGGCGCGCTGCTTGCCTTTCGCCTTGGAAGAGCCCGAGCGTAATTGTCGACTGCGCTCGATGTCCGCGACGACAGCCGCCTGATGCGTGTTGTAGAACTCCGTCACTTCGCGCCAGGCCTCCTCTTCCGCGTTCGCTCTGTCAAATTGGCAAACCCTGTTAGATCAAATGGCGATCACCGAGTCGAGATAGGCGCACCGAGCAATGTCAGCGGAGAACTTGACCTCTCTTGCCCTGTTCTTCACGTTCTGCTCATTCTCCTTCAATTTTGGGGGTACCTCGCCCTCCGGCGTCGACGGACTCATAC
The DNA here is from genome assembly GCA_006506795.2 of Hericium erinaceus. NCBI lineage: Eukaryota > Fungi > Basidiomycota > Agaricomycetes > Russulales > Hericiaceae > Hericium > Hericium erinaceus. The sequence goes on along the minus strand of CM021165.1, from coordinate 2,999,922 downwards.
CGCCCACGTCGATCTGCCTATCCGCCAGCATCCTGACCACATCGTCCATCGCTTCCCTCAGCAGTTGTTTTCCTTCCTCTGACAACGGTGGATCTTTCCCATTATCCTTTAGCGTATGCCGTTTTGACGGTGTTGATGTCGGGTCGGGGTATCGTTCGGATATCGAGCGCGATGCACACCAGATGAGCAGCTGTCGCTGTCTGAGTGCCTCGGGCTGTTCAGCGTCGATGTGCTTGAAGAAACTGGAGTCGCCGACTGACGAGTGGGGGGTGGCTGAGTGCGCGAAATAAAACATAAAACAAAGGCGTTAAGAAACGGACATACAATCTAAAGCGAGGGAGGACTGCTCACTGATGATTCCCTGCGTCGCAAAGCTGGTACTCGTCCGCTTCCCGCGCATGCTGAGAGAGCTCCGCCGTCTGTGTCCCGATGCCGATGCCGGTCCCGTCCCAGAGCCCGAGGGCGCCTGCGACGCCTCTCCCCGCATCGCCTTGTTCTTCTCGATCTGGGGCGTCTCGCGCGGCGCAAGCGGCAGCAACGTGTCTTCGTGCTGCGGCTGTTTTGACTTCGAGCGGGGCTTGGACGTGGAGGACGGCGGAAGGTGCAGGCCATTCATGGGCACCGAGGGATGCGCGCGCGACTGCGACTGCGACTGCCGCCGCAGGTCGTCCGTCTCGGTCTCCATCTGCCGCACGTCCTCGTCGACGTCCTGCTCCGGCCGCGCGCTCCCGGGCACATCGCGCTCCTTGCCTTTGCGAGACGGCCCGGGCTCGGGCGCAGCTTTGAATCGCTTCGCGGTGGGCGCGTGGCGGGCGGGAAACGGCTGGCTGTGCGGGAGTGGCGGTGTGTGGGAGGACGTGCGGTCGGGCGGGGGCAGCGGCTGGCTCGCGGACGGCGCCTTGGTGGCTTGCGCGGACGGCGGACGCGAGGGCTGTGCGCGGACAATGACGAGTCCGCCGGGTTGTTCTTCGCCGTTGAGCACTAGACGGGGCATGGAGCGTGTGCGGGTGAGCAGGATCAAATAGGTACAGGAGTGCGAAAACGCGTACGTTTCCGTTTGTTCGACGCGCCATTCTGCATGAAAATGCGTGAACGAGTGCTAGAAGAGGGATAACAAAAGAACACACGTCTTTCTTCGGTCGTTTCATCGCGTTATTGAGCGGATTGGTGTCGTCCGCCTTCCGCTTTCCGGGAGGTTGACCGGGTGCCATGGGAGTGTTGAATCTGCCCCAGGAAGGTAAAGGTGGGTGAATAGGGGATGTGAGGGTCGTCGTCGTGCACGCCGTTGGCGGGGATGGCGGGAGAGGTGGCGGCAACGGCGGCGGGGTCGGCGGGGATGCGGATGGCGGTGAGCAAACCAACACACAGTCGGAGTTTGAATATACTTTCTCACCGTTCCTCTTCAATCAACGAGCCTCGAGTCTCCATCTTTTACTCACAGACTCAGAGTCCACTGCTATATCGTCTTCTAGCCAGGTGCATGTTGGCCTGCATCACCTCAGTAAGCAGTTGTAAGTCCTGCGAACGTCATGATCCAAGAACCATTGAGTGCGCTCTCAGCACGACGTTGCTGCAGCGTTGATTGCTAGTGCGTCAATTCGTCCACATGCGGATAATCCAACATGCTCCACATCCATTGCTCTTCCCAGAATTGGCTCCAAGAAGTACGTAGGTACTAAGACGAACATTCTCCATTTCGGAGTCGTGCTCACTTTGTAGCTTCTTCTCATGTAAGGATATGACCCGGCGTGACTGATGGATGAAACAAACGAGGTCAACCACTGGATGTTGACTTGAATGAGGCCTCAATTCATGACATAGATGTTCCCTGTGAAATGCAGGCCACGAGCCTGAGGCTTGGCTATCGGAAGGGGAGAAACCATGATTTTATTTTGCGGTACGATGACCTGCCATCGAATATCGCTCACGCCTTTTCTTTAAACAGACGCCATTGGCTATGTCCCTTCACTGCACATCGCAGAACTTCGATTGCAGTGATGGTCGTCCTGCGTTATGTCCTCTTATTTTTCTCACCGCCTCGGTAACCCGAGGCCTGTGATACGTACATGAAGAATCTGTTACAGCCAAGGGTACTGTCAAATCCGTTACGGGTATCAGCCACCCTGATCCAATGTTTTCTCGACGCTATCTATGCTGTTGATCAATGTGATAGACGACTGCTTTTCTTCGACTTATGCTAATCAGTTGTTCGTCGATTAGGTCGCTGCGCTTTTCCAGATATGTCTGTCCTGGCGTTCAACACAGGAGCAACCAATTGTAGGGCGCAGCTTGCTATATTTGTCGATCCACGAACATCTGGGGAGAACTGTCCGTCAATTGTTCTTCCTAGTATCAAGATCTGGCAGGTAAGCTCCGAGCAGCTAAGTATAATACATTAATCGCAACTGTTTTTAGTGACTCAACTTGTGAGCAAACGTGGTTAGGGGTCAAGCGAAACAAAATCCTTCTCTCCTTAGACTTCATCTGGATAATTCACAGCCCGGCTCCCAGCGCGACAATTGGTGTCGTAGACCAGGGAGCTATTTTTATTTTATTGGAGCACCACTCACGTCTTTCTTCGCACAGACACTGAAGCTACGCACCCCCTGCACATTGCGGGACTTTGATCAAAATCTATGCTGTCCGTATGGCTTGCTAGTTGTAATGATCAATGTAGGACGCCGGAATCATCTAATTGGAGCGTCTCCGGTATTGAAGGTTTAGATGCAGCACCTGCACTGACTTCACCACGTTCGGCTTGCCTTGACGCTCTCACGGCGAGACCTATTTAAATGGAGGACATCTTCTGTCCTTTCCTCGGAGTCCGCCCCGCAAAGAGCATTTATTCCTCCCTTTGCAAATATTCACAACCCCTTCAGTTATACAACTTCAATCATGGCCCTCGCTCTCGCTGAGTACAAGCCTCAGGCGTTTGACGCTTTGATATGTACGTCTACTCGCCAACCGTTATTTGTACTTCATGACGGATGACTGCCGAGCAGCACTGGATGCCGCCTACGAGAAGCTAGAGAAGAACGACGGAGAGGGTCTCCTCGACACCAGCTCAAGGACATAATATTCGCCCACAACATGGAGATGAAGTGCGCCGACATTTCTGCTCACCCACCGTACCGCGTTAACGTGACCATGATCCAGATTCAGTTTCACGCTCCTTCACCGCCATTTCGATCTGAAAGTCGACGAACAGTCGCAGCGGCCCAGCTGACCGCGACTCCCTGGACGGAGGCTGCCATCGCTCTCATCCATGCTAGTGGCCTGGAGATGGTCGTCTCCTCGTCTTGAATGCTCAACGAAGACGGCAAAGTTGTTCCATTTGAATATATCCTTCAATCGCCTCGGCAAACGGAGCGATAACTGTCTACTGGAACTCTGCAGCCGTCCTGCTGGAGACATTCCTCCGATTTTGGAGTCTACCATTGAGAGAGTGAACATCAACATGCTCAACTCGGCTGTGAACGTACGGGTTTTGTGTCCGATCGTCTCATGCATCGCCAGTCCTTTTCACCCTGCTGCCTGTCTCCAGGAGTCCAAGAATATTCCCACTAGTTAGTTCTACGGACCGACCAAGAGCGCGCCGCGCGTGCATATGACAGGGCATCGTTCAAAATGGCCATCATCGCGGATTCCCCCATTCTTAAGTGGGCGGAAGGGCTGTCATTCTTCACGCCGTCGGCAAGCGTTTCTTTTATCTTCTACATGAACGTATAATTTCGTTTAAATTGTTTCTTACTGCAATGTCTTGAGCCTCGCTGTGGCCACGAATATACTAGTATTCCTGATTCGATGAAGAGCGGCAGATATGTTTTCAGTGCGTTGTTGGCGATTTGATGGTCCGATTCACGCGAAGAGGTCGGCGCGGGCGCGAGCAAGATCAACGCAGGCTGCAGTCGTCTGTGGAGATTAGGCTAGTACAGCCCGTGTGACGCATTGCCCAGGATGGAGCAGCGGCTTCGTTGTCAGTGTGGTAATGGAAGATGTCTTCAAATGGAACGATAGCCTTTCAACATCAAGACAGGCTGATGACGGGCCGGTCGAATGGAAGGCACGTCAAGGACGGAGGTGACGCTGAGATGGAAAATGATTCGAAATTATGAACCGACGTCGATCTTATTTGAATACAAACAAGCTCAGAAAGAATGCATAGTAGCAAAACACGATGAGCAGGAGAAAAGATGGCGAGGCTCATCCTTGTATGGATTGCCTGCCTGAAAGTTCTCCAGGAACGCGAACGTGGATGCATGGCATGCGCAAGCGAGCATTCTGTTCTCCTTGTGCTATCAATTGTGCAAGCTATCGTCGGACCTATGATGCCTCAGGGAGATCAGCGATGGGTACTAAAGCGCAGCACGCCCGACTATGTACGACACATTGGACCTGCTCATCGCAGCTCGAGGTGCATGCCCGGAGCATATCGCGGGCCTAGGGCTGCCTGGCCTCGGAACCTGGCAATACTAAGTACGTCAATGGATGACTTTCCCCAGGATAAATCAATGTTATAGAGGCCTCTTTCCTGCTTGACAGCGCTCCCGTAAGGCCTCGTCAACCAATCGGGTTGCCCCGATGAGCCGTTTTTTGGCGTTGATCTGCGCCGAAACATATCATAACATAAATCAATTGCTGGGGAAAGTCACCCAATCCATGAATAAAGACAGCTGGTTATTGCAAGAGCAGCATCATAGAGCATCATCGTTATGCGTCATCGTTATGTGCAGGGGCAATCTGCTGCATTGAAGCTGTCAATCTGAATAGGCTGGCATCTGCTGGCATCAGTGCGATAGGGCCCGATCTGCGAACCTGTGAGTTGTCAACGTTTCAGGAAGATGGGATTGACGTTGAGGTCGTCAGCGGCGATGCATTGATGGTGCAGACAACAGAGACACGTCGTAGTGGGAGACGCGAGCGTCATGAAATTGATGATCATTGGGTACCTGCCTGTGCGCCACGAGCTCGTCGCGGAGCAGCATATGGACGTCTGGTGGCGGTCTCAATGCTGATTTCTAGTCGATGACTATTTCCTGTCTCTGGGTGTTGTGGAATTTATGAGCTGGGCTGCTGGTTGTGTAAGGTCTGCGGACTCGGGTAATTAGAATGTAGTGTTGCATGCGACCATGAGGCTGTTCCACCGTGAAGCACTTATACCCTCGACGGAGGCTTTGCCGAGTTATTGTATTCAGTTTACTTGTCACTACCCAGGCCCTGGTCCGATCCTGAGGATGCGTTGTGATTGTTCTGCTGTGTCCGAGCAGTGACGTGAAGAACGCCGAGACGAACTTCTGGAGCCGTGGCTGTACTAGGGAGGCGGAGCAGTTGCATCTGGTCCCATCCTCATCTAATCCCCCATTGCATCCGCCCATCCCCTCTTTCCTCCTCCCCTTTTCATCGCTCACAACGACGACGACAAACAATCCTTCTCGCTATGGTTGCCGCGGCAAAGAAGGGCCTCAAGCTCGGCCGCAACGCCCTGCGGTCTGCTGCTCGCCTCCCAGCTCGCGTCTCCGCCGGACGCGGTAGTGGCAGGAACACCTTCACCCCCATCCCCGGCGAACTTCCTCTCGTTCTTCTCCGTGTTCAGATACTAGGCTGCTGCGACCTGCTGGCAAAGGACAGAGGCGGCTATAGCGATCCGTATGCCATTGTCGCTGCCCTAGCGCCCTAACCACGCTCACCACCGCGCCACTTTAGATTCGTCGTCGTGTCTGTCCTCAGCAAGAGATACCACACTCCTGTCGTCAAACGCAACGTCAACCCTGTGTACGCTGCCAAAGACGCGACTTTCGACTTTCCCATCTATCTTTCCCTCGCGGAGAAGCTCGGAGTAGTGGAGCTTGTCGTTTGGGACAAAGATACTTTTAGGAAGGACTACCTCGGCGAGGTCGCTGTTCCCCTTGAAGACTGGTTCAAAGGCAGCGCCTTTGCATTTGACGATCCGAACAATGAGGTGTGTATTTCTCCTTCACTCGTATATCGCGCGCGTGCATTCGCCTTCCGGTGGCGCAAAGAGATGATATGCGATATGAGGATTTCGTTTCTACTTTCGGCGCGTCCTGTGCTGTCGCCGGTGCATTACATGTCTGCAGTGCGATCAGGGCCATTGCTCATATGGGCCCCGCCCCGTCTATTTTTGTCTCGTCTCTCCCCGACTTCGCGTTAACTTCACCCCCAGCCCTTCTCGGTCCCTCTCGTGTCCACGCGCACGAACACCAGTGCATCCGGGAGCATTCGTCTCAAGCTCGGGTTCATGAACCCGCCCGATGTGAACAACCTCGCGGAATTCGGCGAGACTTATCACGAACTCGTCAGGCGTTCCCGACCGAGCCTTGTCTCTGCCCCTCCTGTGCGTTCCCGCTGCTTCTTCAGCCATTCTTAGTTGATTCTCACGTGTCACTTCCACGCGCTCGTGCTTTTAAACGTGTCGTGTGACAGACTGAGGGTGTGGGCACCATCCGCTCGCATCAAACGGGCCCAGAGTACGAGGACGACGGGCTTAGTTCCGACGAGGGTGAGCCAGACGGCGACAGCGACGACGACGAGTTCTTTTCGCCCTCGTCCTCCTCTGCTTCGCCGCGCTCCCTACCCAATCTCGTCACCACCTCGCCGTCGCCATCGCTCTCCCTGACGCCGACGCCGACGCCGATACCCATGCCGTCCGAGGTGGCGCCGAGCCCCAAGACGCCTATACCCATCAGCGTCAGCCCGCCATCGCCTGTGATCGCGAGCCCGAAGCCGCCGTCGCCGTCGCCCAAGTTGTCCTCGCCCGGCTTCTCTATCCCACGCAAGATCTTCCCGCGCCGCCCGTCAATGCCGATTTCGCAGGGCTCGTGGGACTCGACGCTCGCCAGCACGGGCACAGGCACCGCGTCGACGCCCGCAACGTCAGTTGGTCGGGAGCGCAGCTCGAGTGCGGGCGTCGCGCCGACGCCGAGCAGCTCGAAGAAGAAGCGCTTGCGTAAGTCGTGGGGCGGGAACAAGAAGAAGGACTTTGACTTCAATGCCGACAACGATATCGTGGGCATCGTGATGCTCGAGATCTCAAAGGCGACGGACCTCCCGAAGCTACGAAATTGTGCGTATGCCATCTTGTCGCGTGAGCGCTTGCTGACGCGTGTGCAGTGACGCGAATGGGCTGGGACATGGACCCTTTTGTCGTAATCTCGTTCGGGAAGAAGGTGTTCCGGACGCGCGTAATCCGCCATTCGTTGAACCCTGTCTGGGATGAGAAGCTGCTCTTCCACGTCCGGCGTTATGAGACGTCCTTCCGCGTGCAGCTCACCGTGCTCGATTGGGACAAGCTCTCATCGAACGATCACGTCGGCGACGCGAGCTTCGAGGTCGCGCAGCTCACTGCCAACGTGCCACAGAAGGACCCGGAGACGGGGCTCTACCCGCGCGAAGAGGACGGGCGCCGGACGTTCCAGGAGTTCACCGTCCCGCTGCAAACCGCGAAGGAGATGCCCTGGGAGGCGAAGCACAATCCGGCGATTACGTTCCGGGCCAAATACCAGCCGTACGACGCGCTGCGACAGCGCTTCTGGTACCAGTGCCTCGAGCAGTACGACACGGACGACACCGCCACGCTCTCGCACCTCGAGCTCACGTCCATGCTCGACTCGCTCGGCTCGACGCTCTCGAGCCAGACACTCAGCACCTTCTTCACGCGCTGGGGCAAGAAGCCGACCGAGGACGAGATCACGTACGAGGAGGCGATCCAGTGCCTCGAGGCGGAGCTCTGCCGCCCGCAGAGCGAGAAGCGCCGCATCGCGCACGACGACCCGCGCGGCGACACCAGCACGGCGGTCACGCCCGCCGCGGGCGCGCTGGGCCCGACGCTCGTGCTCGACGAGCTCGACTTCTCGGGCCCGCCGCTGAACATCCACGAGCCGCCGAATGGCACGGCCCGGCCGCACCCCGCGCCGCCGGCGCCGCACGCGACGGAGCCGATGCAGAAGCAGCTGGACTGCGCGAACGGGGTCGGCGCGGATGCGCAGGGGGCGGACTGCCCGGACGCGGCGGACCCGGTCGTGGGCGAGAAGGAGCTCCCGCCGCGCGCGCCGGGCATCCTGCAGCAGCAGGCGTCGACGTCGTCGTCGGACGCGGAGGACTCGTCGGGCTCGGGCGGGTCGGGGAGCGGCAGTGGCTCGGGCAGCGGGGAGTACTCGGGCTCGAGCGGGGACGAGTCGTTCGAGCGCGTGATCAACGTGAAGAATTGCCCGCTGTGCCACCGCCCGCGGCTGAACGCCAAAGCAGAGCGCGACATCGTGACGCACCTCGCGGTGTGCGCGAGCCAGGACTGGGCGCGCGTGGACCGGATTATGGTGGGGAATTTTGTGACCGCGAGCCAGGCGCAGCGGAAGTGGTATACCAAGGTGATCTCGAAGGTGTCGGCGGGGAATTATAAGCTCGGCGCGAACTCGGCGAACATCATCGTGCAGAATCGCATGACGGGGCAGTTGGAGGAGGAGAAGATGCAGGTGTATGTGCGGCTGGGTATCCGGCTGCTTTACAAGGTGCGTTGGTCTGTGGAACTAATTATCGTGCGCTAGGCTCACTTGAGGCGCATAGGGTGCTCGTGGCAAGATGGAAGGTGCCAGAGGTGTGTCTGGGCATCGTTTTTTATGAATTCATGCTAACTTTTTCTCTAGCTCGTCGATTGCTGAAGTCATTATCTATAAAACAAGGAGTTAAATACGATTCCCCGGAGTCCGCACAAGATATCCCAACTTTCATTGCATTCCATAACCTTAAGGTCGAAGAAATATTAGAGCCTATTAGTTCATTCAGTGGGTCCTCTGCCTCTCTGTGCCGGACAGCGTCTAATTCAGACTCTTCAGAAACATTCAACCAATTTTTCTACCGAAAGCTCAAACCCGAAGCCCGACCGGTGGAGGAGCCCGATAACCCCTTCCGTCTCGTCAGCGCTGCAGACTGCCGTCTCATGACGTTCGAGACGGTGTCCGAGGCGACGCGGCTGTGGATCAAGGGCCGCGAATTCACGGTCCCGCGGCTGCTTGGTGAGGCCTACAATGACCAAGCGGAGCGTTACAGCGGGGGCGCGCTCGCTATCTTCCGGCTTGCACCGCAGGACTACCATCGCTTCCACGTTCCCGTCGATGGCACAATCGGCCCAATGGCGGACATCCATGGCGAATACTATACCGTCAACGTAAGTGTCGTTGCTACTGTGATGGAGACGGATATCCAGCTGACTTCTGTTGTGATGTAGCCGCAAGCCATCCGGTCCCCGTTGGATGTGTATGGCGAGAACGTGCGCAAGATCGTGCCGATCGACAGCCCGCAGTTCGGACGCGTTATGGCCGTTTGTGTGGGCGCTATGATGGTCGGGAGCATTAAGACGACGGTCGTGCCTGGGCAGCAGGTCAAGCGGGGAGAAGAGTTCGGCTACTTTGCCTTCGGTGAGTCGAACGTTTCTCGTCTCGTGTTATAGGTCCTGACGTTTGCATAGGCGGCTCGACCATCGTTATGCTGTTCGAGAAAGGCGTGGTGGAGTGGGACGAAGATCTGCTCATTAACGGACGCGCGTCTTTGGAAACACTGGTGCGCGTCGGTATGGGCATTGGCCGACGACGGAACGTCCCTCTCAGCCTGACAAACGGCAGCCCCAAGGTTTAATTACACACACTGATCACACATGGATTCCTTCTGCACATTGACTGGACTGCTTGCAATACCCGTATGCACTTTCGTGGAAATGGAACGTCACCCATTGCAGTTTCCGTTTCGTGCTTTCATTGTTGTTATCCGCTCGCTCGTGACTTTGCATCCGCCAATTGTCTTGTTTACTCTGATGTACGCATAATCCACACATACATATCCGGAATGGTCAGTTGCTGTTGTTGCTATACCCGACGATGCACTGGAGAGCGATATATGGTCTGCCTGTAAACCCGTCTACGTGAGAATCGCGGTATGTGCTCGTGACAGAATGATGTTGTCACGTGCGGAGGTGTAGACGCGTGGATTTCGCAGAGTGCGTGCGGCTTGTCTCGTCCATGTCAAGTTTCTCTCCGCAAACACCGTTTCCTAACCATTCGAGGCATCTTAATGTCAGCAGGTGATGATTTTTCGAAGAATCTACAGTGAACAGTCACTTATTATACAGCAGAGGCACCCACAGCAGACGATGGCGAGGAGTGGAACGAAGAAGACGGAGATTACGATGAGGAGGAGCTCGATGCGGATGCAGAGGCCGAAGAGATCGCACGACGGCTGAACGACCAACTCTGGGCGGAAATTAGCAAGGCGCAAGCTGAGGCTGCGGCGACTGCTGCTGTACCCGTTTCTCAGGCCAGCGCTCCTCTTCCACCCTCTGGACCCGCAATCGCACCGGCCCCCACTGCTGTCCAGCACGGCGCAGGTACCCAATTACATCCAGGCACTGGTCCTTCAAAGACAAGGCATACGAAGCTCGGGGAGGCTCTTACGACCATGAAGGCCATCCTCGAGTACACGGCCAAGGATCCTCTAGCCCAGTCTACCCTACGCACGACTCTCGTCCCTAATTCTGATGGATCGAATGTCCTTGATATCCTCAATTCTACAGTCGCCTCTGGCTCACTCTCGAAAGACCTCGCCGGTCGGCTCAGCCATCTCCTCGTATCGCTGGCTCGCTCCGAGACTTTATTTTCGTCCCTCCGCCACTCAAATGCGTCGTCTATTCAGCTGGAGCAGGGAAAACGGAAGAGGGAAGAGACAGAGGTAGAACTCTCGGACCCGCGCACCGCGAAGCGGCCGATGTATCAACCACCTCCGTCCTATGATCTTCATCACCAAATCAACGAGGCCAGCCGTATCATCACGAATGCATTGACGCCTCTCGCACACCCGTCAAGCAAGGACCAGCCGTTAGACCCAGGAGTCATCGCATCCATACAGTTGCAGCTCCACCAAGTTTTCTTATTCGCCGTCACATCGGCGGCACAGGGCGGCCACGCGACTCATGCACTACAGGAGATTGGTGGCCTCATACAAGTCCTGGGCGTATTGAGCGGCATCCAGATCGGAGGCCCATCTGCTCCTCCACCTCCCCCAGGCTTCCCGCACGACCCCTCCGCGCCATGGATACCCCCAGGCCATCCCTCGCCCTTCACGCACGACATCGGCACGGCCGTCTACTCTTGCCCATTCCCGAACTGCCCCAAGACCTTCTCGCGTCTCTTCAACATGCGCACGCACCACCGCGCGCACACGACCGTTCGTCCCTTCCACTGCCGCCACTGCCCCGCATCCTTCGCGCGGAACCACGACCTCAAGCGGCACGTGCGACTACACGGCGGGCGCGCGTGGAAGTGCGCGGGGTGCGACAAGGTCTTTTCGCGGCGCGATGCGATCATGCGGCACAAGAAGAGCAGCGGGCTGCGTGCCGCGGGGAAGGGCGGGAAGGGCGGGAAGGGCGGCGGCGAGGCGTGCGTCGGCGCGGAGATCGTCGAGGTGCAGGTCGACCGCCCGGACGACGACGAGACGCGGCACGCACGCCTGTGGAGCGGCGTCACGGGCGGGATGCCGCCGAACACGCAGGGTCTCGTGCCGCTGGGGCCGGAGGCGCTCGAGGAGGGCGAGATTCGGCCGGAGGTGCTCAGGGCGGCGCAGCTCGCGGTGCTCGCGCTGCATCCGCTGCTGCAGGCCTGCGTGTCGCGCTCGTCGGGCGTCGCACCTGGGCCGATGGCCGCGGCGCCTGGGGGCACGCTGAACGCGCCAGAACTGCACATCGGCCAGGCGACGCTGGCGAGCATCATTGCGCGCACGCAGCTGCAGACGGTCGCGACGGCGGAGGCAGCGCAAGAGCAGAGCGCGGGCGCAGGATCTTCGCAAGAAGCTGCTCCTGCGTCCGCGGGGACGCAGAGTGGCACGTTTCCAGACCACCATGTGGAGGACAAGTTTCAGGGGCGCGATCGGTCTTCCGATGCCGCTTCTAACGGCATCGTATCCAACGCCACGATGTCGTCGCTATCGGTCTATGGTTTGTCGGACGAGCAGGCGCAATTGCTCCAGATGGCGATAGCGAATGCAGCCTCCGCCGCGCAGCTGCAGGCTGAGGCTGAAGCGGCCCTCGAGGAACAGGAAGATTTCGACGATGATGATTTCGAGGGAGAGGAGAGCGACGGTGAGCATGCTGGATGACGATTCGATATTCTGCCTGTAGCATAAGGTATACTGGTGTAATGAGAACGTGGGCAATTCTCTGATCATATGTTCACTGGTGCGAGTCTGGCCGTCTATTACGGCGGGCCGCGAAGCCACGAGATCTCGTGCAGGGATGCTGATATGCTCTGTTCCTAGGTTCGTAGCATGCGTCAGGCATGGATTTCCCATGGTTTCTATATTGGCTTGGTTACACGAGCACGTTTGCTTCTTCGCGGCTGCCGAGTGAAGATTCGTCTAATAGTGTTTGTCTTTGAACGTGCGTTTGCGTCCGTTTTTCTTGTCCTTTAAATTTGAGCGTACGGTGTCTGCCACCTCCCCCAGACCACAACGATGCTCGTCTTTGTGACTCTGCTTCTCGCTCATACTTTGCTCGTTCGAGCAAGCTTGCAGGACGACATTATCTCAGCCTTACAAAACGCCGCCGATTGTGCAGCTTGTCATGCCATTCTCCTTCCTCCGTTGCAGGCACTTGCTCACTTGGGTAATGATGCCTTCGCGGGGACTATAACCTCCATATGCCAGACCCTGCATGTAAGTTCCGCATGCATGTCTTGAGCATCCTGAACCCTGGAGTTTGCGCACGCCCACAGTTTGCCGACGACGATGTTTGTGCGGGCGAAATGAACCGCACTGGAATCATTATGGCGCATTCTCTCCGTCTCTTCACAATCGGCGGAACCACGGCGACAAAGTTCTGTGAAGCGAGTTTCGGTCTATGCGAGGTATGTCTCCCGCATGCCTCGGTTTGCCTTGTTTTTGAATCACTTTGGCCTACAGCAACCTCCCGTCACGCCGTTCACTGTGCAGTTCCCTAGCCCGCGTCCCTCCACGCCGCAGACCTTCACCTCCAAGGGACGCACTCCATTCCAGGTAGTGCATCTGTCCGACGTGCACATCGATAGGCAGTACACGGTGCGCTGCAGTCCTCTCTAACCTGTGTAATCTGACGAATTGCTAGTAGGTCGGCGCCGACGCGAATTGCACGAAGAGTATCTGCTGCAGAAACTACGCGGACCAGACCGGACCCATCACAGAGCCGGCCGGGCCGTTCGGGAACCACGACTGCGATTCCCCCAGCACGCTTGCGGAGAGCTTGGTTCAGGCCACAAACACCATCGGAGCCAACGCCGCCTTTTCGATCTTCACCGGTGACATCGTCGAAGGTGAGTGCCTGGATTGTGAGAGTTTACAATGGGTGTGCTTGACGCTGCGCTTCGTAGGTGCAACCTGGCTTATTACCAAAGAGTTCGTTTAAGTGAGACTATCTCGCTGAATCATCTTCTGAACGGTTCGGCAGTGAAGTCAGTGATGACCTTGCGGCCTGGGATGTCCAGATGTCACAAGGCATCAACATGACTGTATACCCTGCTATCGGTACGCTGCTCTCTCTTGTGCCCATAGCCATCAAGCTCATGACGATTATTTTCTTTTACAGGAAACCAGTACGTTATATTGAACACTGCAGGGGCGCCCGGTCGGAACTTACCAACCCGCCCATAGCGACACCGTTCCTGTCAACAGCTTCTCGAGAAACATTACGAATACTACCCTGGACCCCCAGTGGGTGTTCGACATTCAGAGTGCTCAGTGGGAGGTAGGTTCATCGCCCTGCAGGCAACTGTACAGCTTATCGAAGTCCTCCGCGCAAGTCATCTATAGGCTCGGCCGCAGCGAAGCAGACGCATGACATCTCTGGATCCTACGCTGTGCAAGTGCCTGGCACCAATCTTCGGTAGGCGAAATTTTTATTTGACGATGTCGCGGCTTCATCCGTCGTGCGCAGGATTCTTTCCATGAACACGCAATATTGGTACAAAGAAAAGTAAGTCAAAAGCTGATATTATCAATCTTCTGCCTTTGTTTACGACTTTACCACAGCCTCTGGCTTTACGATCGCGACGAACAAGTGTATGTCGTCCGTCGATAGTCCATCCCCTACACTCATCGTCGGCGCGCGCTCTATAGTCCAGACGCGAACGGCCTGTTCACATTCATGGTCGAGCAACTGCAGATTGCGGAGGACGCAGGCCAGCGCGTCTGGATCATCGGCCACATCCCGTCCGGCAAAGCAGATTTCGCCCACGACCCGGTGCGTTTACAACTGATTGATCCACAGCATCGCTGAGTCGGCGTCGCAGTCGAATTATTACGACCAGATCGTGCAGAGGTACAACAACACTATTGCGGCCCAGTTCTTCGGCCACAGTCACAAGGTTCGCACCTCAACGTGAATCACTGCATTGTATTCAATTTTGCTCACTTGCTGCAAATAATCCAGGATCAGTTCGAGATCGCGTACTCCGATTGGGACAACCGCAATGCCGACACTGCGGATAGCATCCTCTTCATCGGGCCCGCGCTGACGCCTACCAGTACGTCGTCCGCTCGTCGCCGCCATTTTGATTTCGTGAACGGCGGTCTTTAGGTGGCAATCCTGCGTTCAAGCTCTACGATGTTGATCCGGACACGTATGAGGTGATGGACATGAAGGTCTACATGAGTACGCACAACCCTGCGCCCGTGTCACCTAAGAAACTGACAAAATTCCACAGCAAACGTCTCGGACCCGAACTTCCAGACGAAGCGTGAGTAGGCCTGCCGAATGGTGGCAAGTCATGCTGAAGCCGCATTCTCAGCGACCTGGGAGCTGTACTACTCGGCACGCGAGTCCTATGGCCCGCTCGTCGGCCCGCTGGGCCCCACAGACTCGCTGAATGCGTCATTCTGGCACCAGCTGACGGACGTGTTCGCCGCGAACGAGACGGCGTTCCAGCTCTGGAACACGCGCATCAGCCGCGGCGGCGCGGTCAGCGCGTGCACCGGAGCGTGCATAGACACGACGATATGCGACATGCGGTCTGCACGGTCCGAGAATAATTGCGTCGGTGCTTTGATTGTCATGGTGTCGATGTCACTGCTGACGAGCGCGCGCAGGATGTGGCGACGCCTGGTCTTCAGCTCAAGCGCAGCGAGATCGGAGATGTCCATCTCGAAACTGACGACTGCGAGGGACGTAGCGTAAGCTCCATGCTGAAGACGTTCATCAGAGGACGGCAAGGTTGAAGCACTGCTACACGGCATTCATGCTACGAAGGTTATACAGGTTCGTTACCTAGGGCCAACCTACGGTTGTTGATATCGGCGGTTATACTGTGAATAAGTCACATTTCTTTCTCGAATCTATTGTGTCCCAAAGTTATGCACTGTCACGTCCCTTCAGCTCTGCCCGGATCATATGGAAGGGATGGAGTACGCGCCATATGCGTCACCGCTCAGCTTCGTGGTGAAAATGACCTTCGCGATCGCCTCGCCCTCGAGGTCCTTGTACGCCGGGTATGTTGCCTTGAGCATCGCAATGACCTGATCTATGTTGTCTTCCGCGATAAGCGAGTCACAACACCCTCCCCAGCCGGCACCTGCACACTGAAACTATGAGTAACGACCGGCAAATAGAAATCTATGCCCGGACCTATGAGCCTGCTCCGATACGTGACTCGCGGCGCGCGCGATCGCCGTGACCTGGTCCAGCTCGGACATGAGCACTCGCAGACCGTGCTGCAGCTCGCCATGGACGCGTATATGACGTTGCCCAGCCTCTTCAAGGTGTCTTCGGCGGCGCCCGACGCGGCGGCGTGCAGACAGACAGCATGCGCAGGCCCCCCGTGAAGATGTGCGTCGCGCGCTTGAATAGCTGGAATTGCGTTCGCCGGGGAGCAGCATAGGCGACGCCACGAGGCACAGGAAGAACGTCACGTAGATCGTGGACGCGGGCATGCAGATCACGGACGCGGCCTGGTCCAGCGCGTGAGGCGCAATGGCAGGGTGTCCGTGCAAATGCACCCTCCGCCGTTCCGGCCGGCGTGTTTGTTCTCCATGGTTCTCTGGATACGCCTCTGCTGATGCCGGCCCGTAGTTCATGGCAAGAAGACGCGCCTGGAGGCTCGACCATCGCGGCGGACGAGGAGGGCCCGAGCCGGCGGGCACCTTGCCCATTAGGAGGGGGGCGCATGCGTCGCAGGGATCCTGCGTCTGGCGCGAAGAACCGGCTGCGCACGCCCAGAAAGCGAACGAGAACGGCATGCGTCCGCTGTAAGAGAGGCTGAGGACACAGTATCCAGCCTTGACGTCGCTTTCCCACCGGGTTCGTTTAGTCGATGCCCAGCTCCCGTTCTTCTGCGTGCACGTCCTCGCCGCTGGGGCACTGTGAGGCCTTCTTCGCGTCGGGTGACGGCCATGGAGATTCTGGGGTGGGCAGAGCGGAGCACATGCGATCGGGATGCCACGCTCGAGCAGGGAGAAAGCATAGTCGATCTGTTCACCGACGAGGCTGGCGATACGCGCATGTTGTTGAGCGGCCTGTGATCCACGGCGGGGGAACGGGCCTCCGAATGTCAATCATTCATTTCATGCAGCCTGGTGCTCGAGCAATGAAGGCGCTCCCGCCAAATCGTTCCTCGGACGCTCAAGCGAGATGCCTCCATCGTGCCCCTCGAGACGTCACCATCTGTGTCAGTGTATAGATCGCTGCGACGCGCACGCATGGTCGGAGGTCCGTGTACACTTTATCGAGCACCGTAGACGGGGATGCGAAGCTGCCAGAGCAGCCATGGCGGTCGGACGCAACACGACATGAGACAGAGCGCTGCAGACGAAGCACCACGTGAAGCTGGCCCTCCTCATTGTGAGGTCCTTTAAACGAGTAGCGGACGGCCTACTCTCAGCTTTACCGCGCCGCCGTTCCGTGCGACCAGGCCCACAGCACAGTGCAGAAACGGGCCGCTCAAAGATGAGCGGCCGTGTTCTTTCTCCACGCTTCGTGGATGCAGCGGCTGCTGCTGCTAGCCGCTGGCTCCGGCTTGAAGTCTGTCGTCCGCGCTGGCCTGTGATTACTTACTGTGAGGGCTGTTTCGAGGACACGTCATGTCACGGAGACAGACACGTCGACATGTCCATTCCGCTTCCCATGGCCGTGGCATGCTCATCGGTGCCGCTCTTGACGTCGGCAGAACAAACCGCAGAACAGCCCCAGAGACACAAAAGCCCAGACCGTCGCCAGGCCACCTTCGTCGCGTGCTGCAGCTTCGTGTGGAGCCATGATGGTTTCTGGCTTTCGTGCCGATCCATGACACGCGCGCTTTTGACGTCTGATTGATGTCCAAATTCACCCTGTCTCCACGCGACATCGGACACTGCACAGCAGCACGAAGTCGACATGCATCACCGCCCAATTTTAGCCCACTGCCACCACCAACCAAACCATAGAATCGACGGACTGGGTATCACACAAACACCAGAAAAAGAGAAAAATAATTGGGAATAAGTCCATCGTTCCTAAAGGTCCGGTAAGAAGAGCAATGGGCAAACTAGGATATAATAGCGTTGGGTAACAAAGTTCGGCGGGTGCAGTGCGGTATCGATAGCGGTCTATGGCATCGGACCTCGTTCTCATCAGCGCCACCACCCCATCACCACCCAACACGGCGACTAGAGAATCCAATAACATCACCAGGTCATTACGTGCGTGTCCGAAGCGTCGTTCGCGAAAGAGGGACTCGCTTAGGCGAGGAAGACAACGGAGAACGCGACGCCGGCGAGCGAGGCGATGGCGGAGACGGCGAGGGAAGCCGCGCCGCTCGTGTTGCCGTTGGTACCGGTCGGGGACGCACTGCCCGCAGAGCCGGAACGGGAGGCAGCGGCACTGCCGCTCGATCCCGCAGCGTTCGAGCCGGTGGCACTGGCGCCAGAGGAGGTCAGGCTGGCCGAGCCGGTGGGCTGCGCGAGATCGGTGTAGATCTCAGACGACTGGTAGGTGATGCAGTTGGAGCTCGACGGCGTGGTGACGGTGAAAGGAAGGGTCGTGATGGGGCCGAGCGATTCGTCGGGTTGGGAGTAGGTGATGGTCTGGCCGTTGGACGTGTAGACACCTGGGAGATCCTTGAGCGCACCATCGCAGACCTCGAAGGTACCGCTCTGGGCGTTGTTGGGCGAGTTCACAGCACAGCCGAGACGGTCGAGCGTGTTGCGGCAGTAGCCACTGGGGTTGGTGCCGCTGTCGGGGCAGATAGTGAAGCAGAACCCGCCGCCACCAATGAAGCTGTTCCACTCGGTGATCTGGTCAAAGGTGCTGTTGGAGGTCTGGAGCGAGTTGGAGTACACGAGGCCACCAATGGGGTTACCACGCTGTCAAGACGCCGTGAGCAAACTGGCGGAGGAAATGCAAAAATAACACGCTTACGAGATCCTGACCGTGGGGGTCGAGCTCACCACCAAAGTCATCGCTCTGCAGGTTGAACAGGGTCTGGTCGATGAAACCAGCGAACTGCCAGTACTGCGCGGTCTTGATGAGCTGGACACCCTTGAGCGCGCCCGCAGGGATGATGCGGGTACCACGGCCCTTCTTGGTGCACCACGCAACCTCCTCACCCTCGGTATCGGCGATGGTGGAGTTGGGCTTGGAAGGTGCCCACAAGCAGAAGTCTGATATTGACAAACGTGTTTAACACATGTGTAGTAAACCGCACAAATCACACTGACCGTCAATGTGGTTCATGAACGCGGTCTGGCAAAGAGAGTCGGATCCTTCGGTGGTGGAGTTGCATTGGTTGTAGCCAAATTGGGGGCCACGACCGAACGTGTCGGTGTCGGCCTGGTACGGCTAAAAATGGCCAAAAAATGATTTTGAGCACGACAGCATTCAACAAAAGCGGGAAAGCACTTACGACACCAGAGGGGTATGAAAAATGCTTGTTGGCAAGGGGGGTAGCGGGGAACTGCACGGACTGGGCAGCGACGTAGGTGGAGGAGGCGACAGCCAAAAGAGCGGAAAGAGTGTAGCGTGCCATTGCAACGGCGGGTAAGGCGAAAGAGAAGGGGGACAGGAGAGGGAGCAAAGCAGAAGGATGGGAGAAAAACACCAAGGGCCGCGATGATCCTAAATAGCGCTGCATTCGGCCTTCTCCTCCCGCCAACACCGCCTATTTTTAGCCACGCGACATGATGCTGCGCACGGACCTCCACGTGACCCCGTCGCGTCGCGTCGTTTGTTCAAATTGTTGAACGTCGTTTCTTTCAAACCCCGCTGCCAGTCCTTATTAGGAGCCGACCTTCGTTCCAGGCTTTCAACTTCATTCTCCTTTCTACATTTCCCCACAATGGCCAAAACTGCGACTGGTATGCCCGTCTCTCTTTTTCGGCTCTTACCCCGCGCTCACAGCGTGCTGCCCAGAAACTACCACCAAGTCCGCGACGCGTCGCGCCACCACCAAGACGTCAAAAGATGGTCCGTCCCCTTTCACGTTCCTTTGCGCCGCCCTGACACGTCTCCAGGCAAAGCAAAAACGAAACGCGCGCCAAGCGCATACAACCTCTTCGTGAAGGCGAATATGAAGACTTGGCTTGCCGAGCACCCGGGCCAGCCTGTCAAGGAGGCCATGGCGGAGGTCCGTCTCTTTCTGCCTCTTCTTGCGCAAAGGCTCATGTATGCGCCCGGACAGATTGGCAGCATGTGGAAGGACGCACCCGAGAACCCGAAGCGCGGCAAGGATACCGAGGCCAAAGCCAAGAAACCAAGCTCGAAGAAGAAGGCCGCGTCGGTAGAGCCGCCCCAGGTCGAGCCAAGCAGCGACGATTGACCGTCAGTCTCGCTCACGTCACAGCATATATGCGTGTTCTAACTGTGTTTACTGGCAGGTTCGATGCTGGCCGTGTATTCTGATCCCTGTCTGTCGTACTCTTATCGTCTCTTACTCGTTGCGAGCCTGTCGTCGGCACTGTATAATAGTATCGTGCTTCTTGTCGTCTAATGCATTTTCCGTGATGTCTCTTCGCTCCTGCCCCTTGTCTGTTCCTTGGTTGAGCCGCAGCGTACCTTCTGACTTCGACGCACATCTGCTGGCAACGCGGCTACCAATGTGAATAACATGCGTGCAAGGCACCGTACTGATACCCGCTGAATCGCCCCTGCCATCAAAGCTATTGCCTGTCTCTGTACATACGTGTATCTCAGGTATTTTATTATGACCTGTCATTCCTCCAGACATGGCCAGAAACTGAACGCAGATGTCGTCGAACTCAGCTCCAATAGGGGCGCGCAGGTCACGTGGACACCATTACCAACCATGTGACACTGATTAAGTGGCGACGGCCCCAGCATCGCAGCCCTTGTCCTCGACGCCGACGTCGTATATCGTGTCTCACTCCCTCCACCTCCACAACACCGACGACACACCCCAAACCTCAAAACATCACCCATCTGCGTGACACACCATGGACGACATCTTGCTCGAAGACGAGAAAAAGCCGTTCGACGCCTTCGGCCCCGAGGACGAGTCGCAGCCCGACCCGGACGAGCAGATCATGCTCGAGTCCGGCAACGGGCGCGTCTGGCTCGTCAAGGTTCGCCTCCCCTCTTCCCATCCCATTCCCTCCTGACCCCGCCGCCCAGATCCCGCGCTTCCTGATGGAGCGCTGGTCCGCCGTCGACGCGGAGGGCATCCCGCTCGCGACGATCCGCATCTACGACCAGACGGCGCCGGGCCAACCGCCGCGCATCTTCGTGCAGATCCCGAGCGAGGGCGGCCCGCCGGACACGTACGAGATGGACATGCTCAACCAGGACGTGCCGAACCAGATCGTCGTCGCGGAGCGCGAGACCGCGCCCGGGAGCCGCGCGCGCACGACGATCATGACGGGCAAGGTCAAGCACGAGTGTAATCTGCGCCCGAGCTTTAGCGAGGCGTATCGGGCGCGGATGAAGGAGCGCTCGCGGACGGCGAATACGCCGCAGAGGCAGATACGCATGATCGAGGAGGCGGTCGCGGGCGGGCGGGGCGGTATCAATCGCCTCAGCAGCGGCGTCACCGCTGCGGCTGGCTTCGCGGAGCAGCTTGTGCGTACCCGTTCGTTCATTTTTGCGGTGATGCATGCTGATGCGCGCTGCAGAAGGCGAAGCCGAAGGTGGCCAAGGGCGCGTTCGAGCGCATGGCGCGGATGCCGCGCAACCAGCTGCTCGACCTGCTCTTCGGGCTGTACCGCGAGCGCGAGCACTGGCCGATCAAGGTGCTGCGCGAGCGCACGCAGCAGCCGGAGGTCTACCTCAAGGAGGTGCTCAGCGAGATTGCATTCTTGCACCGCAGTGGCGAGTTCAATGGGATGTGGGAGCTCAAGGAGGTGTTCAAGGAGAACCTCGCGGTACGTGGCCTGTTTGTGTGTCGTTGGGCGGGATGTGCTGATGCGTTGGGCAGGCGAAGGCTGAAGGGGCGCATATTAAGGTACCGGAACCGGAGGAACCGTCCTTGCAGGAACTGGAGGAGTACGAGGAAGAAGAGGAAGACGAGGAGATGGAGGAGGTCTCATAGCGTATTCTTGGGGATGTTGTACGTGGTTTCTGTATTCATATGTCTTTCTGTTCTTTCATAATCCGCACTACTGTATCTACCACATGCAAAGATTCGTTTATTATCGGGTTCGCACGAGATGGTGTGCACTACAGCATTCATTAGCCGCTTGCGGCGAGGTAGGTGCGTGCTGAAAATGTGCGAGGAAGGCATATTTTCCGAGAGCTTTCCGTGCATCCGAATCTCTGCTGAAATGTTGGATCTCTGGCACATGTCAGGGCTCAGTAAACATTAGCGAAATGATAGCATTTATTGTGGGTGAAATCAGGTGAGATCCAGTCAAAATTCCATTGGTACCGCATTGTCGACTTGCCGAGTAGTGTGGGCGTCTATGATGGACACGGGCGCTTTGGACACTCGCTATTCCTTTGTTCCTGTCATGGATCACAATAGTCTCCGTTCAAAGCGACTGTACGACATATACCATCACAATAGCATCGTTTAATTTGTGTTTGCATGAGATGGCGTGAGAGTTTACCGCTTTGTCGACTTACCGAGTATTGTGGGCGTCTATGATGGACACGGGCGCTTTAGGCACTCGCTATCCCTTTGTCCCCGTCATGGATCACTAGAGTTGGTTTTCAAAGCGACTGTACTTACCACACATACCATCACAAGAACATACCCTGAACAGCATACCTTGTATTTCTTTGACGTTCGCCCTTGCGACAGGCAGTTGTGAGTCAGTGACGTCGCGCTCGGAGCCGCCACTCTTCCCGCATTGAAGGCCGGTCACAGCGACGACAACTATTGTTCAAAGCGACGACGACGAACCCCATTTAATATCTCCTTCCTCTTCTCATTCTTTTGTGTAACCACCCACAGATCGTTTCTCTAGTCGTGTAAAAGGACTCTACACCGTGTACAGCACCACCACCACTAACCCCATCCCCATGTCCGCGAATCGTCCCGCGTCCGCACACGCCCCCGCCGACATCCGCCAGCGATCCGGAGGCCTCCCTCCTGCGAGCCCGAGCGCGAACGTCCGCGGCGTCACGCGTACGTTCTCCTTCTCATTTACACGTGCACATGCTCGTCCTAACGATGTGCGCAGCATCGCCGGCAGCAGCACAGGCCACTCCCATGTCCGCACCCGCACATGCCCGCACCGACAGCCGCCAGCGATCCGGAGGCCCTCCTGCAAGCCCTCCTGCAAACGCCCGCGGGGTCACGCGTACGTTTCATTCGCATCTAAACGCGCGCATGCTCGTCGTTAATGATTTGTGCAGCGTCGCTGGCAGCCGCACAGGTCACCCCCATGTCCACGTCCGCACATGCTCGCAGTGACAGCCACCAGCGATCCGGAGGCCCCCCTCCTGCGAGCCCGAGCGCACATGTTCGCGGTGTCACGCGTACGTTCTCATTTCGCATTTACACGCGCGCAGGCTTGTTCTTAATGATGTGCGCAGCATCGCCGGGAGCCGCTGCATTGCAGACGCCGTCCAGCGCGTCCAGCGTAAGCGTAGCGCCGGGGCCATACCACGCTCCGCCGCCCTCGCCCACCGTGCCCGCGCCTGGCGCTCCACGCGGTGCATTGCATCCCAGTGCGTCTCAGCCTCATGCATCCCAACTCGGTGCATTCCAACTCGGTGCATCCCAACTCGGTGCGTCTCAGCCTCATGCGCCCCAGCCCCGTCCCCGCACGCACGCACACTGACGCCTCTCCCAGCGCCCGCGCCCGCCCCACCCGCGCCGCCGCCGTACGCGCCCCCAAACGCAAATTGGGTCCACGTGCGCGCAAATGCCTTCGACGCGTTCCCGGACATCCTCGTCCCCGACCCGGGGGATCCCGCGCGGCTACTTAAGTACCGCAGCGTCACGTGTCTGCCCGAGTACGCGCATGTGTCGTTTGAGGTGCGTGTGTGTTCTGGAGTGCAGTGGAGTGGAATTGATGGGGTTGTAGGAGCTCCGGTGGTGTACGCGAGAGGGGAAGCCGCTGCCGCCGCCGCCGACCCAGCCCCAGCAAGCGCTTCAACAGCCGCCGCAGCGTTTTCAACTGGCCCCGCAGCGTTTTCAACTGCCTCAGCAGCCACCACAGCCACCACAGCACTACCTTTGGGACACTGTCGAGGTGTGTATTGATACAGGCTGGTATGAATACCATGTAAAGAAGATATCTACGACAGCGTTTATGGCAGCAGGCCTCCACAGGTAGTGCAGCGAGTATCCCAACCCTCCCATCGCGGCCTGCACAACCTCCTCAGGCTCAGCAGCAGCAACAGCCGCTGCCTCAGCAGCCGACCCAGCCCCAGCAAGTGCTCCAACGGCAGCCGCAGCCGTTTCAACAGCTCCAGCAGCCGTTTCAGCATCCGTTTCAACAGCCCCAGCAGCCACAACAACCACAACAACCACAACAGAACTACCATGGGAACACTCCAGAGGTGTGTATTATCACAGACTGGTATAGATACCGAGTACAGAAAATACCTACAGGGACAGCGTCTATGGCAGCACGTCGCCTCCAATGGTAGTGCAGCCAGTATCGCGACGCTCTCATCGCAGCCTGTACAACCTCCCACCCCCAATAGACTGCAGTACCTCGCCCCCAATGGAATAGCCAGCATCTCGACGCTTGTAGCATCACCTGCACAATCGCCCCAGCCCGTACAACCTCCCGCACCGGGTACGTCTTCGCTTTCACTTCCATACGATTGCACTTCCTGACCCGAACGCGAAGTTGGCCTCGTGATCCTGCCGTCGGGAAATGTGTGCACGCTGGCAGATATCGTCGAAATTCAGAAGCAAATCATGGAGGGTCTGGGTACGAAACAGCATTCCTCCGCAGCGACTGAGCTTGACGGGTTTCTTGCAGAGCTCCTCCGTGAACCTGCACCGGCGGACCAAGAAGCTGAGGCTGCCGACAGTGGTATGTGCATGCTGTATCATTCCTCAGATGCAAGTTCACAGGATTATTGTGGATGTAGACGATGACGAGAGGTCGCCTTCACCCCCTCCGCGCCGCAAGCACCGGCACAGAGACAAGCAAAGCTCAGACAAATTAAAGCACCGCGTCAAGCGCATAGAGAAGATGCTCGACAGGCTGTTGTTGGGTATGCCTCCTC
Source organism: Hericium erinaceus (assembly GCA_006506795.2). Classification (NCBI taxonomy): domain Eukaryota; kingdom Fungi; phylum Basidiomycota; class Agaricomycetes; order Russulales; family Hericiaceae; genus Hericium; species Hericium erinaceus. The sequence goes on along the minus strand of CM021165.1, from coordinate 2,975,285 downwards.
GACAGGTTGGATACCCGATACTTACGAGGTCTATAGAGTCAGAAACGACGGATACGCCGTCGCCTTCAGTTAAAGAGGAAGCTGCCCCAACCTCAGCTCCACCCGAGGACGAATCTGCGCCGCTTCTGCGCGAAGCCGTGCCCCAGGAGCAAAACTTGGAGGACGAGAGCTCCAAGGCCCCCACGCGGGACGACGTCTTCTCCTTGATCGCGCTGCACGGGGAGCCGCTCGGCACATCTGAGCATGACGGGCCATCAGCCCGCACCCGAGATCCGTCCTCCATCTCCAGCACATTCGCGTCTATCATCGAGTTCACGCGTTGCCCGGAGGTGCGGCACTTCCTCAAGCGTGCAGCGCGCTTCCCAGGCCTGCGAAGCACGCAGCTGTTCAACTTTCCGTGGGTGCTGGACAATCTATTCGACGTGCACGGCGGGGTGGGTGTCTCCCATCTGCTGGACAAGGCGCATCTGACATGTCTCCGCCTAGATCCTTATGTACTGGCTCGACCAAAGCCTCGACCTGATGCAGACACTCGTCTCGTCAGGCTCCTCGCTCGAAGTCTGGGACGCTGCTCTGCTGTGCAAGATCGACGCCGTCTATCGCGACACGCTTCGCCCTGCCATCGGGCACGACGGCCGCCCAGACGACGAGCTCAAGGCGGCGTGGAAGACATACCGCCACGGCGTACTGCAGTGCCTCACCGAACACGCCCCGCCATTCGACGCGGCGCGCGCCCGCGCGCTACTCCCCACCGAGGCGGAGCCGTTCGTAGTGCCGATCTTGACGGCGTCGTTCGTGCACGACTTCAACGACATGTGGTGCAGCGTGGACATCGCGCTGAAAGAGGTGAGCCGGCCGCCCTGCCTCCACCGTGGGCCGTACTGACGCACGCAGATCGCGCGGTGGTTCGAGCCTTTCATCGACTACGGTCCCGATTACCACCGCCGCCGGCCGTTTCACGACGCAACGCTCACCATCGCGCGACACATCCGCGCGGATACGGCGCTCGCCGACCCCGAGCAGGCCGTCACACTGGTGCGCCCGCCGCCCCTGCCTCCCGCTCTGCTCACCTGACTTCACACAGCTGTGGACGTTCCTCCGCCGCGAGCGCGCGTGCTTCCTCGCGGTCCTGCGCGCCAAGATGCAGCACACCGCCAGCGCGCACGCGGCGCTGCGCAGCCAGCCCGTGCTGCCCGCGCGCGATGCACACCCGACGCTGCGCAGTCTCCTCGCCTCGCCGCCCGCGCTCGCGGCCGCGATGGAGCTGCGCGCGCTCGACGCGACGCAGTGGGCGTGGGCGGACGCGGACTGGGACGTGCGGCTCGCGGGCGCGCTGCGCGAGGCGGCGCTCGTGCGCGCGTACCGGCCTGCGCTGCTCAGGATCCCGCAGGTGGAGTATATTCGCGGCGCGGTGCTCGCTGCGTCCCAGCGGAGCGCGTTCTGGGACGGCTTGGAGACGGGGGCGGACTCGTGAAGATGCGTGGTGATGGATTGTATTGGTAATACGTGATATGAATAATGTAGGATAATATGAGATGTCAGCGAGGCTGCATTTTTTTTTACCTTTCTACTTCTGGCTGCCGTCGGGCAAACAATATGCCCCGACGCTAAGTGGCATCGTTGAGAATGGCACCGGCCGTCTGGTCCCGCACGCCCTTCAAAAACCGCACCAGCTCCGTCCCGCCCGTGCCGCGCAGCGGCGACGCCTCGGACTGCTGCTGCTCGGCCGGGTCCCTGCCCGAGCCCTTCCCGAAGCGGCGCGCAGGCACGACGATGTACATCGTGACGATGCGCATGTGCGCGTCGCGGAAGCGCTTGAGCGCCCCCACGGCGGCGTTGTACGCGGCGCGCAGCTCCGCGTCGGCGCCGGCCTCGACGGCCGCGCGCAGCGGGCGCGGGTCGGCCGCGAGGTGGCGCAGGAACGCGCGGTGGTGGCGCGGCATGTAGGCCTGCATGCGCGCGAGGAAGGAGCCCTTGTCGGTGCCCGCGCGCCCGCTGAGCGCGTCCGCGTGCGAGTACGCGCTGACGCCGAGGAAGATGTCGAGCGCGTGCACGAGCGCGCTCTGTGCTGCGCTCGGGCCCGAGAGCTCGCTCGGCGGCGCGAGCTCCGGGTGCGCGGCGAGGCCGTCGAAGAGCCACTTCTGCTTCTGCGCGCCCGAGTCGGCGCCGCAGAACCACGGGCGGATGGTGCGGTAGAAGGTGTCGGGGTCGCAGCCGGCGCGGACGCTGAGGAGGAGGGTTTGGAGATCGTCGATGATGGGTGCGAGGGCGAGGAGGTAGCGCGTGATGCGGCGGCGGGCGAGGGCGTCGCCGACGAAGAGCTCGTCCATCGTCGCGCGCATGATGTCGAGCGCGGCGGTGCCGCGCAGCTCCATGCGCGCGCTGGTGAGGTAGAAGGCCTCCTCGTCGGGCGTGCCGCTGAAGAGCGTGAGGGCGCGCAGGTTGTCGGGCGACGGCGGGGTCTGCGCGGAGGGCTGCTTGAGCGCCCAGTTGTAGAGGACGTCGTCGGAGTAGGTGACGACGGGCGGGAGCTGCAGTTGTACGCAGATCTGGAGGAGGGGGATGGTGATCGGCGCGGGGATGTGGATGTCGGCGTCGGAGGGCGGGAGGGAGTGGATGTAGAAGTGCATGAGCCATGCTAGGACGTGGTGCGCCCGGCGCAGCAGCAGCTCGGACTGGATCAGATCTGTAATGGGTATCTCAGAAAGCTATTTATGATGCAATCAGGGCGTTGTAGATGCTGAACGACGGATATAGCCTACCTCGCGAACACGGGCCCGCCATGATTCGGACGTTTCCTTCTCTGCATCCGTGATGTCAGGCTTGCTTCCAAGCTGCAGGCTCTGCATCTGCGCTTCATCGAGAAGCACCTCCCAGGGTTCAAATAGCTCTGGCAGGCGCGTCATAGGGGGTTCGGGCGGCATGAAACCCGTCCGGGTATCGACATCGTAATCGTGGGCAGCAAGGGTGGTGGTGTCGACCACTCCCGCCGGCGGACCGTCAACGGTGTCCGGGCGTGGCTGGGACAGGAAATGGCTAGGCAACAGCAAGTCCATGTTTGCGTAGAGGTGAGAGTGGAGGCGAGTCGGACGGGACTTGGTGGTTTATAGCGGAGATGGGAGGATGTGTAAGACGATGATCAGCACACCCAAAATTGCGCTGGATTGCTCCAGAACGCGGCCGATCGCCGACTCGACCATCTCCTAAGTCGTCCAATCCTTCATTCCATTTTTCGCACTCGCTGAAGACGGGAACATCGTTTTATCAGATTGCAGCACCGCCGGATCTCGGCCCTGAATCGAGAGTGCGTCATGCGCACGCAACGTGGCCGGCAAGCTTGTGGGCGCGCATGGACCCTTGGTGGGCAGCAAGATGGTCACTAATAGTAACACTACAGAAATCGCGGTCAGCAGAAGCAAAGGCGCACATCGTGCTAACAAATCCAGCACGCCTATCGTCTCACGTTTTCTGTCAGCAGCTGCGTCATCGCTGCCTCAGACTCGAGTGGAAGCGCTCTCCGAGCTTAACCCACGAGACGCCTGGAAGCTCGGACCGAAGCTCTGAATAAAATATGGACAGCGCTGGAAAGCAGAAATACGGTGCGGTCGGATCAAGAGCGATACTCGGGCTTACTGTACCCGCAAACGGGGCATGTCGGGAGGTACAGTAAAGAAATAGGTGAACGCCATTCAGCAGTGCACTTTCGGGGAAGGCAGGAAGTGTACAGGTCAAGAGCAGAAAGCAGTGTATGGTATGAGAGCACGGAGCTCATCGCCAAGCAGACCAGCTCCCCGAGCAACTGCGGAATATAATCTGGGCCGCTTCGATGGAGGGGGATACTTAGGCAGCAAGAAAGGTACAGAAATGCTGCCCTGCGGCCCGAGCGCCATGCACAAACGGCACCGGCTAGGAAAGCTAACACACTGTCGGAGGGCACTCAGTCAGTTCGCCATGTTTGATAGGTAAAATCGAGAAAAACGTATGACATTACTCACAATGTCCACAAGGTGACAGCGAAGACCCGAAGACGTCAAGTGGGGAAACAAGCTGCATGGTAAGATGCCATCGAATTCCGCTAACGAGGAAACCGACGGACTCCAGTAGCCTTCCTTGTCTAGACCTTAGGTACGAGACAAATGCACTGACCACCACAGACAGGATCATGCACTGCACGACATAGCTTCGCAAACAGATGACAGGCAGAGCGCCATTCCCAGGACAAATCAGACATAGAGAGTAGAGCAGAGTTGGCATCCGGAAGATCTGAAGTAGGGAAGCCTGTGTAGGTAGATAAGTTGGACAGATCTCTCGACAGACTGACAAAAACCAAAGAAGACGCTCGAGGCCTGGCACTGCAACATAAAACGCTCCCAGACGTAGGGTTCGACTTACCAGAAACGTCGTTCCGTCCTTCATCCGCGGTGATATCCCTTAAGGACTTCGCGAAGGCCAGATGGCCCGCTAAAATTTACAGTCCCGCTGCTGACGACTAGAAGGAGAGATGTCACGATCAGACGGAAGATGGCTTTCATTAACATCTATCTCATTGTATGGCTGTGGAACAAAAGACTGTGCGGCTGTCATGGCTGTCTTCCTGCATCGCGAATTTCATAGCCTTCACGGCCAGATGCATCCGAGCACAAAGAGGACGAGCTAGTCGGATGTTGATCAATTAGGTGGGGTTAGTTTCAGAACGCGTACGCTATGGGTCCAGGAGGTAAGTTCATGGCGTGAATCTGCGATGAAACGATCAGTGGGGCCATATAAGGTTCAAGGTTCAGTATCCCAGGTACTGTAACGAAGCAAATGGACACTTCTAGCTCCACTGACGCACCGATTCCAAGTATCCCAAAGGGCGGCGACGGTAAGCCAGCAGACCCAGGCGCAGAGCTGAAGGATCCCAGTAGAAGGCGGGCTATGGATTCTGTGACGTGGGGCCCACAAAGGCCCGTTAATTCCGTGATGGGTGTCTTGGTATGATGAGTGTCTTACGGAAAAGAATACGGCAGACGGTGATTAACAGAGCTTTGGAAACACGTCGGAAGTAAGCAGGAACAAGCCCAATTGTCTTTGGGCCAAGCAGGCGCCAACATACTTACTATATCCGGGAAAGAGCTGATGCTTCTTTGCTGTCTTTTGTTTCGCGCTTTCACGCGTCGCACCGTGTCTCTCCTTGCTAATTGTCTTTGCAGCCTCGTCGAAGCCCACCGCTCCTTGGGACCTGGAAATGCCTACGCAGCAACACAAAAGACTTGCTTTTTGGCGCCATCTGCGGCGTTGTCCAGAGACATTCGAAGCAGCGCACTTTTGTTTTCGACCTGAGATCACACATTGCCCTAGCACACCGCAGATCTAGCTGCCCAAAGATAGATCCCAACTCCAGCTGAGACGTTGGCTATATAACTCGTAGCTAAGATGACTGTGTGCCGCACCAAACAACAAGAGCTCTCTCCCAGACAACTGTCGCGATCGCTATGGCCTACTACTCTACCCCTGCCGCCGCGAACTTCTACTCGCCTCCATCGCACTCGCATAAGCAGCGCGGCATGCGCCTCTGTGACCAGTGCGGAGCTGTCGAGCAACCCGGTGTCAAGCAGTTCCGTCTCTGTGGCGGCTGCGTAAGTCCCCGACCCGGCTCCTCGTCATCCAGACATTAACCATCTCCCTTCCCCGCACAGATGACGACCAACTACTGCGTAAGCGTCCCACCTCTCATACCCGACCCACACCGGACTGATTCTGTTTACAGTCTCCCGATTGCCAAAAGGCCCATTGGCCATCGCACAAGGCCATCTGCCAGCATACCACCGCGCAGATCTCGGCGGCCAAGCAGCAGCCGATAAGCGCCGAATACCCCGACGAAAACCTCGCGAAGCTTCTGCGCAAGTTCACGTCCATGCACGCTTCGGTGCTCGGCTGGGCCGGTTTCCAGGCGCTACAGCTGAAGCGCGTGCCGTCCAACGTCCGGCAGCACGCGCTCCTCGTCGAGCTGAGCTTCAGCCCGACCGGGGACTCGCACCGGCAGTCAGCACCTCTCCTCCTCCGTCCCGATCTCTTCGCTGACTTACCCCGCCGTCACCAGATTCGTCATCAGCGGCACGCACATCGTCCCGCGCACATATGTCACGAGCCGCGACCCGCTCGTCGCCGCAGACATCCAGCGGCGCGAGGAGCGCTGCCGCCGCGCGGGCGGGATCGGCACCGCCGTCGTGCTCATCCAGTGCGGCGGCATCAGCCAGGTGATGCCCGTTGAGGTCGACCCGCCGAGCAAGATCACCTGGGACGCGCGCGAGGACTGGGCGGACGTGCTCAACCACTTCGTCGCGTCCGGCCGCACGGACTTCAAGCCGATATCGACCACGGCGCGGGGGTGAGCTTTTGGCTTGTGCGTTGGCGCGTCCGTTCACGCGTTGACGCAGTGCTGGTTTCTTGCAGGGTTTATTACGGGTGATTGGGTGCCCGCGCTGCTGTGCGCTCGTGTAGAGGCGCTGGCATGCCCGCGTTGCAGCAGCTTCATTTCGCCGTCGCGCCTTGGTCTTGGATCGGATTGGATCTGCGCGCTAGTGTTCTCTGGACCTCATATTGTACACCTGTCGGGCTTATTGTTCTTTCTTGCTGCCCTTTCGGCTCACTAGCAGGATCTTCGTCGCTTTCGTCTTTAGCATGCTTCATACCACTGTATCATTATTGCATTACTCGGCTGTACTCCTATCCCCTGAACATATCATAGTCTCATACCAAAATCCCGCGAGACAATACTGCTGAGTTGTTATCGTCCGAGTGTGATCGTGAAATAACGTTTCACCGCGGATTCGAAGCTAGGATCGGCGGTCCGGAAGCGGCCCGTTCACTTGATCCCAACAGTGGTCCAACACTTTGAGCACGACTTCGGACACACGCTTACCACTGCGTCGACGTCGACGACGTTGTCCTCAGCGGACCCCTTCAGCTCAGCCGGATACATGTTCAAGTTCCAAACGATGGATCCAAAACAACTACAAAAAATCTTTTTACTCTTATGGTCAACTTCACTAGGCGTCTGTCACGTTAGTAGGAGCACCTCTAAGTTCGGCGTCGACCTCAGGCGTGCGCTTCACGTTGCCGGCCAACTCACAAATCCATATCTTTCGGAACGCCAGTGGTATCTGCATGATCAAAAACTGCCCGTTAGCGTTGATACTTAGCTTCAATATGCAAGGCCTAGGCTTCCGTCTGCCCGTGCCGGTGCGCCGCTGCCAGCTCAGTCAAGTCCAGTCGCGTGGTGAGCACCGAACAAAGTTTCCGGGCGCTTTCGTGCGACTGTCGGTGCCTGCTCTCATGCATCTCATGCCTGCAAGGACAACCAGACATGTCCAGATGACTAGTTACCGTACGTCTTCTCATCGAACGTCTCTTCTGTCCACATGACGCACTGATGCGTTATCTTACAGCTGTTCTCACCGGTGTTCCTTTACAGTATTTCTCCCATGTCATATGGAGGCCGTATCGCAATTAAGCTTCCACATGGAGCTTGCATCTACGAGTGTTGCTTCGTGACTTTGCTCGTCTGCTGGGAACCGTGTGAGCCATGCGCCGGCCGTCCCACGCGCATATCGACGCGGCACCGGCCAGCAGCAACCCGCCCGACCAGCGATATCCTCTCTAGCGCAACGAGCGTCAGACAGTGCGAACCGCATTATGGCAAAACAAAGAGGCATGTGATTTTCCCTCTCGAATCCCACTTGGCTTCTGTTCTCTGCTCTGCGTGCCAGCGCACCGCGCAACTGCTGATACCATCTCGTAAGTGCGTCTTGCTTCGAGCTGCCTAACTACGCATCTGCGCCGTCATGACAGCAGGAACCACATGCGCCGCTGCTGCCACGTATGCTGCACTCCGGTATTTGCTGGCACCAGCTTCCGGCGCGACCACTCGCAAAGGGCGTATCTCGGAGCAGATGGTTCTGTGCATATGTCTCATGCGGTGCGTTCATCCATGGCAAAACTCTGGAAGCGGGGGGTTGCAATTCCATAAAATGGTGGGAGAACGTCAGTCCTGGACAGGCGGATTCTTCTCCTCTCTGGGCCTGCGCGCAAGCCGACATGGTGTTCCCGTCGATGATCTTCCGCAGCATGCGCCTGCTCGCTTTCTTTACTGTGTCGCTTGGTTTCCTAAGCAACGTGTTGGCGTTTGACATCACCAAAAACGACAATGTATGTCTTCTTCATAAGTGTCCATCATAGCGACATCTTAATCTGTATCTCTTACAGCTTGCGGTGTACGTCCGGTGGCTGTATGTCCCTCGTCATCTTATTCTTTCTGCAGATACTGGGGCCAGGACTCGGCTGGCAACCAGGGCCAGCTGTCAGAATACTGCGCCGACGATATAATCGACAACGTCATCCTCGCCTTCCTGTATATCTTCAACGGCAAAGGCGGCGAACCAGTCATCGACTTCGCGAATGTACGTCCATCTGCAGATCTGCAGTATCGTGCGTGACCTCACATCGCGCCCACCAGATCTGCAGCTCATCGGGCAACTCCGTATTCCCGGGCACCGATCTCGCAGACTGCTCGTTCATGGCATCGCAGATCGAGGCATGCCAGGCGAAGGGCAAGATCGTCACTCTGAGCCTCGGGGGCGCCACAGGCCAGGTCGGGTTCTCCTCCGACTCGGCTGCGCAGAGTTTTGCGGACAACATCTGGAATCTGTTCCTCGGAGGCTCGAGCGACATCCGCCCCTTCGGAAGTGCCGTGCTTGACGGGTATGTCATTGTTGTGCTGTCCGTCCTGCTTCGGGCCCGTTAAAGTTTGTGCGGTCGGCAGGGTCGATCTTGATATCGAGAGCGGTTCTCCGAGCCATTATGCGGCTTTTGTCAACCAGATCCGGTCTCATGCAAGCGGTAAAAGCAAAAAGTCAGTTGTTGTCTTACCGACGTACTGGCTGCTGTCTGATGCCTTTCTTTTAGGTACTATGTCACTGCCGCACCTCAATGCCCGTTCCCGGACGCGAGCATCGGTGCTGCGTTAAATGCGGCTCCCTTCGACGCAGTCTTTGTGCAATTCTGTATGCGCTCATGCGAATGATGGGTCTCAGATACTGATGGACTCTTGAAAATGCAGACAACAACTTCTGTGGCCTTGATCAGCCTAGCGTGAGTATTCCGGCTTTGACGCGAAATGACGCTGATAAGATTTAAACGTGACGTCTGCAGGATTACAACTTTGCCACATGGTGAGTTTAAATCTGGCTGTGACTTGCTTCTTCTGCTCATATGCACACAGGGACAACTGGTCACGCACCCAGTCGTCGAATAAGAATATCAAAGTGTACATTGGCGCAGCCGCAAGTTCTAATGCCGCCGGCGAGGGCTATGTGAGCGCTAGCACGTTGGAGAACTATGCGACCTTTGCCCAGGACACGTACAAGTCCTTCGGCGGCGTGATGATGTGGGATGCTTCCGAAGCGTACAGTAAGTATCCGACGGCGGTACTTATGCCCAGTGGCTGACGGCGCCGCGCGTGGTTCCAGAGAACAACCGATACGATAAGGCGATTAAGAACGCCATGACCGCGCACGCTGCCACGCTGGAGGCGAAGAAGCAGCCCAAGGGCAAGGCACCTCCCAAAAACGACGATTCGGATGATTCATCTGACAAGATCGCGCCAGAGAAGAAACCGCATGTCCTATCCAGATTCTTTCGACTTTAGACCAGTGTATCCATAATTGTTTTCGGGCTTATTGTGTCTATGCTTTGTTGTATTTTATGGGAAGGGCAGATTCGAACCTGCAGTTGTTCTGGGAAGTAGCCTCACTTTCAATGTATTTGTACGAATGAAATGACACACACATACTTTTTACTTTTCAAGAGTTAAGCACCAGTTCTCATACGATTCTGTGTGCGTCGTTCAACCATCAATCCAACTTCAACGCGTTCGATATGCACTGCTGGTATTTTGAACTTGAGTTCGGGTCCTCCGCGAAATGGCTTGGGCGCTTGCTCGGAGGCTCCGCACATAACGTGCTCACGTAATCCATCGGCGTCTTCCGAGAACTTCCGCCGGGCGCCTAACCAGTGCCTCCTCGGCCCTTGACTTCGTGACCCTTCCTGACTACAACCTTCACCTCTCGTCCCGAACGCACTGTTCAGTACTGCCTCATCTTCTGATCAGACAACCCTGTATCCATTATGTCTAACCTAGCAATGCGCAGCAGGGCCTCTGCTTCCAATCTTACCGATGGTTCGCGCACTGTCACACTTGAGGAGGTACAACCACGCCAAGAAGACCTTGAGGCGTCTGCAGAAGATTCGACAGCCGGAACGTTGAGGCTGCATGGGGGCCCGCGTAGTCAGCAAAGGGTAGCTTGGGTGGAGGAAACCGTTGACAATGAGTCGTTGGGCAGGAAGAAGACCAAGAGTGCGTTTTAAGATCCGTGCTGTGCCTGTCAGTGGGGCGGCTTGCTAATTATACCTTCAGTCTGCTGCATCTACCACAAGCCGAAGAAATTTGACGAGTCGTCCGATGAGGAATCTTCGGACTCGGATTCTGATTCGTCGTGTGATGGCCACCATCCTCACGATCACAATCATGTTCATGCGCGACGTCACCGTGATGAAGATGCTGAGCACGTTCACACAATACAGCACGATGAGCAGGAGGTTAATGCGTACGAACGACTTCCAAAAGAAAAGGGTAAAGGCAAGGGCAAGTGCACGGACAATTAAGCAATAAGCAATTAATGTTCGTGATGCATTTGGCGCGGCCTCCTGTTATACTTGCTGATCTTCCTGCCCAAGGCATTTCAGCTTTGTATATACCCCAAATTTCGACCTATCATGACGTCGTGTTTTCATATGCATACTGTAGGTCCGTGTAATACTTCGTAGTGTATTCAGGCTACGGCAAGCCCAATGTCTTTTGCAGTGCCATTGTAAGCGTCGACTGTCATCGGCCGTCTGCTTCAAGCCACAACCTTTTCTGTTCATTTCAGCCCTTCATAGCGTCCCTGCATTCGTGAGAGGTCGGGCGATGTTCGAGTTACCGACAGATGCCCCCTGGCGCCATAAGGTCTACGCGGCATGATCTCTCAAACCTGGATCAGAGGACGGCTTTCCTACTACCTCCGACCGCATAGTGTCGGCGTGGTGTACTGTGTAGTTTATCGCAATCTGCGCAAAAGTCTTGCGCGGGTGCCTAGCCTAGAATGGCTAACGGAAGAGAAATTGTTCCGACGCTGACGTTGACTCGTCGCCGACGTCCAGTTGTCGTTTTCACAGCACACAGCATTAAGCACAGCACTATCATTATCCCGGCCGATCTCGCGAATGGGTAACTTACATACCTATGTATAGAAGAGAAGACTTCTATGACCGAGCCACTATTCACAAGGCTGTGAAGCCCCACCATTGGCCAACGCCTTCCACTGAGGAACAATAAAGCAAACCAACCTCAGTCCTGTGCATGTTGCTCCCACAACTTTTCAGACCCCCCTGCACACCTGCAATTGCTCAAGTTGAAGTCGGTGAGCGGAATTCACCGTCTTGATTGCCATGATCGGGGCTGATTTACGATCATCCGACGTTGCAGGACCTTAATGGATTCACGTCCGTCTAATAAAAGACCGAGTCCGTCTCCGCAGGCAGGGTCGTCCAGCAAGCGGCCCAAATCCCTCCGAGCTTGTCTGGCCTGTCGCAAGCAGAAATGCAAGTGCGAATACAAACTAGGATATGACCATACTTGCCAGCGCTGCCGCACGCTCAACCTCGTCTGCACGTTCAACAACGATGAAGACACTGTCGCTCTGCTGTCTATAGATGCGCGACACGGTTCAGACCAGCCCAACAGTCCGGACGAGTCGTCTACGGAGATGGCGGCGCGCATCGAGACCCTGGAGGCAGCTGTCCAGTCGCTCCTGGCCGCGCAAGGCTACGAGTCTCTCGACGCGTACCGACTCAATTTCGAGGAGCTTGCTGTGTCTTCTCCCGCGTCTTCCCAGCCCGCCGCTCAGTCGCCAGACTCGATTCCTATGAAGTCAACCTCTGACTCTGACATTCTGTCCATCCCGATACACCGATGGTCGGTGCCGTCCCTGGCAGTCCGCGACTTCATCCTGAATCAGAGAGGCTCGCAGTCTCGCTCGACCTCCAGTGTGAATTTGACTCTGAGTGGCCTCATAACACCGAAGCTCAGCGAGGATCTTCTGCGTATGTGCGTAGGACCGGGGTCTTCAGCTCATTCATAATGTCTGACAGTCGCATTGTTCTTCTAGATTCGGGCAGCTGTACCAGCCATGGCTGCCATATACAGTGCCGCTACCACCGTCCTCCATCCTGCTCCTCCTGACCGTCTACGTGCTGGCCTTCCGCCACCTGCCCGTATCGGCGAGGCGCGCATCGCTGTACCAAGCGGTCTTGCAGCGGTTCTACAACTGCCTTATGGCCTCGCTGATGTCGTTCTGCACGGAGGTCGAGACGGTCTTCGCACTCTCGATCATCTACAAGTGGGCACCGCCCGCACCGCCCGGAACGGACATTAGCTACTGCCAACCTGCGTTCTTGCTCGGTGTTGCGTCCCGATTTATGACTAGCCTCGAAGTCGACCACGCGCCGGCGATCGTTCTTCAGACGAAGCGGAATCCCGCGGCGTTTGGGAATTTGTCGGCGGAGGAGCTGAACGCTGTTCTCGAAAAGGCGCGCCTGGTATGTACGCCATCGTGATCCCATATCCACAATGAATCTAACGAGTTTCCTAGCAATATACGATCTCCTTAGATAGGAACGCGTGAGTACCTTCACTTCACGGCTTGTAAGGTGCCAATTCAACCGCTAAATCATCATTTCACTTCAGAGCAATACTTGGCACATGCCTGCCTCCGACTCCATTCCCAGACCCGCAGCCTGCCTTGGTTCTGGGCCCGCCAGACGTCAGCGACCCGGAAAATTGTCGTGATGCTCGCATGATCTACTATTTTGCTCTCCTGCAGATCGCCACCGAGGGCATGGAGGTTCCTGGGCCCGGTGCTTCTGCCGTGGGGCCTGGACCTGGCTGGCTGAACGCCCTTGTGCAACACGGCGATGCGGTGCTTCATAAGCTTGACGAATGGGACGCGGACTTCACTCGTGTGCTTGGTAGGCCGAGCCCATTACCCTTTGTCAGTCGCTCGGCGCTGATTAAGACTCGCACAGCGAACGTCCCAGATTCCCAAGTCTTCTACTTCCGCGTGCTCCACTGGGAATACTGGGGCTACCGCCTCATGATCCTGACTCGCCTCATCGTTGCGTGCAGGCATGGAGATTCCTCCGACCTGCCGTTGAATGCCATCGGCTATCTTCACGAGACGCGTTTGGCGCATTTATCGCGGTGGAGCTCGCTATCGGGTCCCGTTGCAGAGGCCATCGTGCGCGACGCCGTAGTAGGCGACGAGCTCCTGGATATTCTAGCCGTCGTCCCCGACCATGTTTTCAATACGGTCATGTTCGCGACCGCGTACATCATCAAGGGCCAGACCTGGTCGCTCGATTATACGGTCGGCGAAGTCAAGTACGAGGAGACGGACGCCATCGTGAACCGCCTCGTCGAGATGCTGGACAAGATCTCGCTCCGGAACGACCACCTGCCGAAGAAATTCGTCGCTCTCATTCACGCACTCATGCGCAGCTGGAAGGAAAAGCGACGGCGGCTGCGAAGGGCCGCGGAACGCTGGGTCTCCACGCGGCCGGGGAAATCGAGCGACAGCCTGAGCACAAGCTCGACCGCCGGGCCTGTATCGCCTCTGAATGGCGTCGTTGACGATGTCTTCAACCTGCCTTCCTTCGACGTTATGGCCTTCGATGGGGATCCTATCATGCAGTACGCCGGTGCTCCGGATGTTTCCCTCGACCAGCTGGTGGACATGTTTGGGTACAATTTTTCCCAGCCGTCGCTGCCATCTCAACCGCAATACGCCCAGCCCTCACCGCAAGCACAGCACTCATTCTGGCCGCCGGCCTAAGGACTTCTTGCCAGTTTGTGGCGCCGTGTACATATTTATCCCCTTAAAAACGACGGGACTCGACTTAGGTACGGCCTTTACAGACCGTCAGTCTATCTTCGTGTCACTCAAGCCGCCGCGTTTACAGGTGCTTGGCGGGATCACAGACGTGGCACTGGACGGATCGACGACTCGTCAGGGTCGGAAGCATCCCTGCCGCTGTTTTTGCCGTAGTATTCCCACCCCGTCCACTCCACGTCCGAGTAACGCCTGCCAGCTAGTGCAGTGCTAGCGCGCAGACCAGAAGAAACGTCTAGATATGTACTACAACGAGTGCTCGATTTTCCCATGCGATGAATACCCTGCACTCTGTAATGAAGCGATGCGAATATACCTGGCCTTGCATTGACTTCACAAGCCGATCGCGAGTGCCGATGCTCTGCTCACACGAATATCACAGCGGGATCTTGTGGCCTCGTGTGTGGGGAAGAAATTCGCGATGTTCCATGCCGTGTCATCGCGCGTACAGCAATGCGCTTTCCACATTACCCCATGCGGGTCAATTGCAGCCCCACACACCGGCTGTCCTCCGTCCTCCGTTTGCGCCCAAGTTGCGCCCTTCCTCCAGGCTTCTTGCGCAGTCGTCTGCTGTGATTGACGTCTCCGGCGAAATTTTCCTCCGTCTAAAGCGGAGCAAGGGTTTTTCCGCTTTCTTTGCCTTCCTGGACTCCTTTGATGCAGAACGAGGACAGCGCAAGGTCAGATCCGGGCACAGCACTGTACGTTCCTAGCTGCGGAGTGCTCAATTTGAGTTTCCCCGTCATATCGCCGGGCTTTGCTGTGTTGGTCGTCGTCATAAACTACAAGGAACGATCACCCAATGCGGACACCACAAGGAAGCATCGAGCCACCAGAAGACTGCGGAGACGGTCTCGTCTGGCCTCCTGCACCGGTGACGACGGTGTCATGGCTGCCCAGGAACTGATACATTTCGACTCGAGTTCTTGTTCGATGGCTATACTGTAGGTGGGGGCAAATTATTTACATGGTTTGAAATGCTTTTCCAAGAAGGGAGGAAAGAATGATGCGTATTCCGCAGTGACCCCAATGAAGAGTAAAGCGGTCGCGCGCACGATAGCCAGAGATACATTTGAATGACGATAAATGGCATTAAATTTTTGGAAAAAATCAAGCGTCACGTCTCAGCGCTGCGGACGAGGATCCTGTCCCCAGTCAGTGAGTCAGTGTTGATCCCATTCAACGAGGCCACAAGCCACCATTGTCCTACAACGCGAAGATCCGCACGGTGGGTTCAATTCAGTAGAAATGGCGGTATAAACTGAACTCAAACATAGCGAGACGGGATAAAATATCTATTGTTTCGACTTTCTTCCGGCGCCTCGTGATCTGTGGTCAGATACGACGATCCTGAGGTACGATGGTTGAGTCCAGTATCAACTCTGCCCCCGGAAGACTAGATCTGTGGCACGCTGAGACCCGAAGCATAAAATACATCGTGTCGCTCACAACGTCGGCCATAGCATCGCACTTCGAAAGTCTTTCAGGAGGAACTTACCCGAAGTGGTTAAAGACTATTGAGCTGTCGCTCGCCGCTGATTTGAAGGGTGCGAAAAGATGAGGCCAGAGCATCGATTCTTGCGAGATCTCACCGATCACCGGCCACCATGCAATAGTGCACAACAGCTGCAGAATCTAGAGCAATGGGTAAGGAGGCGGGTGTATCCTCTTGATGAGTGGTAAGCCAAGGGCCCTGGCGAGCAAAGAGACTTGCTGCTCTCTGAATTTCTGGGAGTGAGCCCATCACGCACCATGGATCGAACCATACATAATGCAATATGAAATCTTATCATAAATGTGCTGTTTGACTCACCTGAGAACGATGGGTCCATGTGGAACCTTCCAAGAGGGCCAATAGGGACCTTGTATAGGATAGGAGTAGGGACAAAGTGACGTCGTGCACGTTGAACAGACGAAAAAGAATGATACGATGGATCCACCTGGATCTAGGATAAATGAAACCAGTCCATTTGACAGGAACGAAAAATTGAATAGACGAGGACCGCTTGGCGCCGAAGGGAAAGGCTTACGAATCCTCAGCCGAGATGAGCGAGGAGTCCACCTTTACAAACCACAGGCTTCCGACCCTGCTTCAGCCCAGGTCCTCTCCCTCCCACTGGGCTATCTTTCGCCTGTGTACTCTCATCATCTGCTCGTCAGCCCACGAATAGCGATCCCATGTCTTCCGCGGACGAAGATCCTAACGAGAATGAGAATGCCCAGAACGCGAAGAAGCGGAGGGTCCAGAGAGCCTGTGATGTTTGCAGGCGAAAGAAAAGTACGTGTTTTCTCACTCGGATCTAAGTACATTTGCTCATGTTATTGGTAGTACGATGTAGGTTGCCATGTGCAAGATGGTGTCTAATTCCAAATTCCTGACGGTTCTTTCAGGTGATGGAGGTCAGATGCCGGGTAACAGATGCTCGAACTGTATCGCGTACAACTTCGAATGCACGTATGTCGAGGCAGCCAAGGTATGTACTCCTAACGGTTGATATCCATCCGAACGCTCTCAACGACCGTCCGATGTAGAAACGTGGGCCTCCGAAGGGGTGCGTACATATCCCACTGTTATACTTCCGCATAATTTACCCCTTTCTCGTAGGTATGTCGAGAGCCTCGAGTCGCGTCTAGAGAAGATGGAGGCTCTGCTGCAGCGGGTACGCCGTTTCATCCTGTACTCCGAATTCCGAGTCATTGACAGAGCCCCAGTTATGCCCCGACGCCGATTTCTCACAAGAGCTTGGTATGCAGTTAGACCGAGATAGCTGGCCTCGTGACGGTCGTACTGCCGACAGACCACCTGGTATCACTGTCAACAGTGGCTCAAACCTCACATCATCTCGTATGCCCTCCCCGGCTCCTAAGGCAGGAGAAAGCAGCGAGGCTACTCCCGGCAACGACGAATTGGAACCTAGCGACGACGAATATGTGCAAACGAAACTTCTGCAGGAGCGAATGCGAGAACTCTCTATCAACCCAATGCAGAATAGATTCTTCGGCAAGTCCAGCGGCGTGAGACTCGTCCAGACGGCTCTTGATCTCAAGTCTGAGTATTCCGGGAAAGAACCCCAAGACGCTCATACCGATATGCTCCGACGACCTGAGTTCTGGACGTTACACCCAGTCAGTACGGCTTCTCTGATATCGAGGTGATACACTGAGCAGTCTTTTGCAGTGGGAACGCGTGGAGCTTCACTCGGATACAGGCAAATACTCATATCCAACACAAGAACTGATACTCGATCTCGTCAACCTATATTTCAAGCATATCAACGTGCTGTTACCGCTCTTGCATCGCCCAACGTTCGAAGCGGCCCTTGCGGACGGCTTTCATCACCGCGATGAAGGCTTCGGCGGCGTGCTGCTCCTCGTCTGCGCTTGCGGCTCCCGATATTCCAACGACGAGCGCGTTCTACTCGAGGGCACGCAATCGTGGCACTCTGCCGGATGGAAATGGTTCTCGCAGGTGCAGATGGTCCGCAAAGCCCTTCTGACGGCCCCATGTTTGTATGACCTGCAGATGTATTCGGTACGTCTGTTATTATCTTGCTATGGTCGCCGGTGGCTCAGGCGTTTGGGTAGCTGGCCGTATTGTATCTTCAAGGTTGCTCTGCGCCGCAAGCGTGTTGGACTATGGTCGGCATTGGAATACGTGTCGCGCAGGATGTTGGTGCCCATCGGCGAAAAGTCTATAATGCGACGATCACTGTCGAGGATGAACTCTGGAAGCGGGCTTTCTGGTAAGCTTCTCCCTCGTTTTGTGCGGGGCAATGTCCGCTGACCTAATTGGTTAGGATTTTGGTTGTTTTAGACAGATTAATGAGCTCTTCGCTCGGCCGACCTTGCGCCATCCAGGAGGAAGAGTCAGCCCATTTATTACTTGGTCACACACCCCGATCTGATTGACATACTTTTCAGTTTTGATATCGATTTCCCAACTGAATGCGACGATGAATATTGGACCCATCCTGACCCCGAGCAAGCATTCAAGCAGCCGCCGGGGAAGGAGACTTACATGTCTTATTTTATTTGCTTTTTAAAGCTTAATCAGATCCTGGCTTTCGCTCTGAGGACAATAGTGAGCACGGCATGATTCTTGTTTTGCGTAATCTCTAATCGTGTTTGATTTAGTACTCCATCAACAAGTCGAAGATCCTGCTGGGTTTTGTGGGCCAGCAATGGGAGCAGCATACCGTTGCCGAACTCGACTCCGCCTTGAATAAATGGATAGATTCCGTCCCAGATCATTGTATGTCCAAATGAGATCTGACAAGTCTTTTACTGACTTTGGTGATCCCGTCAGTGCGTTGGGATCCTACTCGAGAGCATGACATATTCTTCCTGCAATCCGCCAGCCTCTATTGCACCTACTACCACCTGCAAATCCTCATCCACCGCCCCTTCATCCCCTCGCCTCGAAAACCATCTCCACTGTCTTTTCCGTCCCTTGCCATTTGCACTAATGCAGCGCGATCATGTAGTCACGTCATCGACATCCAGCGGCGTCGCACACCCGGTACACCGTTTCCTAACTTACAGGTCAGATAAACCTAATCCCCTTACCCCCTTCCAGGCTTATATGGCTCATTGATCCTTGTCCAGCTGCCTGTCTTCACAGCTGCAGTCGTGTTGCTGCTGAGTATATGGGGTGTAAAGCGATCAGGCGTGTCCATTGATCCTGTCAAGGAGATGGAAGATGTACATAAGTGCATGCGGGTGCTCAAGGATGCCGAAACTAGGTACGTACTGGCCCCACTCATACGACCGGCTTCTCATACAACGGTCTTACAGATTCCATGGAGCCGGGAGACTATGGTATGTTGTCAGAGCGCTAAACTGTGGAACTTCTGATGCATTTTTGTGAACACATTTAGGGATGTGCTCTACGAGTTAGCCTCGGTAGGCGACTTGCCCTTGCCGCAACCCAGTCCCGCTGCGTCCGTCAAGCGTGAACGGGATTCCGACAGCGTTTCAAACAACTCTTCACCTGCAGCTGCCGTCTCTTCGCCGACTACGCCACAATCGCAGGATGCGCCACGTAACATCGCAGGCTCAAGACGAGTCTCCACCCAGACTGCCTCTAGATCGAACAGTCTGTCAATGCGCCAGTCTTCGTCCTCCACCACGCAGCAACCCGTGGTGCCATCGCAGTCGATACACACTTCTCCCCTCGCCACGAATCCCTATTCGTACACCTCACATCCCATGAGCAGTGATGAACTCGGGCGGATGCCTATATATCCTAATATTCCCCAGGCACCCGCATCTATGGGTCCGTCCATCGACTCTCTCACCAACATGTGGTACATGCACAGCGGACATGGGCCCGAGGCGGCGTCTGGCAGCACCAATCGCTATGATCGGGCCGACGACCTCGCAGGGATGTTCCCCGTCGACCAGCTCGTGGGCGAGGCCATCTTCACGCAGGGCCTCGATATGCCCCTGGGTGGCCCATGCATGATGGGCGGGACACAGCAGGCGAACGGGTACGGCTACCACGGGATGTCGTCGGGGCAGAGCGGGCACATGCAGCCGTCGGATCCCGGACGATCGACCTACGGGATGGTGCAGGACCCACAGGGAAATACGCGCGCCGTTCCGAGCCAACAGAGCGCTGCCCCGTGGGCTGCGGCGCCTACGGGCTTCGAGTGAGTCTTCGAGTGACGTCCTTGCGCCAAGCCACTCACACTTCTCCGCCCACAGGTTGGACGACTGGGACGCGTATCTCGCGACCATATCGGGCATACAGCAGCATATGCCGGGCGCTCCGCCTGGACATTAGACAGCGTCTTTTCTTGATCATCGTGGTGTAGCGTTCGTTTCGCCCTCGTAGCTGTCGCACTGTTGTCTCTTTATACTTCATTCACGCTCTTCGTTCGTATACTAATGCTCCCCGTGTATCAATAGTTCCATCCGGAGATTATCGCGTGTATAAATAGCGAAGCTTTCTCCTGCTGCCATAGACGATTTTGCATGTGAATTTTGCATCGGGCAATATGAGGATACCGATTTCTGGTTGTTAGACGCTTGTTGGATGATCCGCGATTTAAGGACCCATTGTGCGTGGATTTGTGGTTTTATGTCTGCTAATCGTCCACAGCGACGGGCGCCGTGCTATAGTGACCGTCGCTTAGTATCTTACAATGTGCTTACGCGCTTCTCTGCCTGGGCATGGGGTCAAAGAAATTTCTGCTGGTTGCACTCTGGTGTACTGCGTGCCGCTCTGGTGTACTACGTGCCGCCTTGTCGGACAGTCAAGCCGAACGCTGACGTTGGCCTGACTCGACTGAAAAATATGTAACCACCACAGTTCTGTTTGCTTCTTTTTTCCACTCATTGGATTCTTGACACCCAATCAGCCTCGTCAGCGAACGTACCGAGGGCCGAAAAGGACACGATCGAACAAATGATCATTTACGAGACCTGCCATATATAGGGCACGATGCCGGAGTAGACGCGGCCCCGGAAAGGGCCTTACATTCGGAACAGCCTCCCGCGGCAGTAAGACCCACCCATCCCGTCTCATTCTTCAACATGTCGTCTGGAGAGGAAGATTTCAGCGAGCGCGAAACCGAGAAAGCCAAGGAGTCGAAGAAGCGGCGGGTACAGAGTCAGCGTGCGTGCGATAGATGCAGGCTCAAGAAAGGTGCGTCCCTGAGTTAAGACTTACTGTATGACGATCATGTGCTGACGGTAGTTGGCGAACCACGATCTGCAGTCCGATGTACGCAGAGTGCTCTGCTTCATACTGCTCACCAGTTGACACGGCTGTGTAGGCAATGGCGGCCAGGAGCTCGGAAAGAAGTGTTCGAATTGCGAAGCCTATGACTTCGACTGCACGTACAACGAGGCCACCAAGGTGCGATGTTCACTCATGCAGGAGAGCCTGGTGTCTTATCATAAATGCAGAAACGTGGGCCATCCAAACGGTTGGTTGCTTACTGCATTCACGCCGTAGCTCGTTAATTGATGGAAGGAAGATATGTGGATAGCCTCGAAGCACGGCTCGAGAAAATGGAGGATTTGCTGAAAAAGGTGCGTCTAGAAACAGGTGTTTTTCGATTGCCCAGTGACATGTAATATCTTCCAGGCTTATCCGGAAAGTGATGACTTGCTCGCTCAGGCCGGACCCTCCCAAGAGCCACAAGCAGGAGGAGCAAGCACTCCATCAACCGATTACTACAGCGACGATGACTTCGAGCCTAGCGAAGCCATCCAACAGAAGCTCAGCGCAATGTGTCTGCACCCAATGTCCAACCGCTTCTTCGGGAGATCCAGTGGCGTCATGCTGCTGCAAACTGCGTTGGAGCTGAAATCTGAATACTCTGGCGTCGACCAGGGTAAGTTTGACACCACTCACGGGCCCCATCGAAAGGACAGCTGGGCAATGCATCCCGTGAGTCCGTTATGGGCATTATCAGCTATTCACACTCATTGCCATGTCTTCGGCAGTGGGAGATAGCCAATTTTATGCCAGAACGGCAAAAATACGATTTCCCTGAAGCAGACCTTCTGGACCATCTTATTGACTTATACTTCAAATATGTCAACATATTTATGCCCCTCCTCCATCGCCCAAGTTTCGAGAAAGCCCTCGCGGACGGTCTCCAATATCATGACGAAGGCTTCGGCAGCGTGCTTCTCCTGGTCTGCTCCACAGCGGCCAGATATTCCTCAGACTCGCGCGTACTCCTCCCCGGGATTGATAACTGGCAATCATGTGGCTGGCGATGGTTCCGGCAGATCAGGCTAACGCATAGATCCATCATCGCCGCCGGTTGTCTTTGCGATTTGCAGCTTTACGCAGTAAGCGCACGCTGACCAGTGATATACGAGCCGTTCTAGCTCACGCAGCATTCTCATAGCTATCTATTTTATTCTTACATGGTTGTTCTCCTCCGCATGCTTGCTGGACCACCGTTGGCATCGGCATTCGTCTGGCGCAGGACGTGGGTGCTCACCGCCGGAGAATGTACTCTAACACGCCGAATGCCGATGATGAGCTATTGAAGAGAGCATTCTGGTAAGGTCTTTCAAATATTTCCCTCATATAGCGCTCTTATTTTCATGCTTGAAAAGGGTACTTATTGCTCTGGATCGTTGGATGAGTTCTATTTTGGGCCGTCCGTGTGCCATATCGGAGGAAGAGTGAGCAATAAGCCTCCATCACAAATGTTCACCATATTCTTATTCATCCCAACAGTTTTGATGTGGAACTTCCAATTGATTGCGATGATGAATATTGGGATCATCCCGATCCCGAAAAAAGGTTCAAACAGCCTCCAGGAAACCCATCGAAAATGTCCTACTTCAACGCTTTCCTGAAGCTGACTTCGATACATGCCTCCACGCTTAAAACCATTGTCAGTGCTACGTCCAGTTCAGGTGTATTCGTACTCACCTTATCGTCCCGCAGTACGCGACCAATAAGTCACGGGTTATGCATGGTTATGGCGGAGAGGAGTGGGAGCAACATGTTGTCGCCGACCTGGACTCGCAGCTCAATAGCTGGGTAGATAACATTCCCCAGCATCGTAAGATTTTCTTCCTGCATCTCTTTTCTGTCTAATTCGGCGATAGTCCGTTGGGATCCAACAATGAAAAGCCATCTCTGGCTCGCGCAGTCAGGAAGCCTCTATCTGAGCTATTACTACCTGCAAATTCAAATCCACCGCCCCTTCATCCCCTCAGTACGCAAGCCGTCGTCTCTCTCTTTTCCATCCCTTGCCATCTGCACGAATGCGGCGCGGGCGTGCAGTAACATGACCGAGGTTCTGCGCGTCCGTCTGAAGCATCTTTATGCGCCGAATTTCCAGGCAAGTGTGGATTCATAGATGTTCCGGCTATATTCATCTGACATGCTGATGAAGGTACCTGCATTTGTTGCGGGTGTTATCTTGCTCGTGAGTATATGGGGTGCGAAGCGGTCTGGGATGTCGCTCGATCCGGCGAAGGAGATGCAAGACGTTTATAAATGCATCAAACTGCTGAATTTATCGGAGGCAAGGTATAGAGATGTTTTGCAAGTCTTCCGTCTACATTTTGCTCATGCGATTTTAGATGGCATATTGCGGGGAGATTACGGTACGCGCGCCTTGCGCATCTCCAGGAGTTCCTATTGACAACCGTTCGTGACGAATTAGTGATTTATTGTGCGAGCTGGCTACCATCGGAGAGTTGCCACTGCCGGAACCCAGTCCACCGTCATATAAGCGGAGGGCAGAGGACGATTTTCCTGGTGTCGGCCAGCCGCTCAGTCCTGCCTCCTCCACGACCACCCAATCGTCGCCTGCAGCCGACGCCCTATCCGAGGGACAGCGTAAATTTGCTGGCTCCCGTCGTGTCATGCAATCGTCTTCAAGTCAGGCCCCGTACCCTGCGCAGACCTCCGTGCAACAGCAAAAGTACACGTCCTCTACGCCCTTCGATACCGACCAAGAGCTCTCTGACTCTGCTGGATACTCCTATTTGAACACGCCTACCCCGGCGACGACGGGTCTCCGCCGCACACAAGAGTCCACCGCGAGCCCACCTGTCGCAGGGCCAGCTTACCATTTTCCGCCGTCTGATCCAAAGCGGCGGCACGTCAACGGGTCGCGGTATAACATGGACCCCGCGCCGGGCTCAAGCAGGGCGGGCGCGTTCAACCCACCACCACAGTTCCATGCCCCGGCTCCGCACACCGCATTTGGTGAGATGGGCCCCACCTCCCTGAACGTGCCTCCAGAACTGGACAAAATTCCGGGGATGTCGTATTTTAGCCAGGAGTTGGGACCCGCGCCCGCTGTTGCCCCTGCGCCCATGCAGTATCAGGGAACAGCAGCCGTGAACCCGGATCCGTTGGCGTCCTTCTCGGAGCAGCCATTCGATCCGCAGGACCGGGCGGCATTCGAGTATGCGTTGGAGGACTTGGCGACGGACGGGCAGTTTGGGGTGGACAGGGACACGATGATGATGTGGTCTACGCTTCCGGTGGCGGTCGAGTGCGTTCTTTCGTGTCTTATGAGTTTGCTCGATGCTGACGATTCGCGTATAGCGGCGAGGACTGGGACACGTTCATGTCGAATGCTGCTGGCTGGTCGAATTTCCCCAGTCAACAGTAGATCTCGCGCGGACTCTCACGAATAGATTTCTCATCCCGACACGCCGGCTTTCTCTTTAATCTTATTATACTCTGTTGTCATGACTTTCTCGTGCTTTGCATTTAATGTCAAACATTAAACATCGTCTGTAGCAGTATAGTTTGTTGCCCGGCTCGAATCGTCGCTTCATTTTCCACTTTCCTCCGTTTGCTTGCTGGATCTAGTAACATCCTCGGGAGAAGACCTTTTCCTTGGCTTTAATAGTGCAGATAGACGATACCCTTTTTGAAGGTTCCAGTTATGCCGCACTCTATACACAACCCTTCCCGCCTCGTTGTGTTCTAGAGATCACCAGTCTAATGCCGCACGCCTGGGGATTATCGTATCGTTCCATAGTGTCTGGCCAGATGCTCGAGCATACCGGGCCCGTCTATCGAAGGTGATCTGATCCAAGATTAGATACCGGACGTCCGTTGCTCGTCCAGATGACCTCAGGACGAGAAATTAGAATTGCCAGCTTCACATGGAGCGATTCATTTGTAGAGCTCTCATCATGTCAGGGCATCTTTCGTTTGTTTTTCCCGACCGCCATGGCTGCTCAGCTCCCTATACCCATCTACGATTCGCTCGATAAACTGTACGGAGATCTGGGCAGCGCTGCAAACCATGCGTACGTATCGTGACGATCTACCCCATGAAACAAATAGTAATGTCTCGCAGGGTGCGATGGAACCATCTCACTGAAGAGTTTGAGAAACGATTTGGGCGGAAGCCAGCCTTCATTGCCCGAGCTCCAGGCCGTGTGAAGTGAGTAGTCCGTGCGCAGCGGCCCCGACAATTTATGCGGCCGTGGGTCATTAACATTCCCGTATTTCTAGTCTCATCGGTGAACACATCGACTACGCTCTCTTCCCTGCGCTGCCTGCTGCCATCGAGCGTGACATCCTGATCGCATGTGCCCCCCGCGCGTCCTCCTCCCCAGGCCATGTCCATGCCCAGAACCTATACGAAAAGTACAAACCCACGACCTTTACGCCGAAGAGAAGAAGGTCAGTCACGGAAGGCCCCAGCGACGAGGAGGTGCACCTAGAAGAATGGGAGCTGGGTATTGACAGGAAAGAGCTCAGGTGGGAAAGCTACGTCAAAGCGGGATACTATGTCCGTGGTCTTTCGTGCAGCGGACGATTTGCCGTTCTTATCTGTATTTCCAGGGCGTGCTCAATCGGTTCTTCGCACCGGAAGCAGGATCCCTGCAGACTCAATCCCCGGTCCCAGTCGACCTGCTGGTGACGGGGACCGTGCCCGCCGGCTCGGGCCTCTCATCGTCTGCGGCGATGGTCGTAGCCTCTACGCTCGTCTTTCTGGCAGTGAACAACAAGCTCGAAGGGATCAGCAAAGGCACGCTTGTCGAGATGGCCATGGAGAACGAGAAGCGCGTCGGCGTGAACAGCGGTGGGTGCGTACACGTCGAGCACCCGCTGCTAAGATGCACGCTGATGGTCCTGACAGACTGGACCAAGCAGCCTCCGTCATCTGCACGCCGGCGTCTGCGATCTACGTTACGTTCTTCCCGCGTCTGGCTGCCTCGCCGGTGCTGCTCCCCGGGGCGGGCGTCTCCGCTACTGGCTCGTCCACGGGTCCCCGCGCCGTGTTTATCCTGGCCAATTCGCTCGTGACATCGGAAAAGGCCGTCCATGCGCGCACGCGCTACAATCTGCGCGTCGTCGAGACGCTTGCTGCCGCGCGCATCCTTTCTACCCTTCTCGGCGTCCCGGTCGGTACCAAAGAGCGCCTTCAGCTGCGGCATTTCGTGGGCCGGTTTGGCGGCGAGCCTGAGAGCGGATGGGACGGCGAAGACGTTGAACCCTTGAAGGCTGCACTGCATAAGGCTCTCGAGCATGTGCATCGCTTGAAGCCTTCGAGGAATGACGGCCAGGAAGGGCTGACTCTGGCCGAAATGATCGCGCTGAGTGGGATGAGCGCAGATGACTTCCATGAAGTATACCTCAGCTGGATCGACGGTGAGCCCTCGTGTCCCTCGGTCTTCCAGTCCATCATACTAACAATATTGCCCATCCAGTCGAGGCAACCCACTTCCAGCTGTTCAAGCGCGCGACCCATGTCTTCACGGAGGCGCTGCGCGTGCTGGAGTTCCGCGACGTCTGTCTGCACGCGGCGGCGTCGGGCGCCACCGAAGACACCCTGAGGAAACTGGGCAGCATTATGGACGCGTCCATGGCGAGCTGCAGCACCGTCTGCGAGTGTTCATGCCCTGAGCTAGATCAGCTCACGGCGATTGCGCGCGCCGCGGGCGCGTACGGAAGCAGGCTAACAGGTCCGGGCATTATCATCTATTCGTCGTTCGTTACCTTACATCTTCGGTACCTAGGTGCTGGTTGGGGCGGTTGCACTGTCTCACTTGTCGCGGAGGATAACGTGGATAAGTTCATCGCGACGCTCAAGGCAACATACCCGGCGTACAAGGACCTCGAGGGCGAGGCTCTTGCGGAGGTCATTTTCGCCACCAAGCCAAGTAGCGGCGCATGTCGTACGTGCTTATCCCACTCTTACAATTTGGTGATAACTGAATAGAAATCCAATAGTATATAATTTCGGAGCGAAATGAGTTAGAGAGAAAGACTCCTTACTTATTCGTAACCACTGATATCAAGAACCCAAGTCGATCCTAGGTAGCGCATCCTGTATTGCCACTGTAGCAATTGAATGCCACATAGCTAACCCTTCAGCTCTACCGTCCTCTCATAAACGTCTTCAGCATGGAGGATATGCTACTTCCTTCGCAATCATCAGTTCCAAAGTGAGCGTTTCCTGTCTCGCTTCTCCTGTGAGTTTTGAAAACACTAGGAGTCGAAAAATCCTGCATCTCCATGTCAGCATCGACATCACGACTCAAGATAATCACGAACGCAGTTGTTCTCAGATCGCGCAGCCTGCATGTTGCATATCGCCGCGGTCTTGCAATCCCCGGTGCACGCGCTGACCGCGCCGCCGCGGCTCATGCGCGTGTTCCAAAGCTGGAATGCCGTCTCGTTCTTGTCGAACACTTCCGTCAATTGGTGCCAGAACGACGCGTTCAGCGCATCGGTGGATCCGAACGGGGCGACGAGCGGGCCATATGACTCGCGTGCGGAGTAGTACAGCTCCCAGGTCGCTGACAGTGCGGCTTCAGCATGACTTGCTACCATTCGGCAGGCCTACTCACGATTCTTCTGGAAGTTCGGGTCTGAGACGTTTGCTACGAACTTTGGTCAGTTTGGGGACCCCAGTTTGGTGACATGGGCGGGCGCAGAGTTGTGCGTACTCATGTAGACCTTCATGTCCATCACCTCGTACGTGTCCGGATCGACATCGTAGAGCTTGAACGCATAATTACCACCTAAAGACCGCCGTTCACAAAATCAAGACAATTCGGCAGGTTACACAGAATAGAGAAACCTGCAGCGTACCGTGTACTGCCTATCGATGTGCACGTCGGATAGATGCACTACCTGGAATGGAGTACGTCCCTTGGGAGGTGAAGGTCTTTGGCTTGGAGGGACGCGGTCGAGGGAATTGCACAGTGTACGGCGTAACAGGAGGTTGCTGCAGGCCATCGTTCTACAAACAATGCGGAAGACTTACCTGGCATAGATTGAATACCGCTTCACAGAATTTTGTCGCCGTGGTTCCGTTGACAGTGAAGTGACGGAGATCATACGCCATAATGTCTCCGCTGAGTTGCATTTCACCCGCACAAATATCGTCATCGTGGATCTGTGAGTACACGCCAACTTTAGGGATGAAGACTACTAGAAACATGCATGCGGAACTTACGTGCAGGGTCTGGCATATCGAAGTCATAGTCTTCGCGAAAGCACCATCACCTTCTCGAGCAAGTGCTTGCAATGGAGGAAGAATACTTGCATGGCAAGATGCACAATCGGTGGCATTGAGAAAAGCTGAGATAATATCATCGAACAGGCTTGCTCGAACCAACAAGATATTTGCCAGAAACAATGTCACGGAGACGAGCATCGTTGTGGCCTGAGAACGAAGACGACATCGCGCATACCGTTTAAAAGTTCGGTGGACCGGGAGCAGACGCATGACTGTGAGAAGACTTTTCACTCGGGCGCCGTTCAGAAGCCACCATGCTCAGGCCTTTATGAGCAATGCATGGGAAACCTATACTTGACGCAGTATCACGGATATGGGGATTAGGTTATTCAGAATCCTCTGTATGGAATTGCAACCCTGGCTCTGCAGCCCGCAGTAGATGGACAGGCTCGCGACGGTCGTCATCGTCAAAGAAAGGCAGTAAGAAATCACATCCGCCATAATCAGGAGCTCACCGCGGGAATGCTCTCATACCACCAGCAGCTTGAACAAGGCACGTCTCGCGCAGGGGCGCAAGCAATGATTTGATCCACTTTCGCCAAGGAGGTCAATTGCTTCATGTTACATTTCCTTCGGGATGCAGGTATTGTGCAGATATCATTATGAATGGAGCCAGCGAATTATATGCGCGCCCCATCATCTGCAGAATTACGAGACGAACAACATGGTATGATTCCACTAACCGACCTTTGAAGTCATTCCACGCGGCTACGGAGCCACGCCAGTAGCCCCTTGGTGCCCTCGCGCTCCCAAATCCTGCGCGCAGGAGCCCGAAACCTGCAGCGGAAAGTCAAACATGCATACGACGGCGCAAGTGTGATATCGCCTCTTACACATTACCCTCAACCAGGAAGACCTCGAGCGGCAGCAGGCCGAGCTCCCCATTCAGCTTCTCGATCGCGTTGTCCCGCACGTCTAGCTCCTCCAGCGTCCACCGCGTCTTGTTACCCTCCTCGCTCGCGAAGATGTCTTTCGCCAGCGCAGCGAACCCGTCGAGGCTGGCGAGTCGGTTGCCGCGCAGTATGAGGCGCTTTAGCCCCGGCCGGCCCGGAGAGGAAAGGACAAGAGACGACAAGGTCTCCATTGTCAAGTGTCGCGATGTCACGAGATTTAGTGACAGATCGAGTGTCCTCATATTCGGCAGGAGTCGAGCCAGGGTGCGGAAGAGAGGTTCTCGTTTCTTCTCCTCGCCGACTACGACCGATACCTCGTCTCCGAGATTGCAGCCCTCAAGAGACAGCTCCTCCAGCCTCGGGAGGAAAGGCCCGTCTCCTTCTGGAAGCATGAAAGACGAATCTGCACGCCGCCCCTTGAGCTCGAGGACGCGAAGCGTGTCTGCGAAGGACTGAGAAACGACCAAAGACAGTGGAAGCGCAGCTATAGGCAGAGCCAAGTCGGTGTCGACCCCAGGCCCCATGGAAGGGCTGGAAGCGAGGGAGAATCCACGCCCGTGAGCTAGACGATTGGGAGGAGCCACAGGCGGCAACGACAACGTAAGATTCTTTTCGTCCCAATACTTGGCCTTCAGGAGAGTGCTGGCATTCGTCTCGCCGTTCTGCGAGGAAGAAGACTCGACGGACGCTTGTTGAGCGGCCAGTGCCCTGGCACGCCGGCGACCGCCTTCGGTCAGCAGTCCTTGTTCGGCCTCGATTTCCCACTGTTCTTTCACGACTTCGCGTTGAACTGCGACCTTCGGCGTTGGTCTGGCTGCTCTGGAAAATTCTTTCTGGCTCGTGCTAGGCACAGGCGGTGGCGGTTGTTCGGCCTCTGTTTGAGCTTGAGCAGCCGCGCGCAGACTGCTTGCGCTCCGCATGGAACGCAACTTTGCGCGACGATCCGCCTCGACCTCCCATGCTTCCCTGACCACCTTCTTTCCCACGATGATTTTGACAGGCTTGGGAACTTCTTCAGTAGGAGAAAGTCCGGATAGCGAGGCAGAGTCCGTGTCCGGGGCCGTGACGTCGAACTCGAAGTCCCTTGACAAACTGGATAAGGCTGTGACGACAGCGTCTCTGGTAACCTGTGTTTCTTCGAGATCTAAGAGCCGGATTTTCTCGAAGCGGCGCGATGAATGAAGGAGGTTTGGTGGGAATGCTCGATCATCGAGATCTGCGGCTTTCATGTGCACTTGTTCGAGCTTTGAAAGGTTCGCCAGAGCTGAGAACAGCTTTTCAGCGGCTGCACCAGAGCCGCTCGTTATTGGGTTGTAGGATAAGTCCAGCTGGATTATACTTTGTGGAAACGAATCGGAATCGATTGCGGCTGCTGAGATCTTATTGTGGGAGGCATTAAGGCTAATTAATCGCGGTAAAGGCGTATCGGCTCTGACGATGGCTGGCGTGAAAAAGTCGTCCGTACGATAGCGGGAGCGTGTGCTTGCTTCCTCGGTGAAAGGTGAATTGAAGGCCAGAGAAGTCAATGCGTTATGCGAAACATTAAGCGTCTTCAGCGCTGGAAGGGCGTAAAAATGCACAGGGAATGACGTCAGCTGATTGTGCGACAAGTCGAGATGGGTAAGGGAAGGGAGGTCCGCAAACGTCTCGGGAAGCGATGCCAGATTGTTATTATGAAGCTTGAAGGACATCCATAAGTACATGAACTCTGCGAACGAGAGATAGAAACGCATACATCTACGCTCTTGAGAGATCCAAAGAGAGATATTTCCGCCTGGATCTCCATGATCTCATTATTCCAGGCCTTCAGCACTTCCAAGTCTCTCTGTTCGAACCAAGCTAGTGCATCTGTCCCGCTCGAGGCCTTCTTTCGACTTTCAGATAGTGGTGGCTCCTCGGAAACGAGCTGAAGCTTTTCCGGCTTCACCCCAAGGTGAATCTCGAATAGGGCGGAGGGGATGCAGGGCAGTGATCTAGACGATAAGTTGATGTTGCCTTTCAGTCGCAACCTTCCAAGTTAGCCGACTCCAGGAATGTCAGGCGGTGGCGAGAAAGGAATGGAGATGCCCACCTGAGCTTTGCGCGCGTTCGATGGCTTCGCGTAGTGTCCATCTGCCCATGTCGACATCAATGCTATTCTCGTCCTTCGGTGGCCATGAGGAAGGGGCGGCATCCTCTAGCCCAGACCATGCATCTCCATCTTTGGAAGTACGAGTCTGACTTGAGAGTGCTTTCTTGGCTTCTGCTCGTTTGAGTGCGATAGCTTCTTTGATGCTTAAAGCGGATTTGGCAGGACTTGGTGGTATATCGTCGTCCACCATACGACGCGACGGCGCCTTCGGAGTCGACTTTGTCCTGAGCCGCACCGGTATTGGCGATGGAGATGGAGAAGCTTGCAGATTTCGTGCGGGAATAGTAGGTGAAGCCGCACGGAGACGTGCTGTAGGCGTCGGGCGAGCTAAACGAGAAGTCGAAGGATTGGAAGTAGACTTTGCAGGAGAACGCGAACTGGGTTGCTGAAGGCGTGACATTGTTCTTCAATTTAATATATGCTTTTGTTCCGATTATATGCGTGGAAAGCGACGGCGATGGAGCAAGTAGAGAGGAAGGAGAAGGTCGAGCTCAAGGACAAGACTCCGCCGACAGGTTTGACGCGCTTCCACCTCGGACCACGTGGTCGTTCCGGAGGTGGTCCACGGACTCTCCCGGACCCCACATTTGGCAGGTATTGGGACTCCGCTGGGACTTGCCAAAGTCTATTCGCCGTCGTTGTCGACGAAAGGAACAAACGCCCCGCCCGACGTCAAGACTCGTTGCCCAACGCTACCCGACCTCCTTCGCCCCGTGAGTGTCACTTCCACGTCTCCAGTATCCTGAGCAGCAGATTGGTTTGTGGATGAGAGAAATCGGTGCTCAGGAAGGGGTTGGATGCGCAGAGGGTCCTCTGGATGTCATGCTGACCGCTCTTGCATACTTGACAGCCGGACCTAGTGCGGCGTTCTAGTTGCAGTGAGTTCCGCAGTTTCACTACGCATTTCGAGGTGCAGAGCTCACGTCCTGTGAAACTAGCTTCCGACCTCAAAACCTTGCGCCCAATATGATTATCTCAAAGGAGAACAGGCGGGTCATCTACGAGAACCTCTTCAAGGGTGCGTTGCCTCATTTTCCGCTCTGAAACATGCGCCTTATCATGCTTTGCTTTCATTTCAGAGGGTGTGATGGTCGCCAAGAAAGACTACAACGCTCCTAAGCACGAGGAGCTTGACATCCCCAACCTCGAGGTTATCAAGGCCCTCCAGTCCCTGACTTCCAAGGGCTACGTCAAGACCCAGTTCTCGTGGCAATGGTACTACTACGTTCTGACCCCGGAGGGTGTTGAGTTTCTCCGCGAGTGGTACGTGCGATCATTTCGTCAGTCGAGCATGTCTGGTTGACGTGTGTCTTGCAACAGGCTCCACCTTCCCCAGGAGGTCGTTCCCGAGACTCACCGCAAGCCCGTTCGCGCGCGCCCCGCTCAGGTTCGTCCCGGTGGTGGCGAGGGTGCCTACCGCGCACCAAGAGGCGACCGTGAAGATTACCGCAGGAGGGATGAAGGTGCGAAGAAGGAGGGTGCGCCGGGCGAGTACAGGCCCCAGTTCGCTGGTGTCGGCCGCGGTGCTCCCCGGGAGTGAGCTATGTACGTTCGATGTGCGATGGCATGACCATGGGCTCTCGCTGTTACTATCCACAAAATTCCCCATATGCAGCATGCTTGTTATGCTATGACACTTTCCCACTGGCTTTTATTTCATCTGTTTTCATAGTTCCGCCACCTGGGTGCACTTCTGACAGGTTGTTCAATTACACTCATCATTGGCCAAGCCAGTCAAGTTCCCGCCGGATTCGATCGCTTTTTGCCGTGCAGCCACGTCGACGGGCACGAACGTGTCTTCGAAGTGCGTCCATCCATGTGGATCCTGTCATTTTGTCACTCCATGGGGTACAGAGATTAGATCATCGCAGTTTAGGAGTGCAGTGACGGTCGGTCCGCAGCCCGTATCTCCCATCTTGCACATCGCGAAAACTTTCGCCAACGCATGCTTGCGCCTGTACACTTCGTTCAAGAGAGACGGGTCTAGTCATGTTTGCTGTTGACCCCTCTTCGAGTTCCCCTCTCTGACCAAACTGATCATACCGTCTGCTGTATAACTATAATGCGTACGTGCATTAGATGGAGACCTGCACTACTCTTAACACGCCGTCAACTTGGCTTCATTCGCAGGTCTCATCATCCGAGATGACCCTACCACGGTCGGAGAATACATTGGTAATTACATCGCTAAACGGTCTGTACTTCTTTCATGGATGCGCTCTCGCCTTCGACCTTATCAGCTACGCCCTGTCCTTGCCATCCTGTCAACACGACAACACAGCATAAACAACTTCAAGCCTACACCCGAGAGGCCGTTCGTCCTCGGCCTGCCAACAGGGTCCTCGCCCATTCCGACATATAAGCACCTCATCAGCTTGGTGAAGGCAGGGCAGCTATCGTGAGTTCTGGATTCTGGCATCGTCCGGTGTGGCTGCTGAGATCCCCAACTAGCTTCAAGAATGTCGTCACGTTCAATATGGACGAGTATGTGGGGCTGCCGCAAGACCATGCCGAGTCCTACCACACCTTCATGTTCCGCGAATTCTTCTCGCATAGTTCGTGCCTCCCGCTCATCCCATGTCCTAAATGACTCGTGTTTCCTCTTTGCCAGTCGACATTCCGCCCACTCAAGTTAACATTCTGAACGGAAATGCTAAGGATCTTATCGGCGAGTGCAAGAAGTACGAGGAGAAGATCAAATCTTACGGCGGCATCGAGCTGTTCCTCGGAGGCATTGGCGAAGATGGCCATATCGCTTTCAATGAGCCTGGTATGGTCTCTTCATCTGCATTCCGATATACCTGCTCACGCGTCTGATAACACTCAGGATCCTCTCTGAACTCCCGCACGCGCATCAAGACGTTGGCATATGACACGATCCTCGCAAATGCACGCTTCTTCAACAACGACATCTCCGCCGTGCCGCGCATGGCGCTAACAGTTGGTGTCGCCACCGTGCTTGACTCGCGCGAGGTCGTCGTCGTCGTTACTGGACAAAGAAAGAGCTTGGCTCTGAGCAAGGCGATCGGTAATGTCCTGCTGCTTTCTGTCAGATCTGCATGCTCATTCGGGGCGCAGAGGAGGGTATCAACCATCTCTGGACGCTATCTGCCCTCCAGAATCATCCTTGGGCTCTGATTGTCGCTGACGAGGATGCAACTGCAGGTACAGTGGCCTTGCCGGATGTTCTACACGCATTGTTCATGGCTTTCGTATCAGAGCTCCGCGTTAAGACTGTCAAGTACTTCAAGTCCATTGAGCGCGTCCAAGAGGAAGTGGAGAAGGCTCATGCTGACTTCCACTTGGAACTCGCGAACGCGAGTAGTGTGACGACGAACGGTTTGACGAATGGATCTAATTAGATGAACTAGATGATGCCTTCCGCTTTATTCCACTCATGCTTCCCTCCAATCATGTTGTTCCGTGTAGAGCCCCATTTATGACTTACTTATGAAGCTCCGAGCTTGCACTATGTTGTTACGGTTCTGTCGTCGGTGTGCTTGTTTCAGGGAAAAAAGAAACAGACGACATAGATATGGATACTCGCCGCCTTTATCTGTCTCGCAAGTTGTCTCGCGGCGATCAGTCGCGATACAAGTTCTGCAGATATGTTGTCTCGCAACCTGTCTGTATTGTAGGTTGGTCTGACGATGAGAGCGTGGGAACTGTCAACAAGTCCGTATCGACTGGACAGTGGAAACAGCTCACAACAAGTCCTTCAACTGCCCATTTCTCGTGTTCGGAATGTATCTCAAGGACTGCCCGAGCTGGCCAATGGCCTTATGCACTCGCCTTCGAAGACTGTCCTATCAGCCTGTGAACAAACGATGCCTTATCTATCCATCGCCTCAGTTATGCTCACGAGACCAATTCGTGAAGCCTTTATCATTATCAAAATGATGCCAGTATGCCGATAGCGGTCTATGTAATCCTGATTTCAGAAGTAAGTATCGCCGACTGTCTGTGTCTGAAGCAGTCCACGTCTTCCGGGAACAATGGAATCATCAAGGCGATCCTTACGCATTGGAGTCGATGTCGGCGGGTAAGCATGTGATCCCTGCACTGCCTCGGAGGTAAATTTAACTGTATCTCAATCTGCCGCAGAACAAATACAGACGGTGTCCTTCTGGATCCTCTTGCGACGTCGTCTCTGAATCATGGCATAGTTGCATGGTGGGTGGATATCGGAAGCAAATCGTATTTTATTCACATTGCGGCAGGCATAAGACCCCGACAAGTCTTCTGGAGAAAGCCCACACAGACACGTCAAGCATTGGCAGCGTTACCCTGGGTACAACGGTAAATATTGATATGAATTCATCTCGAGGAAAGTTCATCTTAGTTGTTATTACTGCAGCATTTCATCAATGCGATCCTTGAGAAAGACAGAAGCCGTCTCGCTCCTGTTGCCATCCTCCGTCTCTGCGGTCCATTCACACACGACATCCCCCCGGGACTTGACTGGCCAGAAGACTTGCGCAGACTAATATGCGTTCATTTCGCGTTCCTGAAAGGCGGTCTTGAAGTCGACGGCCAATTGATCAGTGAACTGGACGAAGCTGAACTCGTCGAACAGGCTTCGATCATCAAGTCGAAAGGCATCAAGTCCATCGTAATCAATGGAGTATTTTCTCCTTCTGACTTCGAAGTATGCCAAGAAGAGAAAGCACGAGACATCATATCGAAGCATTATCCTGAAGCTGACATTGTAATCTCGAAGGCAGGTGCGTATCTTCCTGTGCACTTAGCGTTTTTTCGATGCTCCTTACCGATTTCAACCTGGAGTGGCGACCCTCGGTTTCATAGAGCGTGAAAATGCAGCAATCCTAAACGCATCTATCCAAAGCTTCGCTCGCAAGACTGTCCGAGCCTTTCGCCATGGCATGACACGCCGCCTCAATCTACATTGCCCGATATTCCTCACACAAAATGACGGAACAATCCTCCCATTGCACCTCGCGGAACGTCTTCCTATCCGTACTTTTGCCAGTGGACCTACCAATTCGATGTCTGGCGCTAGGTTCCTCGCACAGTCCGACAGCCATGAAGCAATCATGGTCGTCGATATCGGAGGCACCTCCACTGATGTAGGCATGCTGCTCTCCTCTGGGTTCCCGAGGCAGGCAGCAGCTTTCACCGAACTAGCTGGCATCCGAATGAATTTCTCCTGCCCTGACGTGAAAAGGTGGGTGCGGAATTTGCCAATAGCTCCGAATAATTAATCATATCACGTAGCATTGCTCTTGGAGGAGGTTCAATCGTGCGCAAGACCGCTGAGCACACCGTGACTGTTGGTCCAGATTCAGTCGGCCATCGCATTCACGAGGAAGCTTTGATTTTCGGTGGAAAAGTACCCACGGCGACTGATTATATCGTAGCACGGACGGGAGCCAGTATCGGCGATGCAGAACTTGTCGCCGGTCGCCTGGAATGCTTGGATGACTATGCGTCGGTCGTCGAGAAGAAGCTTGAAGATATCATTGACAGGATGAAGACATCAGCTGACGATATACCCGTTCTGCTGGTCGGCGGTGGTGCCATCATTGCTCCTAACCATCTGAAGGGCGCAAGCCGAGTGATCAAGCCCGAATATGCAGGCGTCGCCAATGCCATAGGCGCAGGCAAGTGTCTCTTGTTGTATCACGGTCCACGAGACATGCTCATCGCCAGACAGCTACGGCACGAGTCTCAGGCTCGGTTGATACTGTCGTGTCCACTGCTGGAAAGACGATCGAAGCTGTATTGAAGGAGGTATCCCCAATTGCCGTAGAGCGAGCTGTCGCGAATGGCGCTAGACCGGAGAGCATCAGCATAGCTGAGCAGGATGTCTTTCCCTTACCGGTGCGTCTGTGTGACGTCGGGTTTCCGTCGAAAGGCCTGACTGATTTTGCGACAGTACATCGCAAACAGAAGCCGAATCATTGTCAAAGCTGTTGGCGAGCTTGACTCTGCCAGTTTAGCAAGTTATGAGGTGCAGGACTCCACCATTGAGTTCATTGATGGCGACGCCATTTTTGCCAAGGACCCAGTCGAAGATCAGTCACCTCAGCCTCCGCTTGTCGAGATTTCGGAATACAAGCCCAAGATCGTCAATCGCGAGTGGTTCATCTCGCAGCTGGACTTGGAATGGATCTCCTGTGGCTGCTACATCCTCGGGACTGGAGGTGGAGGGACACCGTATCCGCATTTCGTACATCTCAGAGAGATGCTGAAGAATGGCGCTGTTATCAGAGTCATGGATGCAGTCGACCTCGACGACACGGCTAGTGTTGCCTGCGGTGGTGAGGCGGAGCAATCCCACGTTCTTCATAATTTGACGGAGAATCTTTAGGTTACATGGGTTCGCCTACCGTCAGCATGGAGAAGCTGTCCGGAAACGAGTAAGCCAATTTATTTCCAGCTTGATCGTAGTTTTGAAACCGGCCGCAGAATGATGGAATCCCAGACTGTCCTCTATGATTATCTTCGAACCAAACCTGATGCAGTCCTAGCACTCGAAATCGGCGGCGGGAACGGGCTTCAAGGTAATCGAGATCCCACATATCGTCAGAAGCTTTGTTGACAAACGTACTTGGTAGGCATGATTCTAGGCGCGTCTTCAAACCTGGACGTACCTGTGTTGGATGGAGACTGGATGGGGCGGGCTTATCCCACTGGGCACCAGGAAATTAATTCTCCGTCTTTCAATATGCCTACATGACTGATGCTTTGTCGCAGATCACCCCCGTCGTCTACGAGGAGGGCGCCCTCTTCCTTCCGACAGTGATGGCAGACGGAAACGGGAACCAAATGATGTTCCTGAAGGCCACCAGCGAGGAGATGATCGAGCGCGCTTTCCGCGCTGCGCTGAGCGAGATGGGGTCGCATGTCGCTCTGGCCCGAGGCCCATGCGCCGGAGCCAAAGCCAAGGCATACATCGTGGAGAACACGGTGTCGCTGGCTTGGCGCATCGGGAGAGCTGTTGGGCTGTGTCGGCGATACGGACGGCTTGACGACGTCGCGCAGGCTATCATCGACGAAGTGGGAGGCGATGACTCTGCGAAGGTCCTGTTCGAGGGCAAAATCGTCGGTGTCGAGCGTAAACTCGTCAAGGGACATTCATACGGTGAAGTGGTCATCGAGGCACAGGACATCCGGGGCAAGGGTCTCACGCAGTACCATGGCAAAATGAGAATCCCGTTCAAGAATGAAAACATATACGCTTATGTTGAGAATAGCGATGGAAGCGAAGAGGTAAGCTAGAGTTCACCCTTCGTGTGGTCATTCATGGTCTTCATCGTTCAACGAAGATCAAAGCCTCGGTCCCGGATCTCATCTGTGTGCTCGATGCACAGAATGGG
This sequence comes from Hericium erinaceus, assembly GCA_006506795.2. NCBI lineage: Eukaryota > Fungi > Basidiomycota > Agaricomycetes > Russulales > Hericiaceae > Hericium > Hericium erinaceus. The sequence continues at coordinate 2,936,912 of CM021165.1, read as the reverse complement.
GAGGCTCTGGGGACCCCGGAATATCGATATGGCCTGTATGTCACAGTCGTCGGCATCACCGCTTCGCCGCGATGGACAACCACAACAAAGGGCCTTGAGCTGGGAGGGCCTCAGGCCTTCGATTTGGACATCGAGTACAAACCTTTAGGAGTTTATGCGAGGCCGAGAAGTGTCATTGAGGAGTTTCAGTAAGCAGGTTCAAAGATTGACGGGTTCGATAGACCTGTTGGTGCGACCATATCTTGCGGACATTATTGTGGCATAATTTTGCAAGATTAAAAAAGATTCTAAATAAAGTCGTTAATGTTTGAGCGAAGAGTTGGTCGCTGCGCTCGAAGGAGGAACGTAAAGATCGGTCTAGGCTATAGTATCCGTAGATTCCTCCATAAATCTGTCCGCAGCTTGCTCCTGCCACATGCTCCAGTAAAGGCCACCACGTTTCATGAGCTCGTCGTGAGTGCCTTGCTCAACAACTTTGCCTTCATGGAAGACCAGAACGAGGTCTAAGGTGCAAACTCAGCGAATGCCACCCTTGCGTACAACAAGCAACGTACCAGCGTCCACCACGGTGCGCAGTCGATGCGCGACGAAGATGCTGGTCCGGGCCTTCTCGGAAAGGATCGCGTTGATGTTCTTCATAAGCTCAGATTCGGTGTGAGCGTCCAGGGCGGATGTCTGGCAGGAGATGAGAACATCACTTAATTGTACAGTCGCAGGTATGTAAGGATGTAAAACACGACCTACCGCCTCGTCGAAGAACAGAATCTCAGGATCTTTCAGCAGCACCCGAGCAACAGCCAGCCGCTGCTTCTCGCCGCCCGAGATCATCAGTCCACGTTCACCCACGGTGGTCTTATACCCCTCCGGTAGCCTCTGCACCGTATCATGCACATGCGCCTTGCGCGCCGCTTCAACGACCTCTTCGTCAGTGGCATCAAGTCGGCCATAGCGCACATTATGCATAATGTCCGCGTGGAAGAGCGGCGTGTCCTGCGGGACGACACCGATCGCCTTGCGCACCGAATCGACACGGACCTGCGAGATGTCCTGGTCGTCGACGAGGATGCGGCCGTTCCCAGGGTTGTAGAACCGATAGAGGAGACGGAACACCGTCGACTTCCCGCAGCCTGACGGGCCGACGATGGCTACTTTCTTGCCTGCGGGTATGTGGAAGGAGAGGTCTCGGAATATGGGACGGTCGGCATGGTATCCGAAGGCGACGTGATCGAAGGTAATCGATCCTCCTTTCAGTTCAAGGTCTTTGGCTGTGGGCGGATCCTATGGCATCTTCTGTGACTGCACGAACAATGAAGACATGTGGGAACGCACGGCTGGTGGAGTGTTGTCCGTTTGGAGATCAAAGAGGACTTCCATATCGAGCAGGCTCTGTCGTACTTCTCGGTATATGGTACCAAGGAAATTCAGAGGAAGAGATAACTGGAAGACCAGCTGGTTGACCATAACGAGATCACCGACTGTCATCGTGCCTGACGGGAAGCAAATCAACCCTTGGTTCTAATACTTCGGAACTAGCCATGTAATTACCCACCATTGATCACACCCTGGGCTGATAGGAACATCATTGCAGTGAGAGCACTGGAGAATATAATGTTCTGTCCCGAGTTGAGGAGGGCGAGTGACGTTGCGATCTTTACAGAGGCGTTCTCATACTCGGAGAGATTCTTGTCATATCGAGCGATCTCGTATTTCTCATTGTTAAAGTGCTAAGGGAAAAACGTCACGTCAGTGTGGGAAGGAGCTACCATTGATTAGGTTGCAGACCTTAACGGCCTCGTAATTGAGCAGAGAGTCTACAGCTACAGTTGCAGCTCTGTTGTCCGCCTGGTTCGCCTGGCGCCTAAACTGACTCCTGCAGATGATATTGCTTAGTCAACGCCATCTAGGAATTGACTGATATCACGCACCGCCATGCGGTAGTGCGAACGGTATACCACGTGTATGCAGCCATCGTGATGGCCGTGATGGCGGCGAAATCCCAGCCAAATTTATATGTCTTGTCTCTAACATTTGATTCATGTCATGGCGAGATATCGTTGTCGGAGACTTACCAGTATCCCGCATACCATCGAGATCTCGAGGGCCGTAGGTACAACCCGGAAGAGAATGGCCTGGAGAATGAAAGTTATACCTCTGCAAATTCAATCAGTGAGACTTCATTAACACAAAACAAAGTGGAACATACTTCGTCCCACGATCAATCGCGCGAGTCAGACCACCCGTTTGACGGGCCAAATGGAAGCGCAGTTCAAGATTTAGAAGATGCTCGAATGTATCCCGCGCGACCTTGCGGACAGCGCGTTGGCCAACATTTGCGAAGACGGCATTCAAAAGCTCTCCGAACAGAGTTGCGCTGACCCGAGCAGCGCCATCTAAACATAATTCAGATAAAAGAAGGGTGAAACTAGGTCTTCAGATGCATACATCCCAAGACTGCGGACCCGCACACGACCCACACGGTAGAATCGGCAGCAATTGGAACATCGAGATAATCAATGATCTCCTTAAAGAAGAAGGGGACTTGAACATTCATGACCTGATTGCATACACTTGAGCAGAAAGTTAATGCACGAAGAAGAGTATGCACAGACCTTTCCGGCGACAAGCAGTCCTACACCGAGGACGACGCGTCCTCTCGTTCCCCAGTCGCCCTTGGGCCAAATATGAACCGCCAGTTTCCGGATGATGTTCCAATCTCGTCTCCGCTGCTCTCGTTTAATGATCTTGGTATCTGACGGAGGCGCACTAGCTCCCGACGCAGTTTGCGGCTTCTGAGCCTGCGTATCGGCCGGCGGCTTGGGCTGTGCTGGCGTCTGATCTTGGGCATTCTGGGATAGGTGTCGAAATGAACGACATGGCGTAAGAAAAGGGACTTCGAGCCGTGTAGGAGAGGAATTGTGCCATGGACTACAATGTCTGCATGACTTATTGAGAAAAGTTGATCGCACTGCGGACGCGCGTGAGAAAGCGAGCGACGCGTTTCTCAGTGCGCTCATGGCCGGGTTTCGTGAAAGTTATGCAGATGGAAAGACCATGAGATGAAGAAGGGGAGAAAGTCGCGATGAAGGGTTAATGATGGAGGAGTTGAGAGGCGAAACGAGGGATGCCTGTTCTCGCGTGTGGGCGATATCGGATGTCGTCATCTCACGCTTGGCGCCTATGTCTATCTTATCTGATAGTGCCAGCGCGGGTTATCTACCGGGCGCTCGGTCGAACGTTTCAATTTCGAATTCTACTTGCACAAACTCCTCGGATACGACTTCAACGTTACCTTCGACTTCTACTTCATCACTGCTGTCTAGTTTCATTGGCTCTGCAGCACTCTACATGTCGATTCTCGATCTGCATGTTGATTTGCTCCGCCGAAATAGCAACACACATGCCCGCCTGCTCTGAGCCTTTCCCAAATTCTGAGGACGTTTTCTCGTACGTCGTGCCGTTCCCTGTGGTTCCATTACATAGAAGTTCTCCAGCTTAATCCTCACTCAGCGTGAAACTATATTAGGCTCTTTTCCAGTCGAGACACAGTCCTCTCAAGCACCCAATGGATCCTGTATCTTTTGTGCTGCCATGTTCTCGAGATAGCTCGGGAGCATTGGACACGTTCCCATTCTTTATGATGCGGGAATCGCGTTTGATTTACATCTATGGATTGGTCTCTATCTTGAAGAAGTGTTCCTTTACGAACACGGTATTCATAACTTGTTGATAGGTATCTCGTCGCGTGCTCATGCAAAACGGTAAAGGTATCTCGTCCGGGCCGTCTACACGCCCCCTTCTCGTAGCCTCTGTCTCACCGCCGTGGGCTCATCGGTGATATTTGTGTCATATACGCCCGCCAAGTTGCAGATATCTACTGCCCTCAACGCCTGCCACAGGGTGCAGATGATCTCATGGGGTTCCGCTCTCCGTCGAGGACTACTTTTTGTCAAGGATTCTCGCACGAAGAAGTGTACTGTGCCATCTGCATTCTATGCCTATCGTCGCGATTAGACCTATTCCTGGACATAAACCTCAACTCAATCACGAGTACCGTTCTTCTTGTTCAGTTTCTGGTCCCCGTGCTCATTGACTGCCGTACAGCTTATCCTCAAGCAACAGAGCATAAAACGAACAGAGGCCTATTGTTTTCTCTCTGTTATCGAAGCCGAGACTGATACACCAATATGGCCACTGGCACAGATCTTCCTCCTCCGATTTTATACGGTGCTCATCTCAACGCCTCTGGGGCAGGAATCGACACTGGTTTCATCTCTTCAACTGCTCCTCATGAATCGAGTGACAAGAAAGACGGTGCTGACGTAGAGATCTCTACCCAGCCCGTCGAAAAATACACGTCTGAGGAGCTGGGTATCACTGCGGAAGACGATGAGGATCACGCCCTCCTTGGAACGGACGATCCCTTTGTGAGTGCCTAGCCACCTTCTATTCTCTTTTTCTTTCTCATTCGTGACTCCCCAGCCCGAAGATCCACATGCCCTCCCCGAACCTCACCAACTGACCGTGCGCGCCATTGTCATCGGCTGTATCCTTGGTGGCGTCATCGCCGCTTCCAACGTCTATCTCGGCCTCAAAACAGGCTGGACGTTCGGCTCAAGCCTTTTCGGCTCCATCTTCGGTTTCGCCATTATCAAGCCTCTCTCACGCATCCTGCCTCCTTATATCGGAGGGGGTTACTTCGGACCCAAAGAGAACGTGTGTGTTATGAGCGCCGCGACCGCGGCGGGGTCGCTGGGCCTGCTGTTTGCGAGCGGATTTCCGGCGATGTATCAGTTGGGCATCATGGGCGCCAGTCCGAAGGATGATATCGGGAGGCTGTTCACATTCACGATCTGTTGTGCTTATTTTGGGATTTTCTTCACGATCCCGTTGCGTAAGTTTTATATTCTCAAGTTGAAGCTCGTGTTCCCGAACTCGGTGGCGACGGCAAGGTGGTCTATATCTCTATATATACAGTCAATCTGACACTCTTATTCTCAGGCTTATACTATTCGCTCGCTCCACGTTGGCAAAAATGCGGCGGCGAACGCGAGGAAGAAAACCTACGGGTTGCTCGTATCATTCGTTTGTGCTATAAGCTGGAGAGTAGTTTCTGAGTATGCCGTTAGTAACTTTCTTCGTTCATCTGATTCGGTATCTGATACCTCCGACGTAGCCTGGCATCATTTGGGACTGGCATTGGGTAAGTGCCAATGTAAAGGCTGTTTATATTCATCCTTCTGAGACACTTTCCTAGTCTTGGTGGCTATACAGGGCCGGATGGACATGGATAGTCCGCGCGGAGAATTTCGCTTGGGTCATCGAGCACGTCTCTTCAGTTTCTCCCTCTCTGTCCAATACGCTAATTGCTCTCTTTTCAGATGGACACCGGCCTTCCTGGGCGTCGGATTCCTTGTGGGAGTCAGCAACTCTGCATCGTTCCTCGGAGGAAGCGTACTCGCCTGGATGATCATCGGACCTGCACTGATCGCAACCGGTAAAGCATTTGGAGTGGCTTATAATCCTCAATATCCGGGTTATATCAACGTAGGTCGCAGAAATTAGCAATGATAGGACGCTTTATGTCTGACTCAGGTGATGATTTGATTCAGATGATGGGCATGGTGCTCACAGACCCTGTCAACGAACCCTCGCCACGATATTGGTTGATATGGCCGGGAACATTCATCCGTTCGTCCTCTCATATGCGTATCATGGTTTCGTTTCTGATTCGTAGCGTCTATCAGTTATCTGCGCCTCCTTCGCCGAAGTCTTTTGCAACTTCTCCGGCGTCTTCCAAGCTATTCGTCAAGCCTGCCAGCCCTTCATCGCCCGTCTACGCAAATCTCCTGCTTCCACCTCCAATGACATTAAACCCTCTTCCGATGAGCAGATCTACGATCCCGTCCCGCCTCATGAACAAGTCCCAACCTGGATGTGGGTCGGCGGCATGCTCGCCGCAACGGTGATGACTATGGTCGTCATGTCCACGCAGTTCTCCCAAAACGCCGGCGTGACCCTCCTTGCTATTATCATTGCCTTCTTCTTCTCCCTTATCGGCGCCGAATGTTCCGGGAGAATCTCAGTGACACCTGTGACGAGCATAGGGAACGCAAGTCAATTGATATTTGGGGGCGTCTCGAAAGGAAGACATCTGGGTGTCGCGAACAACCAAAGGTTAAATTTATTGACGGGGATGATCACTCTGGGGGCTGCGGAGCAGTGCGCCGATATGTTGGGTACGTCGACGACTGTACGATTCATTTTTGATTGTCAGTCTCATTACTTTATGTGCTAGGCGATCTGAAAACGACTCATCTCCTCGGAGCGTCACCCCGCATCCAGCTCTACGCGCAATGTTTCGGAGCTCTCGTCTCCATCTTCATGAGCGCAGGCGTTTACGTTCTCTTTTCGACCGGTAAGCCCACCCATCTTATCAGAACGGCGCGAATGCCTCATTAAAGGATGCGTGACTCAAGCGTACCCATGCATAAACAACCTCGAGCAATCAGCCACCTGCTCCTTCCCCGCTCCCGACGTGGCCTCCTGGCGCGCAGTCGCCGTTGCCGTATCCTCGCCTGCGCTCCCCATCCCTCCTTCCAGCGGCTACACGGCCATCGTAAGCTAATTTCTACCTCTTCCTCATTCAACTCGGCGCCAAGGCAATCTTGACTACCCAGGGCCTCGGCATCCTCGCCATTCTCACCACGATCGCCAAATACCGCTTTGTTCCACCTCACAAGCGCTATTTCGTCCCGAATTGGAACGCGATCGGCATCGCGTTCATACTTAATACGTGCACGTATCCCATCGCTATGTTCATAGGCTCAGTGGCAGGAGTGGTATGGAAGAAGTACGGAGGTGCGAGCTACGCGATGGTGGGTCCCTCCACTCTTATTCTCATCCTTTCTATAATGGCCCTGGAGATGTCGAGAGCTGATTTAGATGTGACGCGATCCGGCTTGTTTGTAGTATCTGTTCCCCATTGCGGCGGGTATGATTGCAGGCGAAGGTATGCCGCGTGCGATTGCCTGTCAGTCCGGACCTTGAGTGCTTACTCGGAATCGGACAGGTCTTGGTGGGATCGTCAATGCGGTGCTGCAGATCGCCGGCGTGTCGGGTAGTGTTCACGGCACTGCAGTCGGGTGTCCTAGTACGTTCATCCTCCTTCTGTACTGCTCGTAGTGCTAATTACTCATGAAATCATTCGTGCAGTGAACGTGTATTGCGGGTGAATAGACGACGCTCGTTTTGCGATGCCGGCCGAGTGTAGCCGTTTAGCGTTCGTGGCGAGAGCGAAATCTCGCTGTACTAGTATGTCAGTTCAAGTCGAAATGAATAGATACGAGACAGGGCCATCCAAGATCTGTACCCTACAACGCTGTTCTCCTGGCTGCAACACAGTGGACCCATCGGCGCCCGAAGTTACAACTTGATCGACTGGCTCATCGACATCATCTAGATACAAGCCCCAAGCTTCAAGTCACACATGCCTTAGATAATGCACAAAATTATATATAAGCATCCTAACAGTACATACATTACGACAACAACACGAGAGACCCAGGAGATATGACAATGACGAGAATGGATGCAACGAACACTTGCGAGTAAGGCTGAGAGATCCGCAGAGCAAGAGGCCAAAGCGGATTACTCTGCCACAGCAGATACGGTCACAATGATGATATGCAAGATACGAGGATGAAGTGTGGAACCAAAATAAAGCAAAATGTCGCCACGGACAGCAGTAGAGTAGTGCCAGTGATAAAACGATGCATGCGATGGACATGAAACCCAGTGTGATGATGAAATGCAGCAACGACAGATAACCTCAGACCCTCGAGCGAACGGGCCTCACCACCCCGAATAGTGGTAGTCATCTGCCCAACTACGGTTCCGCGCCATTGCCCTGCGCTTCCGGTCGCTCCGCTCGTCTCCCTCATTGGCACTTGTGCTCGCTTCCGCTGCCTGCCTCCTCTCGTTCTCCCTCTCGTTCTCTCTCTCCTTTTCTCTTTCCCTCTCCCTCTCCCTCTCGCTGGGCCGCCTAGAGCTGCTGGCGCCCTCGGCCGTCGCCGCTGATGTCGATGTAGTGGACGTCAAGGGCCGCAGTGTATTGCTCAAAAGACCGCCGGTGCGTCGAGGGTTCCCAACGAGATTCGTCTTGCTCACCTGGCGCTCCCACAACAGATTGCGCCGCAGGCTCTCGCTGAGTTCCGTCGCAAGCATCTGGCGGCGCGTGGTGCGCGGCGTCATCGGCGGTGCAGGAGGCGGCAGGTTCCACGGGTGGTTGAGCGGGATCGGCGCGGTCGCCACCGTCGGCAGCACAGGGCGCACCTGCGGCTGCGAGGGCTCCGCGTGTTCGGAGCGGCGGCGGCGACTGGGGTCCGCAAGGGCGGCCAGCCGCTGGTGTGCGAGGCTGCGCGGGACTTGGATCGTGTCGTCGGGGTTTTCTTCCTCGCTATCGCTCTCGTCCTCTAGTTCCTGCTCCTGCGGCCGACCCTTCGGCCGATAGCCTTGCGGACTCGGCCTCTGCTTCGCTACGCCATTGGTTGAAGGTACCTCCGCAGTGATCTGTGCCATCGACGGCAATGCGGCGCTGGACTTGCTCGTTGGTAGACGCACAGGTCCTGCGCTGGGCCGTCGCTGGTGGCTGATGTCGATTGAGGAGCTGCTGCGAAGAATGGCGCCATCGGGATTGAGGAGCTGCGAGAGCAGGCCCGACTGCGTGCGGTTGAGGTTAGAATAAGAGCGTTTGGGCACCTTCGCGAACATATCCCTCTGTCGCTGTGCCTCCAACGCCGCCTCCCGTATCCGAATCTCCTCTTTCTTCTTCTTCGCTTGCTCTTCATCCTGCTCGCTGCCCTCTTCCGACATCCATGAGTCATCATCCGTGTCTGTGGTCTCGTACTCCGATGAGCTATGTGACACGATGATGCCGCGGCGCTGCTGCTGAGACGGCGCTGGTGGGTCTTTTTTGGAGGGTGCTATGCAGGGATGACTACTCCCCGCATCGCGCACAGAATTGGTGCTCTTCGAAGCCCCGGCCGACGTCGCCTTGGACCCAGTGGAGGACGCCGAACCGACCTTGAAGGAGGGACGTTTCGCTTCAGTGCCAGCGGCATTCCGTTGCGGAAGCGAATTCTGTCGCTGGGTTGAGTGTCGCTGCATTGAAGGGCGTACCGGCGCGTGTCGCGCGGCCTCCTTGGCCTTACGGCCCCTAGTCGAACGCTTCGAGACGGTGCTGTCCTTGGTCTGATTCGACGTTGCGCTGCTGGGCTCAAAATCGCCTGCGTCCGAGGGAGTATGGCCAGTTCCAGTCGACTTTTGACTGTGAGAGCCGCGTTCGGGAGAGGGAGATTCTTCCTGCTGGAGGAAGAACCTGCGGTCGGACGGTTTCAGAGTTTCGTCTAGATTGCCATTCTCGGACGGCGTCATTGACGCGCCACGTGATGCCGGAACCGCAATCGCGGGCCTTCCCGCCGGGCTGTGAGTGTCGTCCGACCGGCCGGACGCCGGACAACGGGGAGGCGGGACGAGGTGAGTCTGAGAGTTCGAAAAGGTAGGGTACTGTGCTACAGCGGGTACGGGCGTCGCGGGTGGAGTAGGATGGGGTGTTGGATTGACGACGACTACGCGAGGGAAGAGAGCCGAGGCGTCCGGAGGCGTGGACGGCAACCGCATCGCTGGTAGTGTAGATGAAGGCACTGGCGCGACGATGATGCATGGTTCAACCGGATGTACTGTGCGAGACGCGTCGTTGACGTCCAACTTGGAGATGGACGGTCGCTTGGCTGTCACGACGACGAGCTTATCCGGGATCATATCGCAGATAATCTTGCCAACGGAGGCACTAGATTTGACATGCGAAAGATGCACGCTGGATGCCGGGGATGCGGGTAGTTGATCGTTATCTGAAGGATATGCATCGGGACGGCCATTCAGGTATGGTACAGATTGAGGTGGTATATGGGTGGCGGGAAGGTGGTCGGGCATGAGAGCTGCGGAAAAGTAAATGAGGACTGGGTATTTCTTGTATGGGCCAAATGAACTTACCGCTCGCGCAAGTTCCGTCCTCGGACATCGGCGAGAGAGGTACGGGAGGTGCGAAATTGGTGCTGGCATCCGCGACAGGCGGTTTAGCTGTTCGAATCTGAGCCACTTCGCGATACCACAGTCTCCAGCTGATGTTTTCCAGGCGCTGGCCGTCCTGGAGAGACTCTTTACACCGCGTAAATACTAAAAAGAGCAGACGCGTCAAAGGACATTGTGGACACGATAGGACGCGACTTACATTGCCAGAGACCACTGAGAGCTTCTCTCCCATCGAGATCCCTCACCACATCTGCTGCCACGGAGAGTACGGGTGATGGAAAAGGCGGCATCCGGAGAAAAGAGATATAATTGTACACGGTAATGAGCGATGACGATGATCCGGGAAAAGATGCTTATAGACGAGAAATTAAGACAAAGAAGCGAGAATTGAAGCTAAAGATTCTGAGAAGTCAAAGGTCGTGGGCATGCATTGACCAGGTTTGTCGCTCAAGTCGCCTCAGTTCAGTGAGACGCGGTTACCTGGACGAAGAGTATATGATCAGTCGCTGTTCGCCTGACAAAGTTGAATCATGACGGAGAAAGAGCAGAGGACATTGTAGGACGACTTACACGATAGCTGGTTGAGGAATGGGGACGTCGACGAGGGCGGTTGTCGACGGTTGAACAGAGGATGGACGATGTCCTTGTGAGAGACGCAAGAGACCACCCCGTCCGACATAGGCGCCCATCCGGTCCGGCCATCCAACCGGTCCATTGTCGGCCCATCAAGCAGTCCGCCGGACACGGTGGACACTTGTGGATCCCGCCGTCCCATAGGTTCCCTCTGGCCATATGCGCCGCCTTGAGCACTGTTACAACAAATCCACCTCGGATCTGTCCCACCCTGT